>CM071926.1:44615170-45197854 GCA_016081115.2 Rehmannia glutinosa
GTGTTCTCTCAATTTCGTTTTTGCATCGGCATTCTCGCTCTCCATACAAGCGCTTGTTGAACAATGTCTGAAGTATCTAACTTGTTCCACACGCATTGTTTCTTCATTCCCTTATCTGTTGTTATGCCTCTCAAGTCGGCGTGGGTTGGCATCTCTGTTGTCGATCGCATGTCCATAGAGGCACAGTGCCTCTCCATCCGTTCAATTTCGGCAAATAATGCCTTGAACACTTCCCGAACTTGGCCGATTTCTTAGTTGCATCGATGGCCACGCCAGCGTCAAAGTCATAGTCGGTTGGAACGATGGTACTGACGAAATGACGGGAGCTGAGTGCGTGGAGCGTGCGAGCTCGTTCTCGACTCTTCATGGAGGTCGGGTACCTCCAAGGAGAAAGGAAATGATTCTACAAAGGAATCATCACGGCCCGGGATTTGTTCAATGATGAGAGGTGCGCGTGAGGTTCCTTTTGGAGTCGAACCTGCTGCGACTGGGAGCTTGCGGTGGACTGTTTGATTGGGGTCTGTTGTGAAGTGGACCCGGCTTGTTGAGCCTCGGTTGTCTCAACGGCCGTTGGTCTCATTTGGTTTCTCGATTGAGTGGGTGGTCCTCGGCCTTGCTCGAAGCGTCATCGGGCGATGATGAGATTTCCATTGGTGGCTCATCATCAAAATTGAAAGTTTGACGAGTAGTCTTGAGATCGAGACTTGCTCGTCTTTGGGAACATCCGCACTGAGTCTTTTGGATCTGTCACGGGGATGACTCGGCTTCTTCCTCGCCTTCCCGATCCCGGAAAGGTTACATCGAGATTATCACGGGAATCATGAAGCGCTTATCTCCTTTTCGGATGGATCAATGATAGCGGGAGAGATGTTCTCTACTTGACTTCTTTACCCCGGAAGTCTCAACCTCCGTGGGCCTTCATTACCTCCTACGGTCTCTCAAGCGCAGTGAGGCACTTGGACCTCCCTTTCGGCGATGCCCGGTGTCTTAGGGTCTTTCGTGGTGGCATCCATTGGAGTCTCAACCCCATGGATTGCACTTTCATCGCCCAGTGTTAACTCCCGGGATGTTCCTTCCTATGCCTCGATTGCATCGGCGTCATTAGCCTTCAGAGCGGTTGGCACCTCAATGAGATAGTCTCAACTATCGAGCTTCGTTGATGGAAACTTGCTTTGTTCGTTTTGTGTTTGTACTTTCTCCACTTCGCCTCCTGGATTCGTTGTGGAGTCATCTGCGACATTCTCCGACCTTCTGCGGTGGAGGAGTTTCCCCTCACCGGCGCACCGGTGAGTGACTTGGAATGGGGTCACTCGTCTCCAAACTCATTTGTTTCTCTTGAGTGTTCGATCGTTGGGGCAGTGGTAAGACACCTTCATTAGGGGTTGGCTCAACTGGGGTCCCCACTAACCCGTTTCATCGCCAGTTCCTTAATTTCTTCTTCCGAGTGACTGGGAAGTGGTGGCGAATAACAACGGTGGCGATTTGCTTTGAACCACTCCCATTGGATCAATTTCCAGCTTGTGTTTTGGAGGACTCTCCTGGTCCCTCCATCATGCTCTTCTCATGAAGAATTCGGATTCATGCATTGCTCGCTTTGCATTTGCAACTCTTACGTGACAGCGGGGTCAGATCCTCATCACTTTCTACGATAGAATATCAAAGTGAGAATGCGTATGTTCTTTGGTTCCGGTGAGAGGGCGAATCTTGGCCTTCTCTCTTGCCTCAAACTTCTTCTTCCATCGCTCCTTCTCCTTATCCTTGAAGATCTGCGGGATATCTCGTGCGATTGTCTTCATCTCTTTGAGATCACGAGGTCGGGCGAGGAAGTTCAACGATTCTCTTCTTCTTCTATAAACTCGGGCCGTTGGAATCGTTTCGGATCGACTCAATTTCCATTTCCTCCACTCTCGCAGGACGATTTTGGATGTCCGGGTAAGGTGGGGATAGGATCATCACATCACTATCGACTCTGTCGGTTTCTTCTTGTGTCTCTCATTTGCGCGGACTACGACTATTTCTTGATTTGCCTCTGCTGATCGCCTTGATGAGACTTAGCTATTTCATCTATAGTATCTGGAGACTCTACTTCTCCCGGCGGTCTCGATGTCTGCTCCCGGTGAGTGGTGACTCGGCCGGTTTCTCAAGCTCGGAGTGCTTGATGATTCTTCTTCGTCTCTAGTTTGTACCGGAGGGATTTACGGTTCGAGAGATAGTTTCTTGAGTCTTGGGCGGGGGGGCGTCTTTGGTGTTTTTTCTTCGAGGAGCTGGCCGTCTTGGATTGTCGAGATCTCCTCTTTTTGATGATCGGAGAAGGTAGTTGAGAGTCCTTCTCGACCGGCTAACTGTTTGAGGCGGGAGACACGGCTGCGGGGGCGGGTGACTCGGCTTTCTTTGGGCGGGAGCGAGTTTGACTTTCTTTCTTTGCGGGAAGAGCAATAGATCTTCTTAGCAACTGCGGGGGCAGCTTTCTTCTTTGGTGGAGAGGAAACAGCTGTATCTTGAGGTCACTGATTCCCCCTCACTCGTGTCGGCTCTCTTGGCGTAGGCTCTCTTCAGTGCGCCGAGAGAGGTTTGATTTGAACATCCTCTTGTTTACATGGAACGCTTTCCATGTTTAAGAGGACTCCTTTCACCTCCATCATCGGCCCAATCACCGGGCCATATCCTAGGGATCCTCCAAATGTACCATCTTCCTTGAAGGATTTGTTCCCTACATTTTGGCATAGTATCTTTGTAGACAAACTCAGCCCATTTATTTTCCTTTCTTCAATGATCGCGGCCATTACGATCAACTTTGCTGGACGTTGGTCAAAGCCGCCAAATTTGATGTCTATGCATTTGGCAACTATGTCCAACGACTTGTGATAATCCTCCTTCAAAGCGACTCTTGTTTCTTTGTGTAAACTATTTTATCGGCATAGTCGGGCTTGGCTACTTCCTTCCAAGCGGCAATCGAGTTTACATCAACCGTTGATTTACGATGCTCCTTCCGTCGGTAGTGAGTAGTGTTCACCAAATCCTTGGCGAGATGGTGAGCTTCTTTCCGTGAGCAGGTGACTTTATCCCTTCATCGTGAATTTCGGCATTTACGTAGAATTGTGCGACCTCCTCCCACATAGGTCATCGGATATTCCAACGTCGAAACGGTTTCACCGGACGTTTCCAATTTCTCGGCAATTTTCTTCACTAGGGTGTCGTCGGACCCCTGTTTCACCATGCCGTCGAAATCCACAAGAGACCCTGTGGATTTGCTTTCCTAACTTGACAAAATCATAGGTTGGTGCCATTTTTCAGGATTTCACCGAAGAAAACTTAGAGATTGATTTGAAGATAGATAGGGTTTTGAGAGAGTTTTTGCCTTTGCTTCGAGATAGAGAAATGAACAATTTTGGTAGTGTGTGAGAGAAAGCGGACGAAAATGGTTTAAGTATGGTTTATGAAAGGGCGTGCGGTGGTTTTGAAATGTGATCGAAATCAACGGCTTAGATTTTGCACGCCCGATTTAGCATTTAATGTCTCGTATTTAATGCGGCAAAGATTTATATCCAATCAAAAGCTTGGTGTGCGGCTTTTGCCTATACACGTCATAATTATCTTGACGTCATTCTTAAAAACATTCCCGCTTAGTAAAAGCGATGCGTTTTTGTCACTTTTCTCATAAATGATTCGACTTTTTATCCTCACCGGGTTTAACTCTTCTTCTCACGTCCTCTTTGTGACTCAAATTGTCGGTGACTTGGTGTAAATTGTCTTTACGTCTGGTGATTCATTCACCGATTTTAGAGCTCGACTCTTTTTCCCTTCTCGTGTTCCATTTCTTTTCTTTGATTCTTCCGAGTGTCACCACTCAATTAACCCTAACTCATGCTTGAGTTCTTCAAATCTTGATTCACATAATGGTTTTGTGAAGATGTCGGCAATTGTTTATCGGTTGAGATATATTCCAAGATGATGTCCTTCTTTTCAACATGATCTCTTATGAAGTGATATCGACATCGATATGCTTTGTTCTTGAGTGCAACACATGATTTTGAGTGATTGCAATTGCACTTGTGTTATCACACATAATTGGGATCTCTTTTTCTTCAACTTCATAGTCTCTCACCGTTGTCTCATCCATAGGACTTGGGCACAACAGTGCCCGCAGCTATGTATTCTGCACCAGAGTAGAGGTGGCTATTGAATTTTGCTTCTTGCTAAACCAGGAAATCACTGTTTCCTAGCATTTGACATGTGCCGAGGTGCTCTTCCTGTCAACTCGCATCCAAAGATAGTCGAGTCCGAATAGCCAATTAGCTTGAACCACCTTCCTTTGGATACCATAAGCCAACTTCTTGGCTTCCTTTCAAGTATCTCAAGATTCTCTTAGGCTGGCTTTGTCATATGGCTCTCTTTTGGAGCAGATTGAAATCTTGCACATACACCTACAAAGAAAGGTGATGTCGGCCTTTCTTTGTGAGATAGAGCAATGATCCAATAAGTGCTCTGTATCTTGTTTGATCTACTGAGCTTGCCATCTGTATCCGTGTCCATTTTGATGATGTATTCATTGGTATTTTCACGAAGACTTCTCCTCCATACCAAATTTCTTCATTAAATCTTTGTTGTATTTTGTTTGACTTATGAACGTTCCATCCTTGATTGTTTCACTTGGAGTCCAGGAAGAATGTCGACTCTCCCATCATGCTCATTTCAAATTTACTTTGCATGAGGTTTGAAAAATTTTCACCAGATTCTTTGTTTGTGGATCCAAAAATGATGTCATCCACATATATTTGAACAAGCGTGATACTCTTTTTTTGTCTTGGATTAAAAAAGTGTTCTATCTACTTTTCCTTTTGTGAATCCATTCTCGATTAGGAATTGTGACAAGGTATCATACCATGCTGCGGGTGCCTGTTTCAATCCATACAAGGCTTTCTTGAGTTTGTATACCTTATCTCCAAGAGTCTTCTCAAATCCTGGAGGTTGTTCAACATACACTTCTTCTTCCAATAGACCATTTAGGAATGCACTTTTACATCCATCGATATACAATGAAATTCTTGTGAGCGGCATGGGCAAGAAATATCCTTATTGCTTCCAATCTTGCTACAGAGCAAATGTTTCATCAAAATCTATTCCTTCTTCTTGGCAATATCCTTTGGCTACTAGTCTTGCTTTGTTTCTTACCACGGAACCTTCCTCGTTCATCTTGTTTCGAACACCCATTTAGTACCAATAACATTTTGATGTGTGGGTCTTTGAACTAATTCCCATACTTTATTTCTTTCAAACCGATTGACTCTTCTTGCATAGCTTGAATCCAATGTGTGTCATCCAATGCTTGTAACACATCTTTGGGCTCTATTTGCGAGATAAAGCATGTGAACATAGCTTCTTGTTGAGTTACGGATCTTGTTTTGACACCTTCTCTTATATCTCCAATGACAAGTTACGGTGGATGGTCTCTCGGCCATCTTACATCAGTTGAAGTAAGTTAGCTGGGTTCGATTGTCTAGCAAATGTTGCTTTGATCGGCTCTCTCGCACTCACTTAGCCGCAAATTTTCCAAGATTTTATGAGACTCGGCTATCTCATCTTCATCCGAGTTAATAGTTCGACTTGACTTGAAAGGGACTCTTCTCGTATGGTTGGATGATTCGAATTTATCACCGACTCTTCAATGTCTTCTCTATTTACATTTGGCTCATCGAATACCACATGAATGGATTCTTCGCAACCATAGTCCTTTTGTTGAGTACTCTGTAGGCTTTGCTTTCACCGAGTATCCCAAGAAGATACCTTCATCCGCTTTAGCATCAAAGGCCTTTAGATTGTCTTTGCCATTGTTGTGGATGAAGCATTTACATCCAAATATTCTAAAATATGCAACATTTGGTTTTCTTCCACCCAAATCTCATAGGAGTCTTTGTCACCGTGTCTGTTTATCATACATATGTTTTGAGTGTAGCAAGTTGTGTTGATTGCTTCAGCCCAAAATCTTTTTGGTAACCTGCTTGACTAACATGGTCCTTCTGCCGCTTCTTTGAGAGTTCTGTTCCTTCTTTCGCAACTCCATTCTGCTTTGTGGAGTCCTTGCTTTGAGATAGTTCATGACCAATACCATTTTCAATACAATATCAATTATTATTCCATTGACAAACTCGGTTCCTGTCGATCTTATTTTGATAATGGTTTGGCTCTTCTCATTTTGAATCCTCTTCATCACCGTGGTAGTTTCTGTAGAGTTTCTTTCTTCTTACACATGAATATTGTCCATGTATATCTTGAGTAGTCATCTACTACCACCAAGGTGTATTTCTTTCCACTTATGCTAGCCGGTTCTCTTTTGGGCCAAATAGATCCATATGTAGCGATGCAATATTCTTGTTGAAGATGGGCATGTCTTTTCTTTGAATGATGATTTGATTTGTTTTCCCTTTTGATATGCATCACATATACTCTTCTTGTATACTCGATTCTGAAGTCCTTCCACAAGATTACTTCTTGCAAGCTTGTTAATCGTTTTGAAATTCAGGTGACTCGGCTTTTTGTGCCACACCCAACTTGATTCAAATGTGCTCTTTGCTAATAGACAGTCTTTGGTGTAGCGGTTGACCAATCTACTACATACATGTTCTTTTGTCTCATCCTGCAACACAACTTCATTAGATTCAGATATCCTTGATTTGGCATATACCCATGTTAAATCCAACATTATAGCCCTTGTCATAGAGTTGACTGATGCTTAACAAGTTGAAGTTGAGTCCTTCAACATATGCAACATCTGTGATTTCTAATCCGTTCCTCTTGATAGATCCAATGCCTCTTATTTCACCTGGAGCTTCATTTCCACCAAATATGACTTTTGCTCCTTTAACTTCCTTGAATTTTGACAGATTTTTCTTGTTTCCTGTCATATGTCGGAATAACCACTCCCATGTACCAGGTTCCTTGGCACTCGGTTGTTCCTTGAACTCCGCAATCAAGGAAATTAAGTTTTAGGTACCCATATTTGTCTGGGTCCTGAGGGGTTAGAATTGTAAGATGATCCAACCAACTTATAGCCAAATGATTTGACTCTAAGGGGTTGCCATCTATCAGTGCCATAATCATAATTAATCTTGACAAATTGCTTGGGGATTTTAGGTTCATACAATTTGTCTCTTTTGTTTGTATGCTGTGTATAAGTTTTAGTAATCGCCTTCTTTGGGTAATTATGGTGTCTCTGAGTGTAGTGCCTAGGTGCATATTTGTCTTTGATGAAAGCTCTTATACTTTTGGAATGGCCTTTCTTTGAGTTCTAGGCCTTTGCCATTTGGGCTTATATTCCATAAGTCTATCTTTGATAGTTCACATCATTCCAATCGGCTTGGCTTGGATATTTTCTACCATTCCCATCATATGTATTTCTTTTATAGATTTTAAGGGTTTTTGGTAGCTCGCTTCTTCTTTCTGAGTATTTTCTGTTTGGAGTTTGCTTTGAGGAACTCGATTGAATCTCTTCTCGGTTGTCCTTTTAGCGCACTCAACTCGGCTTTTTTCCTTTTCCTTTATAACCAAGGCCGGTTTGCTTGTAATTGTGCTTTGGAGTGAATGTGTGTGCAACATTTAGAGTTTTGGATTTTTAGACTCTTCATTGCTTGAAGATCCTTTTTCCAAAATTACTTTTGGAGTTTGACATAGCACGAGAGGAATTAAATCCTAAGCTGTCTTGTCTCCACATTCTCTTTGACTCATAATAAGATCATCCAATGATTTAGATGCCTTAGTGAATGATGCAATCACATTTTTGAGGTCATTCTCCCTCTTTTCTATGGCAACTATTTCTCTGCTAGCTTAGCATTTTCGACCTTTAAACTTTCATTCTCATCGGCTATTTGACTTAGAGTACTCGGCTCCTTAGTCACCGTGAGTTTTGGCTTTGAGTAGGTGTTTTCCTCATTTAGTAGTGTGTGTGAGGATTTAATGTGTTCAAAATATTTCATCATTTTGCTTAATGAATCATAAAGATCGAGTGGGTGATGAAGTGTGTGTGTCATACCACTATCACTAGAATCCGAGTTTGATGAGTTAGAGTGTACCTCATCTTCTTGGTCGAGGTTGATCTTGTTCCTTGGCCATTAAATGGATCGGGGCTTCTTCTTCGAGTCACTTGAGTAGTCGGCTTCATCTTTGCTCTCGAATCACTTTGTCTCTCTTGACTTGGTCATCTCGTGATCTCTGCACCATCATTGCCTTTTTCTTTTCTTGTATTCTTTCTTTGAAGACCTTTCTTTCTTCTTCATTCTGTATTTGTTGACTACGAGGATATGGGCGATCAATGGCATAGTGACCTGGTTGTCTCTCGAGTTCAAAGATAGATATTCAACCTTTTGATCGACTCTTTCCATTCTTGGATTGTCGACCCTTTGATATTCACTTTTTGATGATCTTTCTCTTGGTTGGCCTATCTTCCCTTGACTTGGAGGAGCCGAGTGTCTTCGGAAGATTCGCCCTTGCCTCTCTTGTAGTTCTTATTGAAGAACTTGTTGAACCTTTTAACCATCGGGGCTATTTCTTCCGGATCAATGACTTCTTTTACCTCGGCTCTCTTTCCATCCTTAACAATTAGAGCAGTTGTTTTGGGTACAAATTTGTCTCTTCCTGATCTTTTTTCTCGGCTCAAATTCGTAGGCTTTGAGATTTGAGAATAGTTCATGGTTGGAGGTCTTCGATAGGTCCATGGAATGTCTTAGTGCCATGACCTTCATTTCCCATTCGGTTGGGAGACTTTTTAAGATCTTCATACACATTTCTTCTGTGTATATTCCTTTCCAAGTGCGGATAGCTCGTTGGTGATTTACGTGAACCGAGCATCCGGTTGATCCAGTTTTCTCCGAGATCATTTTGAAGTTCTCAAATTTCTGTCACGCCACCGATAATTTGTTTTCTTTGATTTGCTTTCCGAGCCTTCACAAATCGGTGTTAGTTTGTCCCATTTCTTTGGCCGTTTTGCATGATTTGACTTTATTGAACATGGCTTTGTCGAAGGTTTTGTAAAGGATGTCCTTGGCTACATTGTCCAGGTTGTATCTTTTTCTCGTCATCATTTGTCCATTCGATTCTTGGTTTTTCAACCATGGTAGGTCCGGGAGCATCCTCTTCACCCTCACCGCAGCTCTTCTTACAAACAGTGTTCACCTTTAAGATTTGCGGTGGCCCATCCTCTATCACTATCCACATCTCATCATGTAATCTTTGATAGATGAGCACGCATACTAATTTTCCAATCATCAAATTCTTCAATTGTGAACATAGGGATGCGTGTCAAATTTGCTTCCATGATAATAAATTTTAATGATAAAAAGAGTTTTGAAAGTTTAAGTACTAAAGCGGACTTTGAAAAGTTTGGAGATCTAGTTCAAGAACTAACCGGTCACGGAAGGGTCAATGAACCAACCGCTCGATACCACTTGTAGGTCCCAAGGGGTGTAAGTGTAAGGTTTAGAAGGGGGTTGAATAAACCTTACCAAATTTTTGATTTAGTCCTTTTAAAAGTTCGAGTTGATACTACACAATGTGTCCTTGGTGGACACCAATTTAGTTAATCAAGAGTTAGTCTCTCAACGACTCAACCGAGCTGTTGATGGAATAACTCACCGTTAAGTCTAAATTAACTCAACGTGGTTTGTTTTTCAGGAAGACTTAACATCCTTAAATTTGGTTAAGTAGAGATTTAGAGCTTGATTTAGTACTTAGAGATTATCTAATGGATAGCAAATATGTCGTGAGAATTAAACAAATATGATGCAAGAATTAAAGTCTTTGAAATGTAAATGACACAATGAGATTTTTATAGAGGTTCGAAGATGGGGTAATTATTCTACTCCTCTCTTCTCCAACTCCCCGGAGGAATCCACTAGGTATTGATCGATATACAAAGTGGTAATAGTCCGGATACAAGTCTTGATCACGCAATGACTTGATCCTTTGGGACTCGATCCGAGACGCCTTGATCACTCACCGGCTTCTCGTGCGACTCGGCTTCTTCTTCACAGGGCAGTGCCTTTGCTACTACAGCCACTTGCTCAAGCTCTTTGGATTTGATCACGAAGCCCTCCAAAAGCTAAAGACTTGGTTCGACCTTGAACCTTCCTACACTCCTTAGTGGAATGTAGACCCCTTGATTCTTCAGTAATTTCCTCTTCAACTGATTGAAGTTATCTTTCCTTCACAGGTGAGTGTTGGATTGATGTTCTTCATAGTGTAGGCTTGAGGATTTAGCGCTTAATAACTTGAGAATATTTCGAGTTACTGATTCTAATAATTGCTTGAATGTTTTTGGTTCTAGTCCTTTCTCTCAGAGTCATTCCTCAGCCTTTTATAGTGATCTTTCAAAAATCTGCCCGTTGAAGAGATAGGCTTATTTTTGAAAGTCACTTGTGGTCGTTGGCTTGTCTTGTTGCGATCCTTGGAATTGCCATTTCCTCGTATGAATTATTCTTCACCTTTTCGAGTTACGACACGGTGTAGTGCTTCCCATTGGTTTATTCCTTTTGCACGCTTCTCGGGACTGAGCACTTCGAGAAAGGTAGTATGGAGATATTACTTGTTTAGGTAATTCTCTTGATTTACGTACAACGGATCTTTTTCGATTATCTCGACTTGATTGCATTTCCTCGCTTTCCCCAGTGACTTAGAGTCGACTTCCAATCATTGGATGACTCTTCACACACTTCAACTTGAGACTTGGCTTTTCTTAAGTTGACTTGACTGATACTCCACTCACCGCATCTCGATTGCTCCTACAAAGAGAGTTTCCGTCTACTCTTCTTTGCCATACTCAAATTGTCTCTCGGCGGAGTCTTCCTTCTAGTCTCCGATTGTCTTCTTGCATGTTTGGGCATAGGCGACTTAACTCGGCTTTGACCAGCCCTATTTATTACAATGCGGTTTACACAAAAATGGGGTACCAACTTCCTATTCTAAGTTTTACATGGCATTCATCAAAATCTAAACAATAAATTTCCCAACAACCTAGCATCGTGGCATAGCAATGTTTCTTGGGGGCTTGATCGTAGGGAAATCCTTTCCTGCTGGAGGACCATCATATTGCATTCTGATATTCTAAGTACGTGCAGACTGCTTTTCAGTTACCTTCTCAAATTTAGCTTCGATGGCTTTTCTTGATTATTTCATTGCCATCTCAGCTTTCTGTTCTACTGTCAGCTCTTTCGCCAACTTGTTGAGAATTGAATTTGTTATCTCTCCTTATTGGGGGGTTTCAGGGAACACAAGCTTCAAGGGGGGGTGGGGGTTTCGAGCTTCATCCCCCCTTAGTTGTTTCTCCCTTCTTCTCCACCTTATGACTCTCTATCTCCTCCTTCAGTCCCTTCACGGCCTTATCTTCCCCCTTTTATACATCATCACCAAAGGATAGGGTCAGGCCATAACAAACCACTTAGAATGAAGTCAAGTCGATTGTTCGTCAAATTCTGCTTGTCATCTGCTTTGGGGTAGGCTTTTGGAATTCTGACCGTGTAATCGTTGACTCAACTGCCATTAGTTTCATTTCTTCCTAAAGAAGAGTGAACTTCTGGTCCATGTTGTCCTACAGTCTGGCAATCTCGCTCTTGTATTGCAGCTTGAGTAACTCTGTATCCGACTTACGGAATTCTTCAATTCATACCTTAAACTCCTTATGCCTCTACTGAAACTGTGCATTGTCCGCGCTCCATACTAGCAGCTCTACAAAGAATGATTTGAAGTAGCGGACTTTCTCTAATCACATAGCAGTAGTCTGTGCAGCCAATTCCCTGATCCGTAGGACAACTCCTCGAATATCTCTGATGATGGTTGCATCACGGCTGTCAAGCCTTAGTTCTAACAATGCTAGGTGGCGTTCCATCATCTCAATTTCTTTACAAATATTCTTAAATGCCTCTCAGAATTCGGTTATAGAAGCTCACTCTTCCTCAGGCCAAACAGCATTGAAGTCAAAACCTATAGGCACAATGGAATCAGTTGGAATTACTGGCTCTTCCTGCACAGTGTACTTTGCTTGTTCTCTAGCAGATTTGGCATCTAGAGGTGGCAATTCAGCGTTAAAGTGGAAAATCTCTGTAAACATATCATCCGGAACAAGAGGGATTCACGTAGGTCCATGCTTTGAAGCATTTCCCTTCTCCTTTCATAGTACTTCATCTCTATTTGCCTCGGCTGATCTGGCTTCATCGGCAGTTAACGCAGCTGTAGGAGCTTATTGTTGAGCTGAATGAATCTCTGCTTGAGCAACTGTGGTAGCTCGCTCGGCTAATCGATTTCAGTGGGCGATTGTTTCGATTTGCCCGGTGATCGATCTCACTGTGTTAACAGCTTCACTAGTATCAGTTTGTGTTTCCTTTTGAGTAACATAGTCCTCAGCTGTTTTATCAGCGTCATCGGAGTGAGATGTAGCCACGGGGTTAGCTCATCCTCGAATACGAACCTCATCGGAGATGTTTTATCACTCCAAGAGTCTAGCGCGTCCTCAGCCTTGTCCTCGGCAGATTCATCAATAGGTGTGGACTCGGCTTCATTGTATGATTCCAAAAATTCTATGTCAATATTTTCCTGGGAATCACTGAGAGCACTGATTTTGTCTGCTTCATCAGCCACCTCGACAAGAGAAATTTGCTCTTTTTCAGCTTCTTTACCTAAGGAAGTCTCAACCTCATTTAGGCCTTCATTACCCCTAGCAGTCTCAACTGCTGTAGGGCCTTCACCGTTCCCTTCGGTAGAAAAAGCTGCCTTGGGGTCTTCGAAGGCATCCGTCGGAGTCTCAACTCGTACGATTGTGCTTTCATGGCCAGGAGTCTCAACTCTCATGGCCTCCTTTCCATCATTTGCCTTAGTTGCATCAGCAGCATCATCGGCCTTCATTACAAAGGGAGTTTCAGTTGGGACAGTCTCAACCGTCCGAGCTTCATCAACTTAACTCTGCTTATCCATTGATTTCTCACCTTCACCTCCTAACTGCATAGTTTGTTCTCCCACAGCGTCCTCCAACCTAGTTGTGGTGGAGAGAGCTTCCCCCTCAGCTGGCGCACCAGCTAAGTTAATGGTTGTGGGGTTACTCTGCTCCTGAGACTCGGTTGTTTGTCCTTTTGAGTAGTCAGCCATGGGGGCAGTGTCTCAACACCTTCAGGGTTTGGCTTGGCTAGGGTCCCTCTACATCTCCTTCCCTAGTTTCATCGGCGTTCCCCTGAGAGCTGTTTTAGATTGCACGGGGAATATAATGGAAGCAATGTCAGTTGCAATCTTTTGGCCACACTGAAAGGATCAGATCGAGGAGAGAGTTGGGAAGACTCTCTTGGACCTTCTTGAAGTTGTTGCTCATGCATGGCTCTTGATTCCTTAATGGCCTGTTGGAACTCGGCCTTTTCAATCTTTGCTGCAGACTAGGTCCAACTCCTCTAGATCGATGATGTCAGTTGACTCCATGACATGCTCATGATCACCAGTGAACATGCACATCTCAGATTTCTCAAGAGCTTTGGCTTTCTCCAAAGCTTTCTCATTTTCATCTTCTTTGATAGCCCGGAGAGCATCCTTGCGGATTCCTTATTAAGGGCATAATGGACAAAGACGTTTCCTAGGAATCTTAGGAGCTCCTCTTCTTCTTTGATGTACTTAGGATGCACAAATTGTTGTCAAGAGAAGTCCAACTTCCATCTCCTCCATTCCCTCAATCTCTGTTAAATATCCGGGACTGGAGAGTACATAATCATCATCGTCTCCATCTTCCTAATTTGTAGCAAGTGGGGCTTGCTTCTCCTCGTGTACATTAGCATCGAGTCGAGGAGATGAGACATTTCTTGCTTCAAGAGTCTCGGATGTCTCGATTGTTTCCTTCTCTGCTTGTTGTCTTACGAGCATTTGGTCTTCCACACTCTATTGATCGACATCGCCAGTCTTCTAGGCATCCATGGTGGTTACATCTCCACCGTCCTTCTCTTGAGACTGCTCTTCTTGAGCATCAACAGTCTCTTCGGGCTTCTCTGGCTGAGTGGCGGACTCAGCTTTCTCCAGATCAGACTTCCTAACAATTCTTCTCCTCTTGGTCTTGACAAGAGGAACAATATCCTCTTCTGTTGTTTCAGTGGTGGCTTCTGGCTCCACCATCTTTATCGCTTTCGCAATAGTTGGCTTGCGAGACGCAGCTGTGCGCTTTTTCTTCACGATTAGAGAAGGCATAGAAATATCCTTCTCGGTCTCGGCTGCGGGGGCAGGGGCTTCTGGATCGGCTGTTGGGGCAGGTGCTTGTGCTTGGCTGCAGAGGCAGGAGCCTTCTTGGATTTGGCTACAAGGGCAGGTGTAAGCTTAGCTGCCGCAGCTCTCTTCTTAGAGATAGGCTTGGGAGAGAGAGCTGGATCGGTCGCAGCTGTTTCTTCGGCAGGGTTAGCTGACTTACCCTCACTCGTGTCAGTTTTCCTAGCACGCGTCTTCCTCTGAGCTCCAGAGAGGTTTGCCTTAAACATTTTCTTGTTTGCATGGAATAGCTTTCCATGTCGCAGGTCAATCCTCTTCATCTCCATCAAATGGCCATTCACTAGGCCATAACCCAACGGACATCCGAGAGTCCCATCTTCCTTAAAGAACTTGTGATCACGTTCTGGCAGATACGGCTAACGATAAACTCAGCCCAGTTAACCTTCTTCTCTTGCATTATCGCAGCCATCATCACCAACTTAGTCCGAGATAGCGTGTTGAAGCTTCCAAATTTCATGTCCACGCACTTGGACACGATGTCCATTAGTTTGTGGTAATCATCCTTGATCAATTCCTTCTTGGCTGTATAAATAGCCTTAGCAGCTGACTCAGGCTTGGCTATCTCCATCCAAGCCGCAGCCAAGTTCACATCATTCTCAGCTATTTCTTTCAGCCCATCAGTAGGCAGCTTACAGTGTTCAGCAAGGTCCGCAGCAGTGATCTTGATGGCCTTTCCATGAACAGATGAGCGAATCTCATCATCATGTACTTCCGCATTGATGTAGAACATTGATACCTCTTCTAGGTATGTGTGAGAGAACTCCAGAGTGAGAAAATCCTTCAGACCAGACTTCTTGAGTTTCTCAGCAATTTGTTTCACAATGGTTTCATCAGTGCCCTGTTTAATCTTTCCATTGAAGTCCACAGTGGATCCTGTGTGGATCTTCTCAGATAACTTAACAAAGTCATATGTAGCGTCAAGTTTTAGAGAAAATAAGCGGTGAAAAATGCGTAAAAACTTGATCTTTGAAAGTAGGGTTTTCGAACTTTCTGCAGAGGTTTTTCGTGCTTGTTGAAGACGAGAGAGTTTTTGTGAGGAGAGAGAAAATGTGTTTTTAGTTTATATTGGACTTGAAAGGACATTTTTTAGAATTTGAATAACATGATCAAAATCAACGGTCAGGATTTAACCTTTAAAACCGCATTAGTTTTCCCGTATTAAATGCAGCAGCATTTATTTCCAATCATATGTTTTACCATGCAGCTTTTGTACTGACATTCATAATTACGCTGACGTCATCCTTAAAAACATTCCCGCTCGAATAAAACGATTGTGTTTTTGTCACTTAGCTCATAAATGATTCAGCACTCATCCAAAGTGACTTAACTATGCTTCTCTCTTCACATTAGATAATTCAGCTGTCAGCTAACTCGATACAGCTGACTTCCCGACTAGGCTGTTTCACTTGACTGAAATGTGAAACTTGCTTATTATTCATTCTCTCTTGTTTTATCTCTGTTGATTGAGTCTTCTGAGTATCCTAACTCAGCTCAATTAACCCTAGCTCATTCTTAAGCTCTTCAAATCTTGATTCACATAAGGGCTTTGTGAATATGTCAGCTAACTGTTTATTAGTTGAGATGAATTCCAAAGTGATGTCTTTCTTTTCAACATGATCTCTTATAAAATGATATCTGACATCAATGTGCTTTGTTCTTGAGTGCAACACTGGATTTTGAGTGATTGCAATAGCACTAGTGTTATCACACATAATTCAAATTTCTCTTTCTTCAATATCATAGTCTCTCAGCTGCTGTCTCATCTAAGACTCAGGCACTAGTGTTATCTGTTTCCAAGCATTTGATATGTACCTGATGTACTCTTCCTCTCAACTCTACATCCATCATAATATGAGTCTGAGTATCCTACCAACTTTAATCCTCCTTCCTTTAGATACCATAAGCCAACTTCTTGGCATCCCTTCAAATATCTAAGTATTCTCTTAGCTGCAGTCGTGTGACTCTCTTTTGGTGCGGATTGAAATCTAGCACATACACCTACTACAAAGGTGATGTCTGGCCTGCTTGCTGTTAAATAAAGCAATGATCCAATGAGGGCTCTATATCTAGTTTGATCAACAGCTTTTCCATCTGCATCCATGTCCATCTTGACTGATGTATTCATAGGAATCTTCACTGATGACTTCTCTACCATACCAAATTTCTTCATTAAATCTCTAGTATACTTGGTTTGGCTTATGAAGGTTCCATCCTTCAATTGCTTGACTTGAAGTCTTAAGAAGAAAGTCAGCTCTCCCATCATGCTCATCTCAAATTTTCCTTGCATGAGGTTTGAGAACTTGTCACACAGCTCTTTGTTTGTGGATCCAAAGATGATATCATCCACATATATTTGAACAAGTAGTATACTCTCTCCATCTTGAATCCTGAAGAGTGTTCTTTCAACCTTGCCTTTGGTGAATCCATTGTGAATTAGAAACTGAGACAATGTATCATACCATGCTCTTAGTGCTTGTTTCAATCCATACAATGCCTTCTTGAGCTTGTAGACTTTATCTCCAATAGTTTTCTGCTCAAAACCTAGAGGTTTTTCAACATAGACTTCTTCTTCTAACAATCCATTCAGAAATGCACTCTTCACATCCATTTGATATACAGTGAAGTTCTTATGTGCAGCATAAGCAAGAAACATCCTTATTGCTTCCAATCTGGCAACAGGAGCAAAGGTTTCATTAAAATGTATACCTTCTTCTTGGCAATACCCTTTGGCTACCAATCTTGCTTTGTTTCTGACAACAGATCCTTCCACATTCGTCTTATTTCTGAATACCCACTTAGTACCAATGATATTTTGGTGGGTTGGTCTTTGAACTATATCCCATACTTTGTTTCTCTCAAACTGATTCAGCTCTTATTGCATGGCATTAATCCAATCTGTATCTTCCAATGCTTGAAACACATATTTAAGCTCTATTTAGGAAATAAAAAAGTGAACATTGTTTCATGCTGTGCTCTGGATCTGGTTCTTATGCCATCTCTAACATCTCCAATGATAAACTCAAGTGGAATGTCTCTCGGTCATCTCATATCAGGTTGGAGTAAGTCTGTTGGATTCAGTCGTCTTGCAGCTAAGTTATCTTGAACAGCTTCTTCATCATCATTCAGCTGCAGACCTTCCGGTTGTCTTTAAGATTCAGCCATCTCATCATCATCAGGGTTGAGTGCTCTCACTTATGCTTCAACATAAGGACTCTTCTGCATAGTTGGCTGATTCTTGCTTATTAGCTAACTCATCAATGTCTTCTCCATTCACATTTGGCTCATCAAACACCACATAGATAGACTCTTCTGTGACCATTGTCCTCTTGTTTAGCACTCTATAGGCTTTGCTCTCAGCTGAGTATCCCAAAAAGATACTTTCATCAGCTTTAGCATCAAAAGCCTTCAAATTGTCCTTGTATTATTGTGGATAAAGCATTTACATTCAAATATCTTGAAATATCCAACATTTGGCTTTCTCCCTGTCCAAATCTCATAGGGAGTCTTGGTTAATTTCCTATTAATCATGCATCTATTCTGAGTATAGAATGTTGTATTTATGGCTTCACCAAAAAATCATTAGGCAATCCACTTGACTAACATTGTCCTTGCGACTTCCTTGAGAGTTATGTTCCTTCTTTCAAATACTCCATTTTGCTGTGGAGTTCTTGCTGCTGATAACTCATGAGCAATACCATTTACAACATAATATTGAGTTACAATTCCATTGACAAACTCAGCTCCCCTGTCAGATCTTATCTTCATAATGGTTTGACTCTTCTCATTTTGAACTCTTCTCATCAGCTGAGGCAACTTCTGCAGTGTTTGCTTCTTTGTACACATGAAAATTGTCTATGTATATCTTGAATAGTCATCAACCACCACTAAGGTGTATTTCTTTCCACTGATGCTATCTGGCTCAATAGGACCAAATAAATCCATATGCAACAGATGCAATATTCTGGTTGAAGAAGGACTTGGCTTATCCTTGAATGATGATTTGATTTGCTTTCCCATCTGGCATGCATCACATATACTTTATTTCTTATACATTAAGTCTGGCAATCCTTCCATAAGATGGCTCCTTGCAACTTGTTGATTGTCTTAAAATTCAGGTGACGGCTTCTATGCCACGACCAAACGGGATTCGGCCAGACTCTTGCTAGCAGACATGTGCTTGGTGCAGTAGTGGACCAATCCACTACATACAAGTTCTTTTGTCCTTGCAGCACAATCTCATTAGATTCAGCATACTTGATCTGGCATATCCCCATGTTGAATCCCACATTGTAGCTTTTGTCACAGAGTTGACTGATGCTTAACATGTTGAAGTTGAGACCTTCAACATATGCAACATCTGTAATCTTCAGTCCATTCTTCGTGATGGATCCTGTGCCTTTGATCTCTCCTGGAGCTTCATTTCCACCAAATATGACTTTGCACCTTTTATCTCCTTAAATCTTGACAGATTTCTTTTATTTCCTTTCATATGTCTGGAACAACCACTATCCATGTACCAGGTTCTTTGGCACTCAGTTGTTCCTTGAACCTGCAATCAAGGAAATCAATTTTTAGGTACCCATACTTACCTGGGTCCTGGGGGGTTAGTGCTATAAGATGCTCCAACCAACATATAGCCAGATAATCTGACTCTAAGAGGTTGTCATCTATCAGTACCATAATCATAATGCACATTAGCAAATTGCTTGGGGTTTTAGGATCATGCAAATTGTCTCTTTTGTCAGTATGCTGTGTGTTTGTTTTAGCAATTTCTTGGGGTTGTTGTGGAATTTCTGGGTGTAGTGCTTGGGTGTATAAGTGTGCTGATAATAGCACTTTTGTCTTGGGAATGACCTTTGTTGAGGTTGAGGTCTTTCACCATTTTGGCTTGTATCCCATAGGTCTTTGTTGATGTTTAACATGGTTATTCCAATCAGCTTGGTTTGGATAATTTCTACCATTCCCATTATATGTCTTTCTTTCTTGAAATGTCTGGGCCTTTGGTAGCTCTATTTGACTCTTACAGAGTACTTTTTGTTAGGAGTCTGCTAATGGACTTGTCTGAATTTCTTCCCAACTGTCCTTTCAGCTACTGGCTTCTTTCCTTCTCCCTTATAACCAAGGCCAGTATGATTGTTATTGTGTTTTGGTGTGTATGTTGGTGCAATATATGGTGTTTTGGGCTTTTGGATTCCTTCATTGCTTGAATATCCTTTTTCCAAAATCACTCTTGGAGCTTGACTATGCACAAAGGAATTGAATCCTATTCCTGTCTTATCTCCACACTCTTTTGGGCTCATAATAAGTTCATCCAATGATTTGGATGCTTTTGTAATGAGGCAATCACATTTTTAAGATCTTTTTCTCTTTTCTCAGTAGCAGCTAACTCTGCTAAGATCTTGACATTTTCAGCCTTCAGCTTAGTGTTCTCATCAGCTATGTGACCCAGAGTACTCAACTCTTTGGTCAGCTGTGAGTTTTGGCTTTTAAGATGGTTGTTTTCCTCATTCAAAAGTGTGTGTGAGCTTTTAATGTGCTCAAAATCTTTCATCATTTTGCCTAATGAATCATAAAGATTTGTGGGTGATGAAATGTGTGTATCACAGTCACTATCACTTGAATCAGAATGCGATAAGTTAGAATGTATCTCATCTTCTTGATCTTGTTCTTAAGCCATGAGGCAGATCAAAGCCTCTTCCTATGTATCACTTGAATAGTCAGTTTCACTGCTATCCGAGTCTGCTGCTTCTTTGCACTTGGTCTGCTCGTGATCTCGGCTGCCAACATGGCTTTCTTCTTTTCTTGTCTTTTTTCCCTAAAGACCCCTCTTTCTTCCTCATTTCCATATTTGTTGACTGGTGGATAGGAACAGTCAACAGCAAAATGTCCTCGTTGTCTGCAATTCAAACACAGGTTTTCAGCTCTCTAATCTGCTCTCTCGGTTCTTTGATTATCAACTCTCTGATAGTCAGCTCTCTGATGTTCAGCTCTCTTGGTGGTCTGTCCTCCCTTGCTTTGGAAGGTGTTGAATGTCTACTGGAGGTTTCACCGTTGTTCCTTTCGTAGTTCTTGTTGAAGCATTTGTTGAATCTCTTTACCATCAGGGCAATTTCCTCCTGGTCAATGGTCTTCTTTGGCTCAGCTTTCTTCCCTTCACTGGCCAACAATGCAGCTGTCTTGGGTACGTTTTTTCCTCTTGTTCTTTCCTTCTCAACTCAAACTCATAGGCTTTGAGGTCTAAGAATAGCTCATGATTAGATGTTCTTGAGAGGTCCATTGAATGTTTCAGGGCCATGACCTTCATTTCCCATTCAGCTGGGAGGGCTCTTAGTATCTTCATGCACATCTCCTTCTGAGTGTACTCTTTCCCAAGAGTTGAAAGTTCATTCGTTATCTTTGTGAATTTGGCATCCAGCGATCCGGACTTTCACCGCAAGAATTTAAAAATTTCAAATTTTGAACAAAGAATAGTTAATTTGTTCTCTTTAATGCATTTCGATCGTTCACAAATCAAGGTTAGCTTATCCCAGATTTCTTTGGCTGATTTGCATGACTTAACTTTGTTGAACATCGCCTTGTCCAATGCCTTGTAGAGAATATCCTCGGCAACATTGTCCAGGTTATATCTCTTTCTATCTTCATTAGTCCATTCGGTCGGTTTTTCAACCATGGGTGGTCTAGCCTCTCCTGTTGTAGCTTCCTTTCCTTCAGCTGGAGGTGCTCTTCTTACAGCAGTATTAACTTTGAGTATTTGCAATGGCCCATCCTCTATCACAAGCCATATTTCATTATGTAAAGCGGATAGATAAGCCTGCATACGAATCTTCCAGTCATCAAACTCTTCCACAGTAAACATATGTATACGAGTTAGATTTGCTTCCATGATAATAACTTTATTTTAAAGATGAAAGACTTTGAAAAACACAAGTGTAAAACCTTTTAAAAAGGATTGAGATCTCGTTCAGTAACCAGTGCGGAAGGCTCAATAAACCAACCGCTCTGATACCACTTGTAGGTCCCGAGGGTGTGGTGTAAGGTTTAGAAAGGGGGGGTTGAATAAACCTTACCAAATTTTCACTTTTAGTCTTTTTAAGAATTTTAACAAAGTTGATTCAAATCAGTTGTGTCCTTGGGGGACAGCTAGGTTGGCTTTATTTAGCAAAGTTACCCACTCAACAGACTCGACTGAGTTGGTGATAGTATAACTTTGCTGCGTCAGCTAACACTTAACTTTTAGTTGATTTGGTTTTTAACAGCGGAAGACTTAACACCATTTGTTTGTTTAAAGCTCATTTTTAACACTTGTTTTAGCACATGTTATTATCAATTAGATAGCAATAAAACTAATCAGCAAATATGAAAGTATAAGCTGGAAAGTAAATGCTGAAAGTAAAGGACACAAGTAATTTATAGTGGTTCGAGGATGGGGTAATTCCTCTACTCCACTCTTCTCCAGCTCCTGGAGGAATCCACTAGGTAATAGATCAAGTTACAAAGTAGTTCTCAGTCTGGAGACAACCTTGATCACACAGTTGGCTTCTCCTGCGACTCAGCTTCTTCACAAGACATATGCCTTGCTACTTCAGCTCCCTTCAAGTCTTTGGAATTGATCACACAGCCTTCCAACAAACTTGAATCTCCTGGTTCGACCTTGAACCTTTCTAAACCTCCTTCAACTTTAAGAGTAGACCCTTTTTTCATTCTTTAGACTTTTCCTCTTCAACTGGTTGAAGTAATCTTTCCTTCACAGTCTGTGTTGGATCGAGTTCCTTCGAGTTTTAGGCTTGAGGAATTTCTTCATAAGCTTGAGAATATTGCAGGTTATGCTTGCTTGATAAATGCTTGATTCGTTCGTGCTTGGTTCAGGTAACCTTTTCTCAAATGCTTCCGCAGCCTTTTATAGTCCTCATTTGAAAATTTGCCCGTTGAAGAGATTGGCTATTTTTAAATGACACTTCTTATTCGTTGGCTTGTCTTTTCTTGGTCTGCAGCACTTCTGATGTTGACCCTTCCTCGTATTAAAAGGTTCTGCAGCTATACAGGGTCTGACACATGCTTCAGTGTTTCCCATTGGTTTATTTCTTTTGCATGTTTCTTAGCCAAACACTTTAAGACCTGACAGCTTGGACTTATTACTATATTAAGTAATATCTTTGACTTCCTCCCTACGGATCAATGTCACTTGTCTTGACTTAACTGCTGCCTTTACCACTTTTGACTTGAGTCTGCTCCAATCATGGGAATGACTCAACTATCACTTCAACTGTTATACTTGGCTCCTTTTACTGACTTTACTGACACTTCATCATACGTCACGCAGTTGTTACTCAGCTGGCTCTCCTTAAGTTCAGTCATTATCTTCCATCTTGGTCATACTCAGCTGACACACAGCGGAGTCTTCACTCTAGTCTACAGTTAACTTCTTGTCATCTTTGACATAGCTGACTTCACTCAGTTCTTTTAGTACTATCTATTATAACATAGAATTACAAGTAAAATGGGGTGCCAACTTCCTAGTCTAAGTTTTACATGGTATCATCAAAATATTACAAATAAATGTCCTAACACAACTAGAAGGTCTGTAGCTGAATGATGATGATGATGAGAACACTCAACCGTGATGGTGATGAGATAGTTGAAGCAGAAGTGAGAACACTCAACCGTGATGGTGATGAGATAGTTGAATCTCAAACACAGCTAGAAGGTATGTAGCTGAATGATGATGAAGAAGCTGTTCAAGACAACTTAGCTGAAAGACGGCTGAATCCAACAGACTTACTCCAACCTGATGTGAGATGGCTGAGAGACCATCCACCTGAGTTAATTATTGGAGATGTTAGGGATGGCATAAGAACCAGATCCAGAGCAGAACATGAAGCAATGTTCACTTGTTTTATTTCCCAAATAGAGCTTAAAGATGTGTTTCAAGCATTGGAAGATACACATTGGATTCAGGCCATGCAAGAAGAGTTGAATTAGTTTGAAAGAAACAAAGTATGGGAATTAGATCAAAGGCCAACATACCAAAATGTTATTGGTACTAAGTGGGTATTCAGAAACAAGATGAATGAGGAAGGATCTGTTGCCAGAAATAAAGCAAGATTGGTAGCCAAAGGGTATTGCCAAGAAGAATGAATAGATTTTTATGAAACCTTTGCTCATGTTGCCAGATTGGAAGAAATAAGGATGTTTTCTTGCTTATGATGCACATAAGAACTTCACTGTATATCAATGGATGTGAAAAGTGCATTTCTAAATAGACTGTT
Organism: Rehmannia glutinosa; assembly: GCA_016081115.2. Lineage (NCBI taxonomy): Eukaryota > Viridiplantae > Streptophyta > Magnoliopsida > Lamiales > Orobanchaceae > Rehmannia > Rehmannia glutinosa. Next base: position 44,638,711 of record CM071926.1, read on the forward strand.
AGAGGAAAAAGTCTATGTTGAACAACCTCCAGGTTTTTAGCAGAAAACTATGGGAGATAAAGTCTACAATCTCAAGAAGGCATTGTATGGATTGAAACAAAAACCAAGAGCATGGTATGATACATTGTCTCAGTTTCTAATTGACAATGGATTCCCCAAAGGCAAGGTTGACAGAACACTCTTCAGGATTTAAGATGGAGAGAGTATACTGGTCATTCAAATATATATGGATGATATCATCTTTGGATCCACAAACAAAGAGTTGTGTGACAAGTTCTCAAACCTCATGCAAGGAAAATTTGAGATGAGTATGAGGGTGAGCTGACTTTCTTCTTATGACTTCAAGTCAAGCAATTGAAGGATGGAACCTTCATAAGCCAAACCAAGTATACCAGAGATTTAATGAAGAAATTTGGTACGAAAGAGAAATCATCAGTGAAGATTCCTATGAATACATCAGTCAAGATGGACATGGATGCAGATGGCAAAGCTCTTGATCAAACCAGATATAGAGCCCTCATTGGATCAGGTCTCTATTTAACAGCAAGCAGGCCAGACATCACCTTTGCAGTAGGTGTATGTGCCAAATTTCAATCTGCACCAAAAGAGAGTCACATGACTGCAACTAAGAGAATCCTAATATATTTGAAGGGATGCCAAGAAGTTGGCTTATGGTATCCAAAGGAAAGAGGATTAAAACTAGTAGGATACTCAGACTCAGATTATGTTGGATGTAGAGTTGATAGGAAGAGTACATCAGGTACATGTCAAATATTTGGAAACAGATTAGTTTCTTGGTTCACAAACCAATTCCGATTATGCAACACCCGTCAATTTAATAAATTTCTTCCAACCCAAAGCCTCAACAAGAGCCCTAAAATCACCTTTCAACCCCAAATCATCCAAAATTCGTAAATTTAGAAGGTGAGAAGTGGGTACCTCGCGTTGACTAATTCGTGTATATCGTTGCCCCTCTTCCTCGGAGTAGATTGGGAAGGGGGCGTCGAATTGTTCGGCCAAATCAACCGGGACCATTGGAGTGTCCTCTTGAGCCCTAGAAGTTCCCTCTTGTGCCCTTTTGCCTCTATGTGATGCCATTGATGGAAGATAGACACTTAATTGGAGTACCTTGATGTTGTTGGGGTCAAATTTGTGTATAAGGTGAATTTGGAGAGGGTTTAGAGAGGATTTGCAAGTGAAATTTTGGGGAAAAACTCGCCTCTGTTTCTGAGATCGAGTTTGTCTGTCCCAGGTGAGCGTGCGCACAGCAGTGTGCGTCAGCGCAATCTTGCGTGGCTCGATGCGCGCCGCGCACCCCCCTGCGCGTGCGTCTAGTGCGGCTCCCGTCCTATTGCACGTTCGCGCATATGGTCCGCGCACGTCCTATTTTTTTCAACTTTTTTATATATAACTATTATATTTATAAGAAGAGAAAAAGAACTGAAACAAACCATTAGATACGGTTAGTCGAGAAAATAAAAAAAAAAGAAAGGAAATAAAAATTGGGTTGCCTCCCAATAAGCGCTTATTTAACGTCTTTAGCTTGACGATACCTGAGTACGGTATTTATGTGACGTCTTCGAGGCTTATGCTCTCAATTCGTTCAACCTGAGATACCCCTTCAAAATATGGATTAACCCGATGACCATTTACCTTGAAAGATTCATGCGTCCTTGGATTAAGTAGTTTTACCGTTCCATACGGGTATACCTCTTCGAACTCAAATGGCCCGCTCCATCTCGATTTTAATTTACCTCGTAATAAACGCAATCGTGAATTGAATAAAAGAACTTTCATACCTGGTTCGAGATTTTTATGAATAATTTTCTTATCGTGCAACTGTTTCACTTTATCTTTATATATCCACGCATTTTCATAAGCGTCATTGCGAATTTCGTCTAGTTCGGAAAGTTGCAACTTCCTTTCGGCTCCTGCTTTATCCAATTCAAAATTTGTCGCTTTGATGGCCCAATATGTCTTGTGCTCTACTTCAACTGGTAAATGACACGCTTTCCCGAAAACTAGTCTATAGGGGCTCATTCCTAAAACCGTTTTATAAGTTGTTATATATGCCCAAAGCGCATCATTTAACTTGGTCGCCCAGTCTTTCCTTGTAGGATTTACAGTCTTCTCTAAAATTCCTTTTATTTGCTTGTTGGTAGTCTCCACTTGTCCTGAAGTTTGAGGATGATAAGGTGTAGCTACCTTATGTGTGATGCCATTTTTCTTCATCAGTTTTTCGAATAACTTGTTGCAAAAATGTTTTCCCCCATTGCTAATGATAGCTCTCGGAATCCAAACCTGCTTAAGATATTTTCCTGCACAAACTTGATGACAGTGTTAGCATCACAAGTCCTTGTGGGGATTGCCTCAACCTACCAGGACACGTAATTGACAAAGAACAAGTATATATTCATAACCAAAAGACTTGGGAAGGGGCCTATAAAATCAATACCCCATACATCAAATATTTCAACAACCAATGTACTATTCGAGGCATCTCATTCCTCCTACTAATATTTCCGATCCTTTGGCATCTATCGCATGTCAGCCCAAAATTATGTGCGTCTTTGAACAATGATGGCCAATAGAATCCTGATTGGAGAACCTTAAAGGCTGTTTTACGGCCTCCAAAGTGCCCACCACAATGCATTTCATGACAAAAGGCCAATACATCATTCTATTCGTTTTCAGGAATACATCTTCGGATAATTTTATCTTTGCAGATTTTAAACAAGTATGGGTCATCCCAATAGTAGAACCTACAAGTAGACAAAAATCTTTTCTTTTCCTGAAATGAAAGGTTAGTTCTCACAATTCCACATGCAAGATAATTCAAATATTGGCATACCAAGGAATTGAAGTAACCTCAAATAATTGCTCGTGGGGGAAAGAATCAATTATATGCTCATTTTTATGAGAAGCAAGAGTATCATCAGTAAGAGTGAGACGAGACAAGTGATCTGCTACTACATTTTCGCACCCTTGAGGTTTTTGTTTTATTAGCAGTGACATTTTTGTAATATTCAAGGACCAGTACTAGCAGTCCTTTTGAAAAGTATCAGCAGTTCTTCTGAAAAGTATTAGTCTGTAGTTCATTTGAAAGTATTTTTGTAATATGGGGCAAAGTGATATAGTATCACGAAACGCTGAAAAGTATTGGGTTTTCATCTGAAAAGTATTAGTTTATAGTTCACTTGAAAGTATTAGTTTTTTGTAATATTGGATAGTGATATAGTATCACGGGAGTTCTGAAAAGTATTAGGTTTTCATCTGAAAAGTATCATTAGTCCCTCTAAAAAGTATTAATATTTAATTCACTTGAAAATATTTAATAGTCACCGTAAAAATTATTAGCATTTCCTGTCAAAAGCATTAGTAGTTCCTGTGAAATGTATTAGTAGTCCTCCTGAAAACTATTATCTTTTCCCCTGAAAGGTTTTGTTAATTCCCATTAAAAGTATGAGTATTTCCAATAAAAAGTATTAGTAGTCCCCTTGAAAAGTATTAGTAGTCCTATGAAATGTGTCATAGTTGATTCAGTCAAATTAACAAACATTTAGATGTCATGAACAATGTTGTAAAAAGCGCTAGGCGTTCACTAGGCGGCAGACTGGGGCTCTCCGCCTAGGCGGGACCTGGGCGGGATTAGGCGGGCCTAATCGGAAAAAAAAAAAGGCAGACAAGGAGGGTCTAGCGCCTAGGCGGGAATTAATCGGGGCTAGGCGGGGATTTTTACAACAGAGGTCATGAATGAATGCACTTTCGAATAATAATAGTTGAATCATTTTCCACCAGTTTAATTATCCATTTAACATTTATGAATCATATATGCATGTTCCAGTAAAGAAAAAGACAAAGAAACACCAAAAAAAAATGAATCTATCTACTCCCCTCGTCCATTATTAATGACAATATTCATATTCTTCATTCGGAGCAATTCTCAATCTATAAATCCCTTCAAAAACTTGACCTGTTGGAAGAATAAATTTCATATATAAACAAACTTCAAAAACAAATTATGCCTGAAATTGGTGGGTTTCAAAATACTGATAGAATGAAGGGGAAGCTTACGATTCAAACAAGAGGACCCATTTCATGAATCAAAAATTGATATTTTTTGTAGAAATGAAACGGGCATGTGTGATATTCACTTGTTTTTAAATAATATTTTAGGCATATATAAATTCAAAAAATAAAAAGAGCAATCACTGAACAAACAAAACAAAAAATACTATGAAGTTGTGTTCAACGTAAACAAAATCTTAAAAATTAAAAACCACCAAACAGCAGCAAATTTGAAGGCAATTCCATAGTGCGTCGTCATTTTCACGTGTACTCAAATCAGCGAAAACGCTGGTAGTGCATAGATATTTACAGCATGTTTAGGAGCACTTTCAAATGAATTAATGAATCACTTCTCCAAAAAGTCCAATCTAAAAAAACCCATAATTGGAAACTTTTTGAAAAGTCCCATATAAAAGAAGTAGATTTTCTAAATAGACTTTTACAAAAGTGCTCCTAAGCATGCGCTTAATATAAATGGCAATTAACAGTTTAGATCTTTAATCAATCAATAGATTAAACAAGGGAATCCTTTAGAAAAAATGTACACTGATTATTTGATTAGAATCTAGAGCTTGGATATATCATCCTTCACAAGACAGCTTACTAGTAACTAGAATCCATTCAAGTTGATCCAGGAAATCACAAATACAACACTCCATAATTATACAGGATAAAAATAGGTATCATCCTTTTACACCCCCCAATACTCACGATATCAAGAAAATTGAGCTGCACAAAGTAGCATAGCAGCAAATACTCAGTATCCATCCAGTCTGGGACTAAATCCACACCGTCAAATGTTCCGATGACGTGCAGATTTAGAGTCGAGTAACAACTAAGCCAATGCCGTCAAACAGGGATGAAACGCAGTCCCACAAGCAATCCATTGCCTTTTCCTCCCGTGCGGCAGCACACAGCCAGGAACCTTAAGCCATTCCCCAGTCGATAAATCATACGTAACTAACCGATTCATTTGTCTAGATCTCAATGACAACATGAGCAAACCTTTGTTACCCAGACAAGTCATTCTAACGTGCTTTCCGTAAAACTCCAAGCACCATATGTTTGGCATTCTGTCAACCTCCTTCCACAAGAGCGTCATTTTTTGCAGCTCCCAAATGCATACACACGTGGCAGCATTCTTCGTCAGCAGCCCCACAAGCATAATTCTTCCCCCACATTCGGCCAGCGTATGATCGCTTAGATGTGGTGGGGTCGGTATCACAAATTGTTTCCAAATCCCATTTTCCATGTCGTAGGATAAAAGCCCGTCTGGGTCTGAACGCATGAAATAGAGTGTCCCCTCAACAGACACTGCCTGAGACCTGAAGTTCAGCGCGAGCGGAAGCTTAATATTTGGGGGCATGCTTCCTGGGCGGGCCCACGAGTTCTTTTTCGAATTGTAGACTTCGTACTCTCCCTCGCAACCAACCCAAAGGATTTTATAACCTGTGCTAGCAGATTTCCCGTTCAGAGTCATCCCAACGGCTACACGCGACCATACCTTAACAGACCTAGCTGGCAACTCCTTGAAGGACCTTGTCAGAGGGTTACATACATAAAAGCTTCTATGGCCAATATCGAGGAAGCAGATGAGACCTCCGGCCGATGCCACTGGCAACACGATTAGTTTTGTCGGCAAGGCAGGGACAGTGGGATGGTGCCATTTTTTCGATGAGGGGTCGTACATTGCTCCTGTGTTGACGTTTTCGTGCGTGATGGTGTAAAACCAAGATTGAGAATGGTTTACTTGAGCGCATTGCTGGGAGAAGCTCTGGGAAGTGAGCAGCGAATTCCACTTCCGGCAAACAGAACGGAAGCGAAAACGCCGCTATTGGAAGTCTTGCTATCACGGCTTCAAAGAGATCTTCTGGAAATTCTTTCCAGATGTGTTGTTCCATGTGTTCGTTTGAGGTAGTAGTAACAGTTGCTTTCCCTCGGCTGCGCTCCTTTCGAGCTTTCTTTCTGGGTGGTGGTTTGCCAGGTTCCAGCATTTTCAGATTTTCGGATTTGCCAGCGGTCATTATGATATTATAGCAACCGTCTTCTAAGGAATTACCTTCAAGATTAAAAAAACACCATCTGCGGAATAACAGAACTATCTTCAGATGCTAAACGTTTGCAAAATGATAAGGAAAAAGTTCATAGAATTTCAGTTTTCAAAAGCACAAAGAAGCAAGAGGGGACAGAGAGAGAGAGAGAGAGAGAGAATTAAGAAACGCAATATCCAAGTCTTTAACTTCTGTACCACACACTATGGTCTATTGTTTAAACACTAACGACATACCCATTTTATTGACAATGATTATATTTTAAAATGTGTATCTTGTTAGAAAAAGAAGAATGATATTTTAAAAACGGCTAAAAACGAGTAAATCAAGTAATAAACTAGCTGGATATGCAAGTATCTGCAATCATAACAATAGATTCATGTAAGAGAGCGCAAAACAGAAAAAATGCTAAAGTAATGATAAATTGCACGAAGAGAGTTAAGATGATAGCATGAAATGGAAAGATGAAATATTTAAATCTACACTAGTCCTAGTTGCTAGCTTCAATAGCAAGGTTATCTATTCACCAACTTGAGCCACGGCAAAAGGAGCGTAAAAGCACACTCAGATAACATCCAAAATTTCAATTGCTACCATCAAAGTGCTAAATAAACTGATACTCTACTAGGGACGTTCACAGTTCGGTTAATCGATCAAACCGAACCAACACTATTCGGTTTCGACCAAAATCAAGCCAAAAATTTTGGTTCCGGTTTTGGTTCGGTTAACCGAACCGACCAAAAAATCGATTTTCTTTTCCAAATAATTTCTGAAGGAACGTTTCTTTCCCTGTAGAACACGATTTCTGTCTGCTGATAAGAATGTCAGGAAGAGAAATCCTTCCTATTCTCGTCGCCATATGAGTGGAACTAAGAGAAAGCCCTAAACCTCCTCAGTCCTCAACGCCGACAGCCACCACTACATCCGCTGCCCACCATTGTTAGACCGTACGCCATATCAATCACCAGGATATGGAAAATCACTCTCTCTATAATCTTCTAAACAGGCAAGAACCTATAACAGCTATGGAAAATCAACAGGACTTCACCAAAGTGAGTGTGTGCAATGTGAGTGTGTGTGTGTGTGTGTGTGTGTGTGCGTGCGTGAGAGAGAGAGAGAGAGAGAGAGAGAGAGAGAGAGAGAGAGAGAGAGAGAGAGAGAGAGAGAGAGAGAGTCTTCTATACAGATCACCATCCTACAGATATTCTAAAGATTCACAGAACATGTTAGTCCATCTAACAAAAATGAACCTAAGGCATCCTAGTAGACTTGAGAACAAAATTTGCAACTTGACACAGAAATTTCTGGTAGAAATAGCAGGACAAATGATCATGCAGAAAACTCCATTTTATCTACAACTTACAACGGCTCCTCCAGTAAAAGCCTTTTTCCCCCAGTAAAGGATGATTAAGTGTTGTTTGGGAGCACTCTTGAGATGGACTTTTGAATCTCTAAAAGTCCATTTCAAAAATACTAGATGTTTGGTAATTAATTCAGAATGGCCTTCTGGATAAGTCAGTCCTCCAAAAAGTCCATTCTAGAGAAGTTACAATTGGAGACTTTTTGAAAAGTCACTTATTAATAAGTCCATTTACTAAATGGACTTTTGCATAAGTGCTCCCAAACATGCACTACAACAATTCCATTGTCAGAAAAGGGAAGCTGTCCAGGGAAAATTTTTGGCAGAAAGTGGACACTTGCATTGTAAAAGACAGTATAATTATCTTAAAATGTTTGAAAACTACAGTGTGCAATAAACTGGCTTTGAACCAAGCTCCACGTTTTTTTCAGTTCTAAAGACAAGGAAAATCATGAATTAATGTTCAAGAATGTGTGCTAGGAAGAACAAAAGAGTTTGCACCAAAGCATTCCGACAACAAAGATTCAGCCATTTCATTTTTAGACGAAGAAATAAAATGTGAATAAATGAATAATAGACTAATAGTACCTTAAGAAATGAAATTTTCAGGAATCACATCTTCCCAAAGAAACATTAATAATAAAAAGTTATGAAAAAAGGAAAAGGTAGAACCAAAAACAAAAAAAAAAGAAAGAATGCAAGAACGAAAAAATCGAGTTCTGTTTTCAATGCAATACAGATTACAAGCTTCCACGTGCATTTTGAGATACATGCAGAACCTACTTCCGTACGCTTGGTCAACGAAAATGTATGAAACAAAAATGGTTTTCCAACAGTGAGAGCATTTGTTGAATCACAAAACATCCCAGAAAATAGCAATTCAGAACAAAATTCCTCACACTATCCTTGAAGTTTATAAAGGTATCAACAAAGACTATATATTGCAAAATTTGGACAAACGAAGCAAGGAAAAAAAATTCATTTCTTTTACCCAGCTCCTTCTTACTGACTGCAAGGAGCAAGATGGCATGAATTCCGATCTGCAATATTGATTCTCTTAACCATAAGTTATGCGCCGAGTCCGACCTCTTCTACATCTCCAACTACTCCCTACTTTTCTCTTGTCTAATCGATGCTTTGGGTGCCTTGATATACTCAATTCTCTATTCTATCACATAGTGTAAAGAGAGGGAAAGGGCACAATAGCTAATCGCATTCGTAAGCACCAAGGAGTTGATGCGAACTTTGAATGAAAAAGAATCCCGCGAAAACTTTCTTTCTTTTCTTTTTTAATTGGTAAACTTGGATAAAGGACAAGAAAATATAGAGGTAATAGAAAGTTAGAAAAAAATAATTTTTTTAGAAATGTTATAATATCTATTCAAATGAATTGAAATTCAATTTGAGCTCCTCTTCTTTGTGAAAATTGTGAATGAGGTCACCTATGTGTTTTTCGTGATCCTGAATCCACTGGTAAGGACGATTATCGAGATTCACTACATCAGTAGGTAGAGCAGGAAAGGCTATTCCAGACGGCCCATCCGTTTTTCATCTTTCGTTTTATAACCACAAGCTTAAATCATCATACTTAGACACCTTATTCGAGGCATTCTGAAGTTAAATGACTCTGACATCTCGAGACCAAATCTACCCACTTTAGGATTACTTGTGAATTGTTGATCAAATTTGACGAATTCACCCTCCGAAATGAATTTTCTAAATAACAAACACAAACAATTTATAATACTGACAATGAGTGTCCTGATCTGAGCCTGGAAATCTTAATCTTGCACTAACCCTAGCAACAACACAGTGCAGCCAAAATAAGATAAGAAAAAGAGAAACAAAACGAAAAAAGGAAACTATACATCTATTTATTGCAATAACACCACAAAATTGATTGTGCAAATTAATCTACTTTCCACTTGAATAGATGCAAACTTAAAAATATTAGCTTGAATATGTAAATTCTCTAGAGTTATCTCAAAAGGTGTCAATTGTGCACAAATTTGCCGATATCATCCATGTCTTTGAACTAAATGCAGTTTGAAAAACTTTAAACTCCTCTTCACTATGTAGCCATAAAGGAAGAAACCTTTATGTTATATTGAAACATCCTATGATTAATTGTGGAGGTCAATATCCCCTATTTGCCTTAAATATATGTGAATTATATTGAATAAAAATCCATGCATATAAGTAGCATCTAACTCCGATAAAGTAGCCAGAAACATGACCATACGAATCTAAACATATGACACTTGTCAAACAAACCAAAAATTACCTCATATTCTCATTAAATGCAATGATATGGAGCCATGCTTTGCAGGGTATTCAATACAACGGCAGGTACAAAATAATGATTAACAAGTATCAAGGTACGTATGAAGCCTAGCCAAGAGTTCAGCTTCATATTTATTAAGCAAAACTTCCCTACACTCCATAATTTAAATGATAGAATGGAAAAGAAAAAGTTAAATCAAAAAACCCAATGTTGTGCTGGACAGAAAACAGAAAAACAAACAACTTCTATGAAAAAATTGAAACATATTCTTCTGAAATTAGGAGCCATAAGCAAAATTGGGTTATACCATCAAAAATAATAGAAGACAATACCCATAAAATTCTTTCTTCAGCTAACATTTCCTGGCAACAATTTTTATCCAGTGTACAGTTTTGGCATATTGCAGTAATTAAGATTCACAATACTCACAATTTCATCGAGAAACGCACATACTGAAAGATTAAATCTTTACTCCATGTCAAAACAGCAGAAATAATAAATCAGAACCTACAGGGAGGGGGGAGGAGAAGGATGAAAACTCCAAAACGATTAAAAGTTACAACTCCCAAAAATCCTTTCCATTTGAACATATAAACATCCAAAAAACAAAATATGGTGATAAATTAAGTTACGGGATAAAAAAATGGCATCACTTCCCAAGAAATTAACACTTACACAGTCCAAATCCCCTTTTGAAGCATAAACACCCAAAAATCAGTAACAAAACCTTAACCAAACTATATGAATATACATATACATATGCATATAAAAGAGAAAAATAAAAAAAATAGAAAATTTATAAAGAATCGACTAATTAAGGACCTGCGAGGTTGCTGCTGCGATGTAGGTTGCGGTTGAGCTTGATACTGAATGAAGTAATTGGAAGGAACCGCCGCAGGAAAAGGAGGAGGAGAACCGTAGAGTTCCAAAACCTCTTGTAATTGTCCAATAAGTTGCCTTAGCATGGCCACCCCTTCCATCATTCATTCCATAACTATAATCTCCCCCACCTCTTCACCCCTCCCCCCACAAACCCCCTTTCTCGTTTCTCTTTCTCTCTCTATATCTATAGGTTGTGTGCATCTGTTAGTGTGTGTAGTGTGTGTTGTGATGGAGTGGGGTTGTGTTGTTTGTTTTGTTTTTATTTTAGCCAATCCAGTTTTTACACGTCACTGGGCACATACGATCAATGAGTAGTATTGACCGTGTACGCAAACTTTTGTCCCTCTTCTTTTCTCCTCCTACTCGATTGATATTTTTGTTGGCAAAAACTTGTATAAGACCGTCTTACGGATCCTATTCCGTAAGACGGATCCCCGACCCGCCCACGACCCGCCCGCAAAAAAAAAAAAAAAAAAACTGCATCTAATACAAGTACTTGCACACTGGGCCGCCCGCGACCCGTCCGCTGGGCCCAACTCCAGTCCAAGTTGGGCGCGCCCCCCACCCAATGGTTGGATCCTCTTACTCAAAAAATTAAGAAATTTGCACCAGCTGGGAATTGAACCCAGGTCTATACTAAAGAGAGGTGTTATTCTACCGTTGGACCAATGGTGCTTGTTGTGCATATTTAGTATAACCATGAATATAACCATGGATATAAAGCTTCATTATCATCCCTTCATTTTAGAAATTTAAATTCTCTGAATACCAAGTGAAACTTTATCTGAAAATAGTGATACTTTTGAGTAATAATAAATATGATACTTTTAAGGTGAACATTGATACTTTAATTTTTACATATTCAAAAAATAAGAATTTTTGATATACGCATTCTAGTCTCATAGGTAATGTTTTTTACATTGAAAAACTGATACTTATGATGGAAATAGTGATACATTTGATATTAAATATGATACTTTTATGATGGACAATGACATTTTAAAATTTTAAATTCTCTGAATAAAAAATAATACTTTATCCGAAAATAGTGATACTTTTGAGTAAGAAATATGATACTTTTAAGGTGAACATTGATACTTTAATTTTTACATATTCAAAAATAAGATTTTTGATGTATTCATTCTAGTCTCATAGCTAATGTTTTTTACATTGAAAAACCGATACTTATCTTTGAAATAGTGATACATTTGATATTAAATATGATACTTTCATGATGGACAATGACATTTTAAAATTTTAAATTCTCTGGAAAAAAAATTGATATTTTATATTAAAATAGTGATACTTTTGATAAGAAATATGACACTTTTAAGGTGAACATTGACACTTTAATTCTTATATATTCAAAAAATAATATTTTTTTATATTAAAATATGTGACCGTATTAAAAAAACATGATACTTTATCTCAAAAATAGATATTTTTACTCATAAAAGTTGTACTTTTAACTCGACATATTTATTTTTCTTTTGTCACTCATCAATTCATAAAAGTGATACTTTATCTCAAAAATGGATACTTTTACTCATAAAAGTGGTACTTTTTAACTCACATATTTATTTTTCTTTTGTCATTTGTCTCGATCAATTCATACTTCGTGATTTATTTACAAAAACATGATACTTTATCTCAAAAAATGGATATTTTTACTCATAAAAGTGTTACTTTAGCTCTGTCTTATTTATTTTTCCTTCGTGATTTAAAGTATCATGTTTTTTTTAATATTGTCACAAATTAGAAATGAAGGAAAGAAGAAAAAATAAAAAATAAATATGATATAGTTAAAGTAACACTTTTATAAGTAAAAGTATCCGTTTGTTGAGATAAAGTATCATATTTTTTATTACGATTACAAACTAGGAACAAAAAAGAGGAAAATAAAAAATAAATATGATGTAGTTAAAGTAACACTTTTATAAGTATCCATTTATTGAGATAATGTATCAAGATTTTTTAATAGACTTGGGTTCAGTCTTAGCCTTTTAACATTTATAGGCATTTTTTATTTTTTTTAATTAACAGGCGTATTTATGAATGGGTTTATATAAATTATTATACTAAAATTGCACAATGAGTACTAGTGGTGTAGTGGTAGAACACCACCTTAAATCTATTAAGGTCGCGAGTTCAATTCCGCACTGGAGCATTTTTTTTTTTAATAAGAGGTGCTACCGTGGGTGGGGGGGGTGGGCGTGGGCGTGTGCGGCGTGGGGGGCCGGGCCGGGCGGGGTGGGGGGTTGGGTCAAGGCGGCGGGTCGCGGGTCGGGCTGGGGGATCTGTCTTACGGAATAGGATCCGTAAGACGGTCCTACAGGAGACCTACTCATTTTTGTTTCATTTCTTTCCTAAATTGCCCCTCTTCCTCTTTTTTTTTTTTTAAATTTTTTGATCTATAAGAAAAGTGATTTTTTTTTATATAATTTGTTTAGCAAATAAGAAAAGTGGAAATTTATAGTATGAAATAATGAGAAAAAAAGAAACTTATGTACTATTTGGTCATATTATAGGGAGGAATTTATGGCCTCACTGGGTTCATATTTGAAGGTTCAATTCTTTGAAATAGTTAAATTTTAAGTAGCTTTCTTATTGTTTTGTAAATTATAAGCTTAATATTTCATCACAAATCCTGTCATACGTAATTAATATCAGATCGATATGAATTGAGTCAAATCTTATTAAATCAAATTAAAAATAATAAAAGGATCAAATTAGTGCTTCAGTGGTAGAAGCTAGTATTCTCTGACGATTCGGGTTCGATCCCATATAAGTACGTGTATTTCCTCCCCTATTATCCCACATTATACTAAAAGAAATCATAAAAAGATTTCACAGTAGTAAGAAATTAGAGGTTATTATACAATTTGTTCAAACTTATTATTCTTGTTGTGTTGTTTTCGAAAACTATTGTATGATAAATTGGTGGTTACTCATTTATCAACATGAATTCTATCATTGCATCAAAAACTTCTTCAAGATTACAATATAGAAACTTATGTCATTGAACTTTTACACATAATCTTGTCACCAACAATTTATTAATTTCACCATCTCAAATTTTCATTTCGAAGATTTTTTTAGTACAACTTATTAGTTTGAAGTTTTTTTTAGTGCATCATAAGAGGTGAGTAGTAATGAGAATCGAACCCCATACATCTACGTTGTGCTTGAGAGACACTGAACTTTTTACTTATAAATTTGTCACTAACAATCAGTTTAATAGTTTTATCATCTTAACCAGGGTGCTTAGCCCACTGGCCACCACAAGGGACTTATGTCTCTTGTTGAATGTTGGGTGAAGGTCGTGAGTTCTAACACACACTCCATCAAATTGCCCTGGGGGCATATGTGTTAGATAAATATTTTTATCATGATTTTGATGATTTTGTTTTTACACCAAAACAATGTTTTTAAATGTTGTCCAAATACTCCTAAATGATTTAAAATGTTTTTACTAATTTTTTGGAGTATTTCTTAAAGTTTATTTTCGACAAAAATTGGACAACACTTTTGATGATTTTGTGTTAATGTGTTTTTACACCAAAACAATATTTTTAAATGTTGTCCAAATACTCCCGATCGGTCTAAAATATTTTTACTATTTTTTTTGGAGTATTTCTTGAAGTTCATTTTCGACAAAAATTGGACAACTCCTCTGTTTTGAGGTCAACCTACGCCCTATAGAGCAACCCGTATCTGAAAGTTGTGCAAAACAGAGAACATCCTGTTTGCTGAAAAAAGGGAGGTGGACCGGTCACCCTACAGGGCGACCGGTGGCGTCGACCGGTCGCCCTATACGGCATCCGGTGTCTGAGTTTGGATCGAATTTTGCAAACTTCTTTGTATTGCATTTTTGAAGAGGGCAACCAGTCCAAGGGGATGTCGACCGGTCGAACACCATGGTGACCCGTCGCCCTGTGTAAAATCTCAGTGTTTTCAAGGTTTTCTCATTTCTACGCGACCGGTCACCATACCGTTTTGACAGCAAAATTCTAGCCGTTGATAGCAGACAACTTTTCCTCAATTTATGGTGTTGATCTCTAACAGCTATATTCTTCATTTGTCTTGCAATTTTTTACAGATTTCAATCTCCTAGGAGGAGCCTATCAAGTTCAAGACATCCTCTATAAATAGATGAAGAATTGATGCAACTATATGAGAGAATACTACAACACAACAAGATACATTCAAGCAAACACTTTTGTACTTCAATTTCTATATTCTTGTTGTAGTAGCCTAAGATCTTTCACTTTCACATCTTGAGGTCTAGGCTTTATTCTTGATTACACTTTCACTCAAAATTGTATTATTCATTATCGAGTTGTAATCTTGAATTTGGGTTCGTCATTCAACACAAGATATCCTTGTGAGTGTTCTTGTGGTAAGTAATGTTTTTAAACCCGAATCGGACCAGCCGGTTTGACCGGTTTAACTGGGAACCGGTCACATGTCCGGTTCGGTTCTATATTAAAACCGGGTGGCTAAAAAACCATTGCCACCCGGTCAAAACCGGCAAAAAACCCGAAAACCAGCGACCCGATTAACCCCATTCAAATTTTTTAAGCAATATTTTCTTTGTTTTATTATAAAAAGTGAACGAATATTTGGTAAACTTTTCTTCATATTCGATTTATACATATATTTGGATACTATAATTTATTATGTTTTTTTTGTTTTTATTTATATTTGTCATTTTTTTATATTTGTATTTGTATTTATCTTTTACATTTGTATATGTATATATATATATGTATGTGTGTGTATGTATATGGGTCAACCGGTTTATTTTATAATGGACTAACCGGTTGAACCAGTGATCCAATGACCCAGTTATTAATCCGGTTCGATGTCCGGTCTGGGTTTAAAAACATGGGTGGTAAGAGCACACTTGGGTGATCTTAGGTGTTAGGTGTAAGAAGATTGTGGTAATCTTCTTGTGGAAGAGTTTGGTGCTCTTCGAGGTGTTGAAGAATTTGGTATTCTTCAAGTCGGAAGATTGTGGTAATCTTCAAGGGAGATTGTGTTATCTCCAAAGAGGTGTTGTAAGGTGATGTTGTATTAATTGTGGTAATTAATAAATCTTTTTTTCTTTTTGAAATCCATCCCGAAGATACTGAGGTGGTAGAGGATTAGGCCCTAGGTGGGTTGAACCTCTATAAATCGACGCGTGTTGTTTACTTCCCGCGCTTCCATTCTTGTCTTGGCTTATTTATCCAAAAAAGAAGGCATAATCGACAAAATGGGCATAATCCATTCACCCCCTCTAGATTATCGTAGCCACTTGGACTTGCAAGTGGTATCAAAGCCAAACTCTTTGGCAAGCTCGTTCCACATCGCGAGTAAAGAGGAACGATCAATGGCTACGAATGAAGTCTACCTTACCGGCGCCTCCACCAACAAGCCACCACTATTTGATTCCAAAAATTATACATTTTGGAAAGAAAGAATGGAATGCTATTTACAAAGTTGCGGGTTCGATATTTGGAACACGGTCATTAATGGAGAATCCATCCCGATGAAAGACGGACCACTCACCTCCAAAGTCCTCAAGGAGCTCAATGATGAAGACAAGGAAATTCTCTCCTTAAATGGTAAAGCTCTAAATATTCTTCATTGTTCACTTACCTCTTTCTAATACGGTCATATTCGAGGAATACGATCAGCACACAAAGCATGGGAAAAATTAGAAGCTATCTATGAAGTATATGCAAATGAAAGGAGCAATTCAAAAGCATCTACCTCTCAAATGGATACAACATCAAATCCAACAACATGGGATAAGCTTCTTACAACTTCCAATGATGAAGTAGCCGAGCAATGTTTAATGGGCATCGACGAAGACAATGAGGTACGCTCTAACTCTTATATTTCTTTTAGTAATGAAATACATGATGATTATGATGATTTGCAAAATGATTTCGATGAACTTCAAAATGAATTCCAAAGCTTGCTTGTTAAATACAAAAATTTGAAAAAGGAATTCAATGATTCCCTTTGCAAATTTCACACACAATTCACTCAAAATGATTTCTTTTTTATAAATTATATATTTTTGATTTTATACTATTGGTATATCATCCGTGATACCCGACCTCTCCGATTAATTGGTAAGAATTCTTCTTCTTTATCTCAATTGGGCTGAACCCTTGAGAATGTGATTCATATTTGATATCTTGTTGGAACTCTTATATATTTATGTTGGGCATGATGATTGTTGTTGGATGATATTTGTAAAATTTCTTTTGGTGATGAAAATTTTGGCTTGGTTATTTTACAAGGGCTATATACATCTTCTTTATTATTTGATGTCCGCCAAGTGTTTGATAAAACGTTTCAAAGAAAAATTCATCACCTACATGATTCTCTCGATTTCAAATGTCTTATATATTTATAGAGATCATGTTTTGCAAATCAAATGAGCTTTTACGAGCTTTTGCAAGTCATATAATCAACTCTTCCCTTAGCTTTTGGAATTTTAAGCTTAATGATCAATAGCTCGATAAATCGGTTAAATTGCGCACTTTGATATGGATATATGATGTTTTTATCGTGCTAACATTCTTTTTGATGATTCCAAAGGGGGAGAAACAGGATATAAGCTCTTTAGCTCAAAGAAGCTAAAATAAGCTCGCGAAAGAAGCTATAAGCTATGGCTCTTAAAAGCCAAAAGTTGTGAACAAAATCTAGTCCAATGGATATATTATGGACTTGTTATTCTTTATTGATGATTGCTTTGACAGGGGGAGCTTCTAAGCTCTTGATTCTTGAGTTTATTTTGTAAAAGCTAAAGCTTTTAGCTTTTGGTTAAATGCTTCTATTACTCTTGTTGTGCATGTTGATAGGGGGAGCTTTTGCAAAAATATTTTTGAAAATCTCTACTCCCATCCTTGTGATTATTATGCATGGAATGTTGTCTCTATCAACGGATAGTTCATTTTTAACCGAAAAATTGTTTTGTTTTCAAAATCGACCTCTTTAAATTGTTTTGGTCTGTAATCATCAAAAATGGGGAGTTTGTTAGATAAATGTTTTTATCATGATTTTGATGATTTTGTTTTTACACCAAAATAATATTTTTAAATGTTGTCCAAATACTCCTAAATAATTTAAAATGTCTTTACTAATTTTTTGGAGTATTTCTTAAAGTTTATTTTCGACAAAAATTGGACAACACTTTTGATGATTTTGTGTTAATGTATTTTTACACCAAAATAATATTTCTAAATGTTGTCCAAATACTCCCGATCGGTCTAAAATATTTTTACTATTTTTTTCAGAGTATTTCTTGAAGTTCATTTTCGACAAAAATTGGACAACTCCTCTGTTTTGAGGTCAACCGACCGCCCTATAGGATAACCCGTATCTGAAAGTTGTGCAAAACAGAGAACATCCTGTTTGCTAAAAAAAGAGAGGTGGACCGGTCACCCTATGGGGCGACCGATGGCGTCGACCGGTCGCCCTATAGGGCATCCGGTGTCTGAGTTTGGATCGAATTTTGCAAACTTCTCTGTATTGCATTTTTGAAGAGGGCAACCGGTCCAAGGGGATGTCGACCGGTCGAACCCCATGGTAATCGGTTTCCCTGTGTAAAATCTCAGTGTTTTCAAGGTTTTCTCATTTCTACACGACCGGTCGCCATACCGTTTTGACAACAAAATTCTAGCCGTTGACAGCAGACAACTTTTCCTCAATTTATGGTGTTGATCTCTAATAGCTATATTCTTCATTTGTCTTGCAATTTTTTACAGATTTCAATCTCGTAGGAAGAGCCTATTAAGTTCAAGACAACCTCTATAAATAGATGAAGAATTGATGCAACTATATGAGAGAATACTACAACACAACAAGATACATTCAAGCAAACACTTTTGTTCTTCAATTTCTATATTCTTGTTGTAATAGCCTAAGGTCTTTCACTTTCACATCTTGAGGTCTAGGCTTTATTCTTGATTACACTTGCACTCAAAATTGTATTATTCATTATCGAGTTGTAATCTTGAATTTGAGTTCGTCATTCAACACAAGATATCCTTGTGAGTGTTCTTGTGGTAAGAGCATATTTGGATGATCTTAGGTGTTAGGTGTAAGAAGATTGTGGTAATCTTCTTGTGGAAGAGTTTGGTGCTCTTCGAGGTGTTGAAGAATTTGGTATTCTTCAAGTTGGAAGATTGTGGTAATCTTCACAAGGTGTCGTAGAAGAGTGTGGTAATCGTCAAGGGAGATTGTGGTAATCTCCAAAGAGGTGTTGTAAGGTGATGTTGTATTAATTGTGGTAATTAATAAAATCTTTTTTTCTTTTTGAAATCCATCCCGGAGATACTGGGGTGGTAGAGGATTAGGCCCTAGGTGGGTTGAACCTCTATAAATCGACGCGTGTTGTTTACTTCCCGCACTTCCATTCTTGTCTTGGCTTATTTATCCGAAAAAATGGGCATAATCGACAAAATGGGCATAATCTATTCACCACTCTCTAGATTATCGTAGTCACTTGGACTTACAATATGCAGGCTGGTGAATGATTTGGTGAGAACTCATACTGAATAACATCCATGTGATTTCGATTTCTCTATATATGGGAGGATCAGGTTGTACATCAGTAGACTCCATCAAAGACATTGGTCAGTTCGTTCACATCACGCGGTTTACATTGGTGGCAGTGATGAGGTGTCGGAGTTGCTGCCCTTAGGCATAGTCAGGCGTAATGAGAAACTGAGAATCGAGCCTTAAGACTTTTGGTTTGGATTTGAGAGTCGTTAACCACTCGATCGCTCTTCGATTCCCATTTTTGAAGATTTTTTTAGTTGTGCAGATTATATACTTTTAGTTTGAGTTAAATAAATTTATAAAAGAAACGATTTCAACTGTCTAAGAAATTTACGTATTACTTGTAATCTTGCTCCCACTTCTAAAGTTTTTTCTAATTCTATGCATCTATATAATCAAATAATTTGTTCCTTACTGGCATGTGATAGATAAGAAAAGATCATAGTTACCAAAAAAAGGTAGCAAGTACTTGGTACATACTACATAGTTTGGTGGTATTTTCAAATCAGCCTCAATGGAAGCCCACCTGTATTTCACCAACTTATTATAATAAAAGAAATCAACTTTTTATTACATACGAAATTAGAAAAATTATGTAATATGCACATTTAGGTCCATATTAATCAAGTTGAGATGAATAAAGTATTAATCAAATTTAATTTAGTTTTTTTTATACTTAATATTTTAAAAAAGATTGATCAATAAAAGATCATGCTCCGACAAATTTCAACTGAACTATAAACAACTTAACTAATCTCTGGGAAGGACGGATGTCCCATAATCTGAAATAAGTGTGGGGATACTCTGG
Source organism: Rehmannia glutinosa (assembly GCA_016081115.2). Taxonomy (NCBI): domain Eukaryota; kingdom Viridiplantae; phylum Streptophyta; class Magnoliopsida; order Lamiales; family Orobanchaceae; genus Rehmannia; species Rehmannia glutinosa. The sequence continues at coordinate 44,658,726 of CM071926.1, forward strand.
TTCATCAAAAAAAAAAAAAAAATACGTCCAAGTCGAGGTTCAAATACTTTCAAACTAAAAAAAAATTAATGAATCTCAAGGAAAATACTTGTCGATTCAATATTTTTTCGGCACAAAAAAATATGATTACATGAGATAAGTATATATCAATATATTATGAAAGCATTTTATAATATATATATATATATATATATATTATGAAAGCATATGAAATCACATATTCTCTAACATGTTTTATCTTAGAACTTAGTATACGGATGTGAATGCTATGCGTATAAAATAATATAACTATTGTACACATGGCCTATATTGAAATTTCAGAGTGTTATAAAACTTAATCTCTTGCAATAGTTTGGTCATTTATGTGTGTTTTCAATTGTTTTGCCTGCCTTCTACTTTTAACAAAGGAAATTGAGAAAAAACATTAAACCTTCCAAACTATACGTTTTTTTGCACTTTACCATATAAACTAATTTTCTTTACTCTTTACCATACAAACTATACAAGTTTTGCACTTTGCCCTATAGCAGTCATCGCCGGTGGAATATTCTCTAAATATTCCGGCACGTGCCTTCCACGTAAGGGCAAAACCGTCTTTGCCTAAAATTCAAATAGAAGTAGTTACACTTTACCATCTGAACTTTGGTAAGAATTTCACTTTGTCATCTAAACTTTGCGCAATTTTTCACTTTGTCGTATCAATTTATGAAAATTAAAAAAATTATGTGTATCATTTATTTATCTTTTATTTTTAATTTTTATTCGTAAAAGAAAATTTTAATGAATATTTACCTTGGTAAAATATACTATCAATGGTATTATTTTAGGGTTTAGGTTTATGATTAAGGTGGGTACCAATTTGTTTTTGGTGGTTTACGCATATTTGAATTGTTATAAGATTTAGACATTTTTTATATTAATTTCATACTAATTTCCTAATGTGATGTTGCTTTAGATATGGATTTTTAATTCTTAGTTCAATTCATAATTGCATATTCAAAACTTGATTATATAAAGAATTATTTTTGTTTTTCATAAATTCAAATAATTACACGCTTGGCTAAATTTTCCTGTGAGAAACCTTTGGTCGATTACTACACTACATTGCTCTCGTACTCTTACAAGTCGAGGTTAAACTCAATGGTATTTGGTGAACGAACAAAAACCATAATTGAACAGAAAATTCGGTACGCATCATGTGCATAATATTGTACCAAAATAATCAGTTTGACTCAAACTTTTATCATATTTTTTTCGGTATTTCGGTCGGTACTTCAATAAATCAAAATTTTGCAAAAAAAATAAATTAAAGAAAGAAAATAAATATTGTAATCATAATTATAATATCTATTTAGTATTTTTTTTAATTTTAGTATGCAAAAAATTTATTATACACAAATAAGTAATATATAAGAGAATATATATATCTATAATATAAAAGTAATTTATGTATATGCTAAATTTTCTATTTCGATTCGCTCACAATATAGTTCAAACTTATTTTTGTGATTTTTATTTATTAAATAAGATAAATAAATGTATATACACATAATTATTTTAATTTTCTTTAATTGATATGACAAAGTGAAAATTGCGGAAAGTTCAGATGACAAAGTGAAATTCTTAACAAAGTTTAGATGGTAAGGTGTAACTACTTCTATTTGAATTCTAGGCAAAGACGGTTTTGCCCTCACGTGGAGGGCACGTGCCGGAATATTCGGAAAATATTCCACCGGCAATGACCACTATAGAGTAAAGTGCAAAACTTGTATAGTTTGTATAACAAAGTGTAAAAGAAATTAGTTTATATGGTAAAGTGCAAAAAATTGCATAGTTTAGGGAGTTTAGTGTTTTTTCCTGAAGGAAATTTATCCATCTTCATAAAATCAGTATACAAATTTATTTGTATGATGCAGTAGATTTTGTCAGGCAGAAAATGATGGGTCATGGACAACACAAGAAGGTCTGGAAACAAAGAATGAATGTAACATGTGAGAGCCCATAAATCTTGATGGACCCTCAGTTTGGCAGGTATCATAAGTGGAGTCAATTTTTTAAGTTTCATATAAATGAATATAATTTGGCTGGTTGCATAAGTCAGGTCCATTTTAATTAAATAAATATTCGTACAATTTAGTTTTTATTGCAAAAACTTTATTTGGTTTACAATTTTTTGTAGATAATTTACTAATAAAATTGAAAATATGATATCCCAGTAAATATTTAATATATTTTATTTAAGCCTGTTAAAAATATATTTTTTTAGAGATTTGATTGATAAAGTTTTTCACTTTATTGTCAATCTTGAAGGAAAAGAATACAAAGAAATGTAGATAGAGTCGATCATAAATTTCAAAAAGCCGTCTGAATCGCACCACGTCGTCCCATTGGTCGTGATTTTTGATTAAAATTCTGATTGGAAATATTGAATGAAAATTGTACCATTTTGTTGGTGCGGTTTTGAAATTTAAAAAGCCACTCAAAACCGCACTGCACTTATACAATTTAAATGAGTAAGAAAGAAAAATAAAAATATTCCCTCTTTAGTTGAATAATTAGCCATTAAACAGAGAATATATTAAGAACTAGTTCGGTGAATAATAAATTTGGATTTATAATTTGCATTCAAATAATAAAGCATTTTACATTATTTTTTGAATGTTGTAAAATAATATTGTGTTGGTGCTGCACCTTTTGTTCTTGACCGGGACGACTTATGATAGAATACGTCTTGTTTATCTTGACGAAATGGGTGGAATAGCTATCCCAATGCCAAAAATATTTACAATGTTCAGTAGCTTTTCGATGGCCTCCCTTGCATTACCAGGTATGAATGGTTTTGTTGCCGAATTAATAGTTTTTTTTTGGACTAATTACTAGTTAAAAATATCTTTTAATGACAAAACTCCTTTGCATCAAAATAAAACATTATTAAAATACATTATGTTCTGCATGCAATTGAATTAGAAGAAAATACAAAATGCATTCATATTGTTGTTTGCCACTCAAGCCTAGAGTTGTCAATGGATTTGGTCATGCCAAAGGAAAATTGGGTTGGGCATGACCGAATTCCGTTGGATCGTTATTTTTTAGGCCTAAGTCTAACCCAATCCATGGAAATATACACAAAATAATCGGGACGATCAGGCCGACCCGGTATTTTTCGGGACAAATAGGCCCAACTCTTTTTGGGCCAGACCATCAGGCCGAGTTTATTTTGACAGCTCTTCTCTACTCAAGACTCTTGAATTAAATCTCGGGCAATTGATATAAATGCCCCACTTTTTGGAGACAATGTCAGTCTTTTACGCTTGCCGGTACTATTTTACTCAAATTTACGCTCCCGCCAAATTTACGGACTTTTTTTACGCTTTGTTTCAAGATTATTTCTAACATATTTCAAACATATTTCTTTCAATAAAATTTCAGTGAAAAAATAAATTTTGCTCTCGTTAAATAATCCATTTTATACTCGAAGTCTTATAAAAAATCAAGAAATATACACATAAAACAACACATATTAAAACCAAATAAATTAAAAATATTATAGAAACAACATGAATAAAAAAAACACAATTCAATTTTTGATCTAATGCATGAAAACATAAAAAATATGGAAGGTCAAATTTGTATTTACACATTGAACACAACATGAAAACAACAAAAACAATTATTAGAATAACATTAAAAATGTTATGGAACAACACCGAAACAATAGAAACAATGTATAAAATTATGCATGAACAAAAAACAACATAAAAAATAGGTAAAAGTTGTTTTGAAACATCGAAACAACAAATAAACAAATTTAAACAACATTGAAACAACATATATAACATATAAAACAATACATGAACAAAAAAACGAAAAAAAGTAAAAATAATCAAAAAATATGGAACGTAAAAAAAGAAAAAAAAATGTACAAAAGGGAAAAAAAAAGTACAAAAGTGACATGAGCATATTTTGTGGTATGTTTACAAAATAAAAGGTATTTTATTAATTTCCCCTTAACTCACTCTCTCTCTCTCTCTCCCCCCTTTATATTTTCTGGGCTGAAATGTTAAAAACTTTTAAGTTATCAAGGTTATGAAAGTAATTTGCCAAGCAACATTTTCTTAGTATAATTCCGCTCGGCCTCGAGGAAATTGATGACTATTTTCTGGTCTAGTACTCTCCAGCCTTCATTGGTCAAGGGAGAGAAATTAGAATGAACTTTTCCAATGCCAATCAACGGTCAATACTTTGCCTATACAAAAAATCGAACGGTTAATATTACTTCTCCACAAGCTCTTTTTCTCTTGTCTTTCCACGCAAATGGTATGGTTGTTTTGTGCGACCACTTTTCTCGTATCTAATTACTCCCTCCGTCCCAATTATATAGTCCAATTGGACTTTTCACACAGATTAAGAAAAAATATTGGAAATTACAAATATGTAAAAAATTTACTTGATTTGCCCTCATTTAATGAATAGTATAAATTACAAAATGCATATTAAATAGGATTATAATAGTAAAAGAATGGAAAATGTACTATTAAATAGGGAAAGTGTACTATATATTTGGGACATCCCAAAAAGGAATCTTGACTATATAATTGGGACGGAGAGAGTATATATTTAGGTATTACTCCTCCTATGTATGTGTAGGTGGTCGGGGTTCTACCCAAAGAAATGTGTGTGTAACTCAAAAAAATTATATATTTTAGGTTAGAAATATGAATTCAAAGTTTTACAGTTTTCCTTTTTTTTTTCCTAAAATTTTCTTTTCTATATATATTTTTAACTTAATAATTTCAATTTTTTATTGTGTTTTGGTGCATTTAAAATGCGTAAAAAGAATATCGGACTATGACAGGATTTCCTTCTCCACAAAATTTTATACTAATTAATTCTCCCCACCCCCACACCCCCCAAAAAAGAAGAAAGTTTATCACAAGTACTATTTGTTATAACTTATAGTTACATAAGTTAGTTTCAAAAAAAGTGATTATAAATTAAAAAAGTGTCCAAAACAGGTAGAAAGTGTGCTTGATAAATAAGCACAAAAATTGAATCCTATAAAAGGATTTTGTTTTTCTCCTTTTCTTTTAGCCACTTTGTTAGTTATTGCATTTTAATTTGTTTTTTTTTTGGGTAAAAATGTTGTTGCATATTCATTTATATATGCATTTTAGCATATGGGTTTGTATTTTCGATTTTGCGTTTGCATCTTGAAATTTGAATCTTTTAGTGAATTAGAAAAAGTCAGCTAAAATTGTAGTTCTAATAAGGAATTTATTAATTCTTCATATTGAATATTAGACAATTGAATAATTTATTACATTTTTTTGGTGTAAAAAGGTTATTTCAATAATTTGCGTGGGTGTAAAGAAAATTCATTCAACCCCCTACGGATGGAAGGAAGGTGAATGAGATGTCAATTTTTTTTTTTTTTTGAGGAAAATGAGATGTCATTCAAGTTAAGAAATTGTAGGGTTTGAATTTGATGATGATAACCACACTCCAACCAAACATTAGTTTGGGAAATTTTGCCCTTGTAAAATAACTATTCTTTAAGAAATGTGTGTTGTGGCAAATATAGATACATTTACAACCCCAATCGCTGATTTTTTTTTTATTATCAATTTAAGGATTAAATCATTAAAAAATGTATGTATAAAATATTTTAACTGTGAATAACATGTTTTTACTTTACACATCATGAGATATGACACCTCACATCCATTTCAAATTTGTCTTCCTATATATTATCTATTTCATATGATGTTTTAATACACTAAATGCATGTTATTTGTACAATAATAATATTATATATATCCACGTGATATCTATTTGAGTGTATTGAACATTTTGGTAATATACTAATTAGTATATTATTATCATCACATTATCAAATATAGAGATAATTATTAAAAAAAATCTTTTTAAATTATAAAAAAAAACCTTGCATTTTAATTTTGTCTTATATTTCCTCCTTTCATAAGCAATAATAGAGAAAAATTCACTTTTGGTCCTATTAGATTTACTCCCTGATGATTTTAGTCCCATGTCTTGAAAATAGTCCCATAAGATTTTCCTGGAAAATAATTTTTACAAATAGATGTTAATTAATTTTTTTTCGTGAATATGTATTATAAAAAAAAGAAGATGAAATACATGTATCATTTATTTTAATTAGAAAATTAACAAAGTAAAATAAATGATAAAATTTACAATTCAACTTATATAAAATAATTTTTTGGAAAATAATTTTTAAAAATAGATGTTAATTATTTTTTTTTCCGTGAATGTGTAATACAAAAAAAAAGATGAAATACATGTATCATTTATTTTAATTAGAAAATTAACAAAGTAAAATAAATGATAAAATTGATAACTCAAATAATTTAAATTTTTTGAAAAATAACTTTTAAAAGTAGATGTAAATTAATATTTTTTGTGAATGTGTAATACGAAAAAAAAGATCAAATACATGCATATAACCCAGTGCATGTATGTGTATATATGTAAATTTGTTTTTTGAGTCTCTATGTTCTTGCCCCAGGATACTAGTCTCATATAACCCACTGCATGTATATGTATATATGTAAAGTTTAATTTTTGTTTTTTGAGGAAATGTAAAGTTTGATTTAAAAATATAAAAAATAAAAATATAATATTTAAAAATAAAAAAATGTGAACTAGGTTAACATTACTAAAATATTTTTAATAGTATTTTCTAAAATTTTTAAGAATAATTCTTATATTTTAAAAATTATGAAATTATTTAATATCGTAAACTTTTTTATTTTATTGATAGTTGAACTACATATATTTTTCAATACGTAAATATGATTTTTGTAATTATTTGTATTTCCAAAATCAAGAAGTGATTTAAACAAAAAAAAAAATTAAGAAAAATTATTTGTTTTTCTAAATATTTTAAGTAAGAGAATTTATTTTAGTGAAATAAAACACACTGGAAAAATATATTTTTTAGAACAATATTTGAAGGACAGATATTTTTTTTTAGTTTTCAAGTTGGACATTCACAATATTAATTTAAATAAATAACTCAAAATATAAAATTTAAAATAATTTTATCATCAATAATATTAAATTTAACCAAAAAAAGAATAATAAGACCATTTTTAGTTAAAAATTTAACTTTGGTGTCCTATGGGACCATTTTTATCGTTAAAAATTTAACTTTGGTGTCCTATGGGACTATATTTGTCATCACTAACGGTTTCCGTTAATTTTTTTAACGGATTTTCAGTTTCCGAGTCCTATCGGACTATTTTTGGTGAAAAATATCGATTTGGGACTAAAAGTGAGTCTAATGGGACTAAAATCATCAGGGGGTAAGTCTAATGGGACCAAAAGTGAATTTTTCTCAGCAATGATATTTCAAAAACCTCATGATCACTTTTGTAAAAATGTTGCAGTTACCCCCTAAAAATTAAGACAAACAAGAACTTTTTTTGTAATTTTTAAAAACCTGTGATTTTTTTTGTCAAAAAAAAAACCTCTAATTTTTTTATAATTAGCTCAAGTCTCAAATTTTTCCAATTATCCCTTAAATATATTCATATGTCTCGAAAATCATTATTATTAAATATATATCTCAAAATAAATGTCCTGAGAGTGTTGCTTGTATAAACTAATAGTTTGAATTGAAAGTTGTTGCTTGAAGTTTTTCCGCACCAAGAAGTTTCAAGTACTTGCATATAATATTGCTATTTAGTATTTGGTACAAATTTTGGTACAATACCAACCATATTTATTATTTTTTTTTAATGAGTATAAGAAGCTAAAAGATGTGTGTCTCAATCCAAATGATTAGCCATCACACGTTTTGCAATAAGTTGAGATGATAACACACGCCTATTCTACCATTCTAAATCAATAATGAGATAGCTAGCTATATATGTTGGCAATTCAATGAAATCATGATTATAGAAGAATCCCACTTGTTTGGCTTCCTAATTTTTCAGTTCTTATATATGCCATTAAAAGCTACTCTTTCCTTAGCACATACTTTACTCACATGTGGGTGGTGTATCCCATTCATAATGTCTTTAGGAAAAAAATATACCATGTATCTAGGGGCAAAAATGGAAATGAAGAGATAAAATTAGTATATAAATAAGATTAAATGTGATCGAGTCTTGATCAAACAAGTAACTGAATAACATCCATGATTGACTATGTACATGACATATATATCTAAATAATATAAATCTGTGCAACAATTTATACTAAGTGCAGGGATGAGAGATATGTGAACCATTTATAATAAATTAAATATTTGGATAATGAATTTACAGCAAATGTATATATATGTCCACCAAATATATTAATTTTAATAGCGAAAAGTGAGTTCAAGAAAGTAACTGATATATTGATTGAGGTTCCCCCCCCCAAAGATAATATTTTGTAAGAAAATTAAGAGTAATTGTGTACCAAACTTTTGACTGCTAATAAAATTTTATTTGGGTTAATTGAATTTCTATCATGATTTAGAATGTTGAATATTTAATTAAATATATTCTGAACTTATCATGATTTTGGTTGATTTTTGACTGACTGACCCTAGCATAAAATCATTAGTAATCTATCATGATTTATACATAAATCTTGACACGCTAATTTAAAGTCATTTTTAGATTGCTCAAACATGATAGTCGATAAATCATAAAATTGTAACTTTGATAAAAAATTAATATGAGCTATTTATTTATTTGTTTAATTATTTTGGGAGGGTGTGTGTGATACTTGTCATGATTATGTGTGGAGGGAAGAGCCTAAAGTTAAGGCAAGAGGGTTAATATAATGATGATGAGTTTTTCGCCAAAACTAAAGTGGGATACAAGTACCTCAAATAGAGTTATAGTGGGTAATAATTATTTCATTCCATTTCATCTTTATGGGGAAGAGAAGTGGCCAAAATTCATCATACCTCATAATTATTTTGATCATCATTTCATATTTATTTATACTATACAATCCTTCTTTTACCTCTACATGCCTTTTACTAATTTGAATGTTTATTTTTCCAATTTTTGCTTTATTGAATTCCATACTCCACTTTTGACATTCTTATCTTTCAATTTGATTTGAAGTTTTATGGTAATTGAACTTGCTTTTTCTTGTCTAGTCCCCTCTTGCTCGATTTCCAGTAGATGGACAGATAGATGCATTTCTTTTCGGGATGTGGCCACATTTAGGTGTTGTTTGAGTGGATTTATAAATTATTCAATTATATATAATATTACTAATGTTTTCTTTTAAATATTATTATATACATACTCAAAAATCACAACGGCAATCATGCTAAACAAGAACTAAATGAACAGCTATTAAATTTCCTCTTCTTCATTTGTATGTGATAGCTTATGCAGTTATGTGTGGTGAACATTATTGTTTTTGTTGAGTAATTAATATTTCCGTTTAATCATGTGGAGCCCGAAATGTATATGTTGAGCATATAAATCCCGTATAATACGCTCTAGTCTATAAATATATGTCGAACAAGTTTTCTTTTGTAATCCTTTTTTGTTAATTTTTTTTGGTTTTTATTTTCTTTTTTTGTTTTTTTTGTTGATTCAGGAAAAGAGTGATGGATAAAAAATCAAAAACGAAATTCTTACTTAAATCTATGCCCAAGATTTACCGGAAATTAGTTGTCGAAAGGATCGTACATGTATGGTGCAATAATTTACTTGATAAACATAGCTTGGCATTAAATAAAATAAGCATCACATATTACCACAAAAGTTGTAAGCTACTACTAGTGTTAGTGTTTAGTGTTTAGTATTTGATATTTTGAGATTGAAAGATCCAATGGTTTATAAAATTGATATAGTTAATTAATTGGGTTTTTAATTTAATTCAATTGTGGAATTAAATTTTAATTTGATAATTTATTTTTTAATTCCAACCACTCCTCCAACTTTTTAAAAAAAAAAAAATAGAATCACATATTAATCTTGTTGCTCAATTGAGTTTTAAGCAGATTAGTGGTTTCATCTAGATCACCTGTTTATCAAACTTTTATTATTTTTGGGAAAAATGGAATATTTATTATTCGATAAAAAAAAAAAAAAAAAACATTCCTTTTTGCACAGTTTGTACATTCTTATTTTTCATTTTGAAAAAAAAGAGTCTTTATGGTATTGAACTTGCTTTTCCATCTAGTCAAATTCTCAATTTTTAAGTAGATGGACAAACAATGCATTTCTTTTCATAGATTATACACATTTAGGTGTTGTTTGAGTGGATTTATAAATTATTCAATTATATATAATATTACTAATGTTTTCTTTTAAATATTATTATATACATACTCAAAAATCACAACGGCAATCATGCTAAACAAGAACTAAATGAACAGCTATTAAATTTCCTCCTCTTCATTTGTATGTGATAGCTTATGCAGTTATGTGTGGTGAACATTATTGTTTTTGTTGAGTAATTAATATTTCCGTTTAATCATGTGGAGCCCGAAATGTATATGTTGAGCATATAAATCCCGTATAATACGCTCTAGTCTATAAATATATGTCGGACAAGTAATCTGTAATCCTTTCTACAAATTTTTTAACAAATTCTTATTTTCTTTTTTTGTTTTTTAAGTATAGGGAAAGAGTGATGGATAAAAACAAAAACGAAATTCTTACTTAAACACATAATGATAAACATAGCTTGGCATTAATATAACATTCATATTTTCTTTTTTTTTTTTTTAAGACTTTAAAGAGTGATGGATAAAAACAAAAACGAAATTCTTACTTAAACACATAATGATCATTTGGCATTAATAGGGCATTTACTTTATAATGTTTGCCAACAAAGTTTATCATTTACTTTCAAGTTATAAACGATGGTGTTTATCGTCAAATGGCAGTTGGCTCCTCAATTTTCTTTGAGATTTATTTCTTTCCTTCCAACCACTCCTCCAACTTATTTAAAAAAAAAAAAAAAAAAATAGCATCACATATTAATCTTGTTGCTCAATTGAGTTTTAAGCAGATTAGTGGTTTCATCTAGATCACCTGTTTATCAAACTTTTATTATTTTTGGGAAAAATGGAATCCTAGTTATTCGATATTGATTTCCCTTTTTGCACAGTGTATATGTTTATTTTTATTTTCTGAAAAAAGAGTCTTTAATGGATTGTTTTTCCATCTCAAATTCACAATTTTTAAGAAAATTTTGTCCCCAAACAACTCTGCATTCATAGCTATTTAGAATTTAGTCGGGCTTCCAATTACAAAATGCTGCTGAGTACATTTTACTTTTTCCAAAAACAAAGTAAAGACAAGTTGTGGGCTATCTGGAGGGGAGTGGCCCAACTTAGATGGGCCTGAACTACCCATTTGTATAGCTGTAAAACGTCCATGATCTGGACGAGTCGACAATGGCCGCGGGATTGGAGTTGTTGAAAACATCAGAGACATGCGAGGCTATTTCTGGTATTTTCACTTTGCTTCTCTACACATACTACTACGAAATACGATCTTTATACTCACAGTTATAGTAGCTAAAGACACAATTTACAAGCTTTCCTACAACCAAAAAAATAAAATGTAACTCAAAATTTGAGTTTGTACAGGTTTTGGCATGTGCTGTGTGTGTAGATTCGAACAAAAATGCCCAGAAACGTCGATTAAATGAGTGAGTGGTATGAAGTTGTACGGACACGCAACATAAATAGCTACATTTCGGTTACTTGTGTAAGATATATGTGGCCAAGGTGCAATATATTTTTATTAGATATTAAATAAGGGATATTTTAATATCTAATTAATTAGTTTAAATAATTAATATATTTAACAGATAAGTTGTATCAGTTTTAGGGTCAATTACAGAGTTGGTTTCTAAACCACTAGCTTGTAGCTTAAGTAGTATCACTAATCCTTTATAAGGGTGTTGACCAGGGTTCGAACCCTGTATTTTTCAGTTTTTGTGAAATTTATCTCCTCCCTCCAACCAGTACTCCCAACTTATTAAAAAAAACAGAGTTGGTTTCTAAACTACCTCTATATGTTGATAGAACGTGTAATCTATCAGCTTTTTGCCAGTTTAGTTTTTGAGAATAACCGCTCAAGAAACTGGTCCTCTCTCTGCCAATAAAAGGACCTATCAGATTCTTTGTCTATAAACTGAAGAATTTTACGTCTGTGGGATTAACGAATGGCAAGAGAGAAACCTATTTCTTGTTGGAAAATATTACAATGGTTACAACGGAAAAAGCCTTCAAGATGGCTTACAAAAGAGAAACATAAAATTACAAGAAATGTAAAACCTAACTATTACAAGTCTTGAATGGATTCCAACTCCAGAAGCATGAATCTGACAGAACTTGAAAAACAAAAGCAGAGTCGAATAGAACTCTATCCGCAAGATAAATATGTCCCGACTAGTGCTCACGGTACGACGTAATGTCCCCAAAGATAAAACGGCTTAACCTCCTTTGTGTACAGTAGCACCACTGATACAAAGGCACCTTTCGAACTCAAAGGAGCGAGAACTGGCTGCTGGACACGAGTGCAGAAGGAAGTGTTCTTGAAAATGTTCTTCGAAAAGTTACGACACTTTTACCGACACTTGAAGAATATGCAGAGATATGCGATTTTTCTGTGTATACTGACTTCATCTCTTCCTTCTAACCCCCTCAAAGCAGCAAAACGCCTAAGACTTATATAGGCCATCATTTCCAACACTTGTAGGGAATTAAAGATTACGAGAGTGGGCATTAACATTATATGTAACTCCCATGAGTTACAACCTCTTCTTATGACCACCACTTGAGCAGTTACAAACTCCAAAAGACACATGAACCTAGACACCTCCAATATCTAGATTCATCCACATATGAACCTGGACACCTCCAATGTCTAGATTCATCAGGCCCAACAGTTACTTGAATTTGGGCCAAGCCCATTTTCAAGTTACAAAACTAACTAAACCTGAACTCAAGCCCAAAGGGTCGGTCCGGTCCAATGCCCATTTGTGATCATACACTTGTGTTATAGTATATCCAACCAATAACACCTTCTAGTATTTATACTAGGATAAACTATGCCATTCGCGTGGCCAACGTTGTGTATTAATTTCTCACTCATCACCGAAATTCGGTTTTGAGAAATAAAAAATACTACGAACATCTACTCGAAAAGTAGATTAACAATTTACAATTCAATTCATCCAGAATTAAATTCTTAGCCACTGAAAATTTGGTCAAAGTCGGGTCAGCGCCCACTTTATCAAAACCAAATTTCCAACAATCCCCCATATGAGTGGAAATTAATGCATGCATGAATGCGAGACAACACGCATCCTGGTACTTTGAACCTTCCGTAGTTAATCCTCAAAAGACAAATCATCCGAACCCACTCCACCGAAAAAAACCGGGTCAAGTAGCTTGTGGCTTTGAACCTTCCGTAGTTAATACCATCGGGTACACTTTGGCGGCCCCTAGTGGAAGCAATGCCTTGAACTATTCCTCCACGGTGTATACCGAAACAATAGCATTAACACAAAGAAGGTCTCAACACCTCCTATTCTCACGTTTTATGTCCGTTTCAGCCATGGACACCACTTTGGATTCATAAGTGTTACTTTGAAGCGGCCCTCACTTCTCACTTACATAGGTGATCTCCTATCCGAGTATCCTGCCATACTCAAACCTCAATGAGGTGTAGGAATCATTAAAAGTCAAACGACTTAGCCTCACCATAATTTGCAGGTGTTTCAACACTTGGAATTGCTCTCTAGGGATGGGTTGAAACATTGTTTCCAAGTGTTACAACATAACTTTCGTTTTCCCATTAAACCAAGTTTTTGGGATCTTCAGTCATCATGGTTGGGTTACCACTATGATGGTTATTTTACTTTGTGGACTTTAAGCCCATTCCCTCTAGCAATTTACTCCATTGATCTCGATTCAATCCTTTCATCAAAGGATCTGCCAAATTATCTTTTAACTTTACGTAGTCAATTGACATCACACCATTTGAGATCAATTGTCTAACGATATTATGTCTCCGACGAATATGTCTAGACTTACCGTTATACATATTGCTCTGTGCCCTTCCTATTGCCGCTTGGCTATCACAGTGAATCGTCACAGAAGACACAGGCTTCCTCCAACATGGAATATCTTCCAAAACGTTTCGAAGCCACTCTACTTCTTCACCAGCTTTATCCAAAGCTATAAACTCTGATTCCATGGTGGACCGAGCTATACACACTTGCTTCGTGGACTTCCACGATACCGCACCACTTCCAATGGTGAATATGTATCCACTAGTGGGATAAAAATCTTTCGAATCAGAAATCCAACTAGCATCACTATACCCTTCAAGTACAACCGGATATCTCGGTAGTATAGCCCATACTCCAAGGTATACTCAAGTATTTTAACACCTTGGTTAACGCTTTCCAATGCTCGTGGCTTTGATTCCTCGTGAACCTACTCAACATATTTACCGGATAGGCCAAGTCTGAACGTGTACAATTTGTGATGTACATCAGCTTGCCTATTATACGCGAGTATTCCATCTAAGCCACTGGTTCTGCTTTATTAGCAACCAGATTTACACTTAAATCAATGGGCGTCTTTGACGTTGAACTGTCAAAAGCATTGAATTTCATGAGCACTTTCTCCACATAGTGGGATTGTGACAAGATAATTCCATTATGAGTTATGCTGATTTTTATCCCCAGGATCACATCAGCAGTCCCCATATCCTTCATGTCAAAGTTTCTCTTTAACATTCTTTTAGTGTCCATGATAGTATCATGACTACTGCTCATGATTTACAAATTGTCTACGTATAGACAAACTATGACAAATGCTTCCGATGTACCTTTAACATAACGCATTTATCACACTGTTGATTTTAAACCCATTTGACAACATCGTGTTATCAAACTTAAGATGCCATTGTTTTGGAGCTTGTTTCAGTCCATACAAGGATCTTATCAACTTGCAACAAACCCTTCAGGTTGTTCCATATAGATTTCAGCATCTATCTCTCCATTCAGAAACGCCGTCTTGACATCCATATGATGAATCTCTAGATTGTGCAAAGCAGCAATCGCGAGAAGCACCCGAATAGACGCAATCCTCGTTAGCGGAGAATAGGTGTCAAAGAAGTCATACCCTTCTTTTTGTTTAAAGCCTTTGGCTACAAGCTGTGCTTTATACTTATCAATAGTTCCATCTGCTTTATACTTCTTCTTTAGGATCCACTTACATCCTAAAGGTTTATGACCAGCAGGATATCAACGAACTCCCACGTATGATTTTGCAGAATGGACTCAATTTTACTATTGATTGCTTCTTGCCAGAGCGGAGCATCTGGACTACTTAGAGCATCTTTAATCGAGTTTGGCTCACCATCTAACATCAATGTTAGAAAGTCAGGACCAAAGGACTTAACCACCTTAGGCCTCTTACTTCGTCTCAGTTCTTCACCACTCGGTGTTGAACTAACTATTTTATCAAGTGTGACAGCAGGTGTCATACTAAGTGTTGTTCCAGATGTTATAACACCCGGCGGACACCTTCAAAGAACATCTCAGAACATCTCAAAATTTTCTAGATGTTATAACACCAGAAGTAACACCTCCAGCAACACCTCCAGAAACATCTGAATACAGTCGTTTCTTTAAACTTCCATCTATCTTTTCTTTACAAGGATAAATATTCTCAAAGAATATAACATTCCTTGACTTAATTATGGTACCAACTGTCATTTCCGGATTTTCTGACTTATGTACCATAAATCGATATGCACTACTGTTAAGTGCATAACCAATATTTACACAATCGACCATTATAGGACCGATTTTAACTTGCTTTGGTTCAGGTATTACAACCTTAGCCAAACACCCCCACACTTTAAGGTATTTATAAGAAGGCTTACGATTTTTCCACAATTCGTAAGAAGTCTTATGTTTCCCTTTAAG
This sequence comes from Rehmannia glutinosa, assembly GCA_016081115.2. Lineage (NCBI taxonomy): Eukaryota > Viridiplantae > Streptophyta > Magnoliopsida > Lamiales > Orobanchaceae > Rehmannia > Rehmannia glutinosa. The sequence goes on from CM071926.1 coordinate 44,674,686, forward strand.
TGGGATTTTATTCAATATGTGGTATGCCGTTAAAACGACTTTCCCCCACATATTCCAAGTTTCTTTGTTCAACTCCGAATTACCCCAGAACTTACATAGCTCATGGTCGTTTTATTAGCATTAGAATGCTTTTCGTTGTTCTATTACTATTAGAACCTTGTTCCAACAATATCGTTAGAACCTCGTTCAAACAAATTTCAGAACCTTGTTCCGACAATTCTGTTCGAACCATTTTACAACGAGTGTGACCTTAGATGTTGTCACACCTTCAACAACACTTCAGACCTTACACTTGGTTCTGAAATTGTCTTAGGTGTTACAACACTTTTGGTAACACCTCCTGCAAGTGTCTTTCAGTGTATGTTTCTGGTGTTACAACACATCAGACAACACTTTCTGCAACTGTGGTACAGTGTCGCTTCTGGTGTTACAACACCTCCGACAAAACTTTCTGCAATACTTAAATCTGCACCTGAAGCTCGAAAGCCAAAAGTGAGACAGAAAGTGTGGTCATACCCCAACAGTCGCTGGATCCGTTAGAATTCTTATAAAGTATTCCAACACAGTTTTCTCAAGTCTCTACCAAGACTTTCATGGATTTAGCTTTAGGCCTTCGATTAATTTCTTCGATTTTCAATCGAACAATCAGGCCACTAATCCAAATTCCTTCCAGTTATGCATTTAGGAATTCATGAAAATTTTTCAACCTGGTAACAACATCTTAACGATGTAAACCATTTGGAATGTTTCATTTAAACCACATCCCTTCAGCACGAATATCATGCAGGATCAGTTGAAACTTTTAGACTAGTTTCAACACATTTTTGGATTCTTGGAATCATCCATTTCTCAATCCAAAAAACTAGAAATAACGAACCTCTTGGAAATCACATCCTCATTTCATATTTCTTTTCAAAACCATGAACCTTTTGGAAAAATATCCTCAGTTCAAACCATACAATACATACAGTAAAGTGCACAACTAATTCTGTTAAAGACAAAGTTACGGCATAGGAAATCACCATCCTAGCCCCATGCTTCAAACGCAACGCATTTTAGCAACTACTACAATTCCAGCATCAACCGAAAAGTCTTCTGTCAGATTCATCTCGAAGGTAAGACTCTGTTTCTCCTTGCCATCGTGAAGGTACGATATTTGTCTTGTGATTGTTGGAAAATATTACAATGGTTACAACGGGAAAAGCCTTCAAGATGGCTTACAAAAGAGAAACATAAAATTACAAGAAATGTAAAACCTAACTATTACAAGTCTTGAATGAATTCCAACTCCAGAAGCATGAATCTGACAGAACTTGAAATACAAAAGCCGAGTTGAGTAGAACTCTATCCGCAAGAGAAATACGTCCCGACTAGTGCTCACAGTACAACGTAATGTCCCCAAAGATAAAACGACTTAACCTCCTTTGTGTACAGTAGCACCACTGACACAAATGCACCTTTCGAACTCGAAGGAGCGAGAACTGGCTGCTGGACACGAGTGCAGAAGGAAGTGTTCTTGAAAATGTTCTTCGAAAAGTTACGACACTTTTATCGACACTTGAAGAATATGCAGAGATATGCGATTTTTCCGTGTATACTGACTTCATCTCTTCTTATGACCACCACTTGAGGAGTTACAAACTCCAAAAGACACATGAACCTAGACACCTCCAATATCTAGATTCATCCACACATGAACCTGGACACCTCCAATGTCTAGATTCATCAGACCCAACAGTTACTTGAATTTGGGCCAAGCCCATTTTCAAGTTACAACACTAACTAAACCGAACCCGAGCCTAAAGGCCCATTTGGATCATACACTTGTGTTATAGTATATCCAATGCCCATTTGTGATCATACACTTGTGTTATATTCACGTATATATGTCCAATACATGAGAGTACATGATTCAAACGGATTGAGTTGTCTCGAGCTGCGTCTTTTTCTTCAGACTTTTGAATTTCCTTAAAGGCAAAGACTCGCTTTTCAAGCTCCGAAAGCTTGGAGATTCTTCTTCTTCTCTTGGTTTTAACCTTATCTGCCCTGGGTTCCTCAAACGAAGGTAAAGACTTTTTGAATTTCCTTAAAGGCAATCGCATTTCTGAGCTGCAGGGCCTCTTTTTTCCTTCCTCGAGACATTTGACTTCGCCTCGGGCAGGCGGGAGACACGACTCGGGCGGTGACTCGGAGCAGTGCATCCTGTTTCTTCGCTGCAGGGGCAGCCTTCTTCTGTGCAGCTTTCTTCTTGGGAGGGGAGGCAACAACTGTGTCCTCAGGGTCAGCTGATTCTCCCTCACTAGTATCGGCCCTTTTGGCATGGGCTCTCTTCTGGGCTCTTAAAAGATTAGCCCTAAACATCTTTTTGTTTACATGGAAAGACTTTCCATGTTGAAGGGGAATGCCCTTCACTTCCATCAAATGGCCAATAACCAGGCCATAGCCAAGTGATCCTCCAAAGGATCCGTCTTCCTTGTATGTCTTGTTCCCAACGTTCTTGCAGAGTCTGCTGTTCACGAACTCACCCCAGTTGACTTTCTTTCCCTGCATGATCGCAGCCATGACGATCAGCTTTGTCTTTGACAGCTGATTGAAACTGCCAAACTTCATATCTACACACTTGGCGATGACATCCATCAACTTGTGATAGTCGTCCTTTAGCAACTTCTTCTCAGCTATGTAGACTACTTTCGCAGCACACTCCGGTTTGGCTACTTCTTTCCATGCAGCGGCCAAGTTAACATCAGCTTCATATATTTCCGTCATGCCCTCGGGCGACAAGAAACAAAGGCTCGCAAGGTCCTTAGCAAGAATCATCATGATTTTCTTGCGGTGGACGGAGGAGTTGATTCTTTCGTCCTGAACCTCAGCATTTACATAGAACTGCGCCACCTCTTTAAGGTAGGTGTGCGAGTACTCCAAAGTAAGAAAAGGCCTGAGACCGGAATTTTCTAGCATATCAACAATCTTCTTTACTAGGGTTTCATCGGAACCCTACTCCACCATTCCTTCAAAATCCACAGTCGATCCAGAGTGGATTTGCTTCGATAACTTGACGAAATTAAACTTTGGTGCCATTTTTAGAAGTTTCTATCGATTAAATCTTGATAAACTTGCTTGAGAACTTGTAGGGTTTTCGAGAGAAAAGAACTTGCTTTCTTCTGCTTTGAAGATGAACAGTTTTGAGTATGAGAGAGATAAAACTGAAAGAAAGAGTATATAAGGGTTATGAAAGGACGTGTTTTTGATTTTTGAAATTTGATCAAGATCAACGGCTCAGATTTAGCACGTCAAACCGCATAATTCCTCACATTTAATGCGACATCATTTATATCCAATCATATGCTTACTATGCAGCTTTTGACTGTACAAGTCATTATTTCGCTGACGTCATCCTTAAAAATATTCCCGCTCATTAAAAACGACTGCGTTTTTGTCATTTAGCTATTAAATGACTCAGCTTCTTTCACAAATGACTTAACTCTTCTTCTCTCTTTTCATTTAGCGACTCAGCTGTCAGCTAACTCGATACAGCTGACTTTCCGATATGGCTATTTCACTTGGCTGATGTGAAAAACTTGTTTAATTCTCACTCTTTCATCTTTCATCTCTTCTGATTGAGTCTTCTGAGTATCAACTCAGCTCAATTAACCCTAGCTCATTCTTAAGCTCTTCAAACCTTGATTCACATAGAGGCTTAGTAAATATGTCAGCTAACTGCTTATCAGTTGAGATATATTCCAAGGTGATGTCTTTCTTTTCAACATGATCTCTTATAAAATGATATCTGACATCAATGTGCTTTGTTCTTGAATGCAACACTGGATTCTGAGTAATTGCAATAGCACTTATGTTGTCACACATAATTGGAATTTCTTTTTCTTCAATTTCATAGTCTCTCAGCTGCTGTCTCATCCATAAGACTTGGGCACAAACAAATGCCCGCAGCCTATGTATTCTCGCCACCGGGATGTGGCTATTGAGTTTTGCTTCTTGATAAACCATGAAACTAACCTGTTTCCAAGCATTTGACATGTACCCGAAGTACTCTTTTTGTCAACTCTGCATCCAGCATAGTCAAAGTATGAATAACCAATTAGCTTGAATCCACCTTCCTTTGGATACCATAAGCCAACTTCTTGGCATCCCTTCAAATATCTTAGAATTCTCTTAGCTGCAGTCATGTGGCTCTCTTTTGGTGCAGATTGAAATCTCGCACATACACCTACTGCAAAGGTGATGTCTGCCTACTTGTGCTTAAGTAGAGCAATGATCCAATAAGTGCTCAGATCTTGTTTGATCTACAGTTTGCCATCTGCATCCATGTCCATTTTGACTGATGTGTTCATTGGTATTTTCACAGAAGACTTTTCTTCCATACCAAATTTCTTCATTAAATCTCTGGTATATTTTGTTTGACTTATGAAGGTTCCATCCTTTAGTTGCTTAAGTTGAAGTCCTAGGAAGAAAGTCAGCTCTCCCATCATACTCATTTCAAATTTGCCTTGCATGAGATTTGAGAACTTATCACACAGCTCTTTGTTTGTGGATCCAAAGATGATATCATCCACATATATCTGAACAAGCAGTATACTCTCTCCATCTTGAATTCTAAAGAGTGTTCTATCCACTTTGCCTTTGGTGAATCCATTTTTGGTTAGAAATTGAGACAATGTATCATACCATGCTCTTGGTGCTTGCTTCAGTCCATATAGAGCTTTCTTGAGCTTGTATACCTTATCTCCAAGAGTCTTCTGCTCAAAACCTGGAGGTTGCTCAACATAGACTTCTTCCTCTAACAGTCCATTTAAAAATGCACTTTTCACATCCACTTGATATACAATGAAGTTCTTGTGTGCAACATAGGCTAGAAACATCCTTATTGCTTCTAATCTTGCAACAGGAGCAAATGTTTCATCAAAATCTATTCCCTCTTCTTGGCAATACCCTTTGGCTACCAATCTCGCTTTGTTTCTCACCAAAGAACCTTCCTCATTCATTTTGTTTCTGAAAACCCATTTTGTGCCAATAACATTTTGATGTGTTGGCCTTTGCACCAATTCCCATACCTTGTTTCTTTCAAATTGATTCAGCTCTTTTTGCATGGCCTAAATCCAATGTGTGTCATCTAAGGGTTGAGACACATCTTTTGGTTCTATTTGGGAAATAAAACAAGTGAACATTGCTTCTTCCGAGCTCGATCTGTTCTTACACCATCTCTCACATCTCCAATGACTAGTTCTCGTGGATGGTCTCTCGCCATCTCACATCAAAGTTGAAGTAAATTAGCTGGGTTCAAATGCTCTATAATCGTGTGTTGTCTTGAGCAAAGCTTTTCATCATCATTCAACCAGACTTTCCAAATGCCTTTGAGATTCACTATCTCCTCTTCATCCGGATTGATTTCTCTTGTTTCAGCTTCAATATAAGGACTCTTCTGCATAGTTGGCTGATTCAACTTATCAGCTAACTCTTCAATGTCTTCTCCACTCACATTAGGTTCATCAAAGACCACATGTATAGACTCTTCTGTAACCATTGTCCTCTTGTTCAACACTCTATAGGCTTTGCTCTCACCGAGTATCCCAAAAAGATACCTTCATCGAAAGCGAAATTGTCTTTGGCATCGAAAGCCTTCAAATTGTCCTTTTCCATTGTTGTAGATGAATCATTTACATCCAAATATTCTTGATGGCTTCAGTACCCAACATTTGGCTTTCTCCCCGTCCCGCATTTCATTTTGAGAGTCTTTGTAACTCATGAGCAATACCATTTTCTATTAATCATGCATCTATTTTGAGTATAGCTTGAAGTATTTGTCACATAGTTGGATGATGCTTAACAGATTGAAGTTGAGGCCTTGAATATATGCAACATCCGTGATTTCTAAACCATTTTTCTTGATAGATCTAGTGCCTCTTATTTCCCCTGAGCTTCATTTCCTCCAAATATGACTTTTGCGCCTCTAATCTCCTTGAATCTTGATAGATTTTTCTTGTTTCTGTCATATGTCCGAACAACCACTATTCATGTACCAGGTTCCTTGGCACTCACAAATTTTCCTTGAACCTGCAATCAAGGAAAAATTAGTTTTTAGGTACCCATACTTGCATAGGTCCTGAGGGGTTAGTGCTGTAAGATGATCCAACCAACCTATAGCCAAATGATTTGACTCTAAGGGGTTGCCATCTATCTGAGCCATAATCATAATTCACTTTGGCAAATTGCCTGGGGCTTTAGGTACATACAACCACTATCTCTTTTATCTCGTATGTCCCGTCAAGGTGTGTGTTTTAGCAATTGCCTTCTTTGGGTAGTTGTGATATTTTTGAGTGTAGTGCCTGGGTGCATATGTGTGCTGATGATAGGTCTTTTGCCTTTAGAATGACCTTTGCTGAGATCTAGGTTTGCCATTTGGGCTTGTATTCCATAGGTCTTTGCTGATATTTCACATTATTCCAATCAGCTTGGCTGATAATTTCTACCATTCCCATCATATGTGTTTCTTTGATAAAACTTCTGGGGTTTTTGGTAGCTCTGTTTGTTCTTCACAGAATACTTTCTATTTGGAGTTTGCTGAGGAAATCTGCTGGATTTCTTCTCAGCTGTCCTCTCAGCATACTCAACTGGCTATTTTTCTTTTCCTTTATATCCAAGGCCAGTTTGTTTGTGGTTGTGCTTTGGAATGAATGTGGGTGCAACATTTGGTGTTTTGGATTTTTGAGATTCTTCATTACTTGAAGATCCTTTTTTCAAAATCACTCTGGGAGTTTGACTGTGCACAAAGGAATTGAATCTTATGCCTGTCTTATCTCCACATTCTTTTTGACTCATGATAAGGTCATCCAATAAATGAGGCTATAAAATTTTTGAGATCATTTTCCCTCTTTTCTATAGCAGCAATCTCTGCTATTAGTTTAGCATTCTCAGCCTTCAGCTCTTTGTTCTCATCAGCTATGTGACTTAGAGTATTCAGCTCCTTAGTCAGCTGTGAGTTTTGGCTTTTGAGCTGGCTGTTTTCCTAATTTAATAGTGTGTGTGAGGATTTAATGTACTCAAAGTCTTTCATCATTTTGCCTAATGAATCAATCATAAAGATCAGTGGGTGATGAAGTGTGTGTATCACAATCATTATCACTAGAATCTGAATGAGATGAGTTAGAGTGTACCTCATCTTCTTGGTCTGGGTGATCTTGTTCTTTAGCCATTAGACAGATCATTGCTTCTTCTTCATAATTACTTGAGTAGTCGCTTCACTACTCTCTCGAGTCCATCGCTTCTTTTTAGACATAGCCTGTCTCGAGTAGTCTCAAAGAGCCAACATGGCTTTCTTCTTTTCCTGTCTTCTTTCTCTAAAGACTTTTCTTTCTTCTTCATCCCTGTACTTATTGACTGGTGGATAGGAACAGTCAATTGCAAAATGTCCTAGTTGTCTGCAATCCAACACAGGTTCTCAGCTCTTTGATCAGCTCTTTCTATCCTTGGATTATCAGCTCTTTGATACTCAACCCTTTGATGCTCAGCTCTCTTGGGTGGCCTGTCTTCCCTTGACTTGGAGGGAGATGAATATCTCCTGGAGGATTCACCCTTGTTTCTTTTATAGTTCTTATTGAAGAACTTGTTGAATCTTTTAACCATCAGGGCAATCTCCTCCTGGTCTATGGCTTACTTGACTTCAGCTTTCTTTCCATCCTTGGCTATAAGTGCAGCTGTTTTGGGTACAACTGTCTCCTCTTGATCCTTTCTTCTCATCTCAAACTCATAAGCTTTGAGATCTGAGAATAGCTCATGATTGGATGATTTTGATAAGTCCATCGAGTGCCTTAGAGCCATGGTCTTCATTTCCCATTCAGCTGGGAGGCTCCTCAAAATCTTCATACACATCTCTTTTTGTGTGTATTCCTTTCCAAGTGCTGAGAGAGCTCATTTGTGATTTCAGTGAATCTGGCATCCAGCTGATCCATTGTTTCACCTGCAAGCATTTTAAAGTTTTCAAACTTTTGAACAACAACAGATAATTTATTTTCTTTAATTTGCTCTGATCCTTCACAACTTAAAGTCAGTTTATCCCAAATTTCTTTTGCTGTTTTGCAGGATTTGACTTTATTGAACATTGCTTTTTCCAAAGTCTTGTAGAGGATATCCTTGGCCACATTGTCCAAGTTGTATCTTTTTCTGTCATCATTCGTCCATTTAGTCCTTGGTTTTTCAACTAAGGCTGGTCTTGCCTCAGCCACAACTTCTTCTCCTTCAGCTGCAGCTGCTCTCCTTGCGGCTGTGTTCACTTTCAGTATTTGTAGTGGCCCATCCTCTATCACTAGCCACATTTGATCATGTAAAGCAGATAGATGAGCCTGCATACGGATTTTCCAGTCATCAAACTCCTTAATAGTGAACATAGGAATGCGTGTCAGATTTGCTTCCATGATAATAACTTTTGCTAAGAATGAAAGATTTTTAAAATACAAGTGTTAAAAATCTTTTAGAAAAAATAGAGATCTAGTTCAGTAACAAGTGCGGAAGGCTCAATGAACCAACCACTCTGATACCACTTGTAGGTCCCAAGGGGTGTGAGTAAGGTTTAGAAGAGGGGGTTGAATAAACCTTACCAACTTTTCGATTTTAGTCCTTTTAAAATATTACAGAGTTAATTACACAGCTATGTCCTTTGAGGGACAACTAAGTTAGTTAATCAGCAGAGTTAGCCACTCAACGCACTGATAGAGTTGATAGAATAACTTCAATTTGTTTAGTCTAAACTTTAACTTGGCTGTGATGAGATTTTTAGTGGAGGACTTATCACCCTTGAATGTCTTGAGAATATTTTGCAGCTTACAGTTTGAATAATGCTTGCTCGTTCGTGGTTCAGGTTACCTTTTCTCAATGAAATTCCTCAGCCTTTTATAGTGAACTTTCAAAAATCTGACCGTTGAAGAGATAGGCTGATTTTCAAAAGTCACTTGTGTTCGTTGGCTTGTCTTTTCTTGGTCTTCATTCTTGAGATGTAGACCTTTCCTCGTATTAAATGAATGTCCACTTTTCGTGTTCGACAGAGGTGCGAGTGCTTCCCATTGGTTTATTCCTTTTGCACGCTTCTGACGAGCACTTTAAGACCTGGCAAAGATAGGTGTATTACTTGTTTGAGTAATGTTCTCGACTTACAGGCAAATGCATTCTTTTCGATTAACTCCTCTTTGCAATGCTTTTTCCCCAGCCGACTTGAGTCTCGCTCCAATCATTGAAAGACTCATCTCCGTCACTTCAACTTGTGACTTGGCCTCTTGAGTTGACTTAACTGACTCTTCACACAGCTGTCCCTCAGCTGTTACGTCTTTCGGTCGAGTCCTTGGTCCTCTATCTTGGCGATACTCCTCAGCGGAGTCTTCACTTCACTTCTTCAGTTGACTTCTTGTATTTCCAGGCATAGCTGACTTGACTCAACTCATATAGCCCTATCTATTACAATGAGAATTACAAAGAAAATGGGGTGCCAACATTCTAATCTAAGTTTTACATGGCATTCATCAAAATCTACAAAATAATTCCCAACAAGTGTCAGTACTTATACACACTGTTTTAAATATTGGACTGTACCGGCCGGTTGAATCGGTTATACTTGATATCGGTGGTCGGACTGGTACAGTGAGGCCCTAAATACCATTTTTGTGGTTTTGCCGGTTAAAATCGACCAAAACCGGTGACAACGGCCATACCGGCCAAAATCGGTTAAACCTGATTTTTAATATTTTTTATTTTTTTCAACTTTTTTTTTATAAAATCTGAAATTATAAACTTAATATTTAACATATTTATGCCATAAGTCAAATCAAACAGGATTTCAAAATAATTATTCAATATATATGTTAAGATTCAAATCAATTGTTTATATTTTAACTAATTCAAACAAGAATTCTAATCAATCAAAATATTCTAAATTTGGACAACCTTTATAATATAGGCATAGACAATCAATCAAGTAATTACATAATAAAAAATGAGAAATCAAAAATATATTTCTCTTTTTTTATCAATATATTATATTAATATTTTATATAATATATTTTATTGAAACCGGTAAAATCGGTGGTTGAACCGGTCTGACCGGTTGAACCGCTTACCGATGGCTAGACTGGTTCGATCACCGGTACGGTATTTAAAACACTGCTTATACATACACATGAATTTCATATCAATCGCATTAATCAAAGAGCAAATTGTGGGAAATACCCACTTGGGATAGAACAAAGACCTTTATGACATGTGAGATAACAAACTAAGTTTTCTATCCACTTTTATGGTTCTTTTTCCCAAATACCCTTGATACTTGAATACAAAAGCCAAAGTAGGTGGATCATATTTCTCTCTCACATAAATATACTTTATTTATTTTCAGATTTTTAACACAAGTTTTAGTTTTTTTAAAACAAAATCAGATTTTTATAAAATCGTTTTATCAACTTTTTGAAAATAATTTTGAGTTTTTATTATTTTATAATTTTAAGATATTTTAAAATAAACAGAAAATGTTTTAAAAAAGTGTATAGTTTTTTTAAAAACAATTTCATATTTTAATATTTAGAATTTAAAATAATTTTATGGATTTTTTAACGTTTTTTTAATAAATGGAGAATACTTTTTAAATTTTATTGAAAAACGATATGGACACGATATGGCACGATAGGGGTTGGCACGATATGTCACGATATGACACAATTTGGGCACGATAGGGGTTGACACGATATGCACGATATTACACGATTTGGGCACGATATGCACGGTATGCACGATATGACACAATTTGGTCACGATAGGGATTGTCACGATATATCACGATATGCACGATATGACACGATTTGAGCACGATATGTATATGTACATGTACATGGGGATTGGTACGATATGGACACGATATGACACGATATGGGTACATGATTTTATACATAGGGGGTGTGTATTTGGGGGAAAGTGTACACGATTTTGAAGGAAAACATTAATTCATCAGTTTCAAAAAACATTTGAGGGGCATTTTGGTTAGATTAGGTAGAAAAGAGTTTTTTTATGTTGATGGGTAGAAAAGAGTACCCACTATTTATAGTGGGTACTTAAAAGATTCTCCCTTAATCAAACCTATTATGAACAAAAAAAAAAAAAAATATATGCTGATCATGATGATTAGAGCTTTCTGTATATTACTGTACATAAATGTATGACGTATACATTCACAATCAATTGCACATGGTTTATCACATGTTGTATGAATCATTTTTCTGGTTCATTACGTTTTCATTGTAATTCAAATACTGAACTTTGTTTTTGAAATTTATGTGATAGATGGTTAGTTAGTCATCAAAGTGGCCTAACCGTAAAGTCTATATTATTGTATTACTTATTATTTAATTTGATGTCTATATTATGAATAATTTGTTAGTCACCAAAGTGACCAAATTAGAAAGTACTTATAGATGTTAAATTAAATAATTTTTCAATTACCCATGATTATGTGATGCTATTAATCGAAATGACATGATGATATTTTGTTGTGGGTATATTGAAGTTCATTGATTATAGAATATTTACGGGTCACCCAAAGATTGATCAATTATTTTTATAATCAAGAACATAACCGTGGATAATTAATATACTTGGTTAGATGTGTTTAGTATATCCAAAGATAACGAGCATGTCTAATATGAGTATATTCAATTACCAATCAAGTGAATTTAATTTTAGCATCAATTATGTTTAATGTAGTGCATTGTTGGATCACCCAAAGGAGAACTTCAATGTACATTTATTGTCTTATCTGAATCTATATTATGTAATCTCAAAGCATTAACGTATCAATCAACTCTTTTAATTGCAGTACATATTCCTGTTTCTCTTCATTCGCATGCTTCGTCTGTTCCAGTGTATAGCTTAAGTTCTCTGAATGGTGCGAGAAAATCCAATTTCACCCTGGTGTCTTGGATCTTGACTCAGCACTTCAAGTTGAGAAACCAACTGCTATTACTGACACTAGCAGTGATGTTGAGAAATCGGTCCATATTGCCTGGGAAAGATCAAACAGACTGAGCCTGATGTTTATACGAATGAGTATAGCAAACAAGATCAAGTATACCCTTCCTTACACTGAAAATGCTAAGGAATTCATGACATTAGTAGGAGAGCGTTCCCAAATTGCTGATAAGTCTCTTGCTGGGACATTAATGGCTACTTTGACCACCATGAATTTCGATGGTTCTCGTAGCATGCATGAGCACGTCATTGAAATGACAAACATTGCAGCAAGACTAAAGTCCTTAGGGATGAACGTGGATGATAACTTTCTCGTACAATTTATCTTAAATTCACTGCCCTCTGAGTATGGTCCATTCCAAATAAACTATAACACCATGAAGGACAAGTGTAATGTGAATGAACTTCATGGCATGCTAGTTCAGTAAGAAACACAAATTAAGAATCAGGGGACCCATTCTGTTCATCTCGTAACCAATCAAGGAGCTGGTAAGAAAGGCGGAACAAAGAAAGGAAAAGGCAAGAAAGGACCATTTAAAGTGAATGAGTCAAGTGCCCAAGTCCAGAAAAAGGAACACAACAACTTTAAGTGCCGTTTCTGAGGAAAGCCAGGACACTTCTAAAAATATTGCCTGAAACGTAAGGCATGGTTCAAAAGAAAGGTATGATTAACGCTTTCGTATGTTTCGAATCAAATTTAGTTGAAGTTCCTCATAACACTTGGTGGATTGATTCCAGCTATACCACTCACGTTTCAAATACGATGCAGGGATTTCTTACGACCCAAACCATAAATCCAAATGAAAAGTACGTCTTTATGAGAAATTGAGTCAAAGCTCCAGTTGAAGTTATTGGAACTTATCGCCTGATTTTAGATACTGGACACTATTTAGATTTGTTTCAAACTCTTTATATTCCTTCTGTTTCTCGTAATTTAGTTTCTCTCTCAAGACTTGATTCTGTTGGATACTCTTTTAATTTTAGTAATGGATGTTTCAGTTTGTTCAAACAAAGTCTTCTTATTGGTTTTGGTGTTCTTAATGATGGTCTATATAAATTTTAGCTTGATAATCATTTTGCTGAGACTCTTTTAACCCTGCATCATAATGTTGGAACTAAACGTGGTTTAGAGAATGAAAATTCTGCTTACTTGTGGCATAAATGTTTGGGGCATGTTTCTAAAGAAAGATTAGAAAGATTGGTAAGGAATGAAATCCTCCAGGATTTAGATTTTACCGATCTTGGTATTTGTGTGGATTGTATTAAAGGAAAACAAACAAAACACACAAAGAAAAGAGCCACTCGAAGCACAGAGCTTCTTGAAATTATACACACTGATATTTGTGGGCCTTTTGATGTTTCCTCTTTTGGAAAAGAAAGATATTTTTATCACTTTTATCGATAAATTTTCACGTTATGGCTATGTCTATCTATTACATAAAAAATCTCATTCAGTAAATGCACTTGAGGTATTTATTAATGAGGTTGAAAGACAATTAGATAGAAAAGTGAAAATTATCCGATCTGATAGATGTGGTGAATATTATGGAAAATATAATGAATCCAAACAATGCCCAAACCCATTTGCCAAATTCCTTGAAAAACGTGGCATATGTGCTCAATATACTATGCCAGGTACACCACAACAAAATGGTAAAGCAGAAAGGCGTAATCGTACTCTATTGGACATGGTTAGAAGTATGTTAAGTAATTCTTCATTACCCACATCATTGTGGATGCATGCATTTAAAACTGCCATGTATTTGTTAAATAGGGTTCCTAGTAAGCAGTTCCAAAAACACCTTTTGAACTGTGGACTGGTATGAAACCTAGTTTGAGACACCTACATGTTTGGGGTTGCCCGACAGAAATAAGAGCGTATAATCCACAAGAAAAGAAATTAGATTATAGGACAATCAGTGGTTACTTCATTGGTTATTCTGAAAAGTCCAAATGTTATAAGTTTTATTGTCCTAACCATAGTACAAGAATTATTGAAACTGGAAATGCTAGGTTCATTGAGAATGGTGAAGTTAGTGGGAGTCAAGAACCACGAGAAGTGGACATTCAAGAAGTTAGAGTGCAAATTCCTTTGCCTATAACTTCTTCTAAAGTTGTTGTTCCTCCAATTATTTAACAACCTAATGTTGGACAAGAACAACAAATTAATGATCAAGTCACCCACAATGAAGATAACATTGATGAACCTACTATAGTAAATGAACCACAACAGATAGCATTAAGAAAGTCTGATAGACAAAGGCGATCTGCTATTTCTGATGATTATGTGGTTTATTTACAAGAGTCAGAATTTGACTTAGGAATTGATGTGACCCAGTTTCATTTTCACATGCCATTGAAAGTGTTAATTCTAATAAATGGTTTGATGCCATGAAAGATGAGCTGAAATCTATGGAACATAATGAAGTTTGGGACCTTGTCGAATTGTCTGAAGGTTGTAAAAGAGTCGTAAGTAAATGGGTCTTTAAGACCAAGCGTGACTCAAATGGCAATATCGAACGATAAAAGGCTAGATTTGTTGCCGAAGGTTTTACTCAGAAAAATGGTATTGACTATAAGGATACATTTTCACCTGTCTCTAAGCAAGATTCGTTTAGAATTAGCTTTGGTGGCTCATTATGATTTAGAGTTACACCAAATGGATATGAAAACTGCATTGCTGAATGGAAATTTGGAAGAAGATGTTTATATAGATCAACCTGAAGGTTTTTCCGTAGAAGGAAAAGAACATATGGTGTGCAAACTTAAGAAACGGACTTAAACAAGCTTTCCCGTCAATGGTATCTTAAGTTCAATGATACCATCACGTCTTTTGGATTTAAGGAAAACACTGTTGATCGGTGTATATATCTTAAAAGTCAGTGGGAGCAAGTTTATCTTTCTGAGAATGGATTCACAAAAGGAAAAGTCGATAGAACACTTTTCAGAATTCAAGACAAGAAGAGCATACTGCTTGTTCAAATATATGTGGATGACATCATTTTTGGATCCACAAACAAAGAGCTATGTGAAAAATTTTCAAACCTCATGCAAAGTAAATTTGAAATGAGCATGATGGGAGAGCCGACATTCTTCCTTGGACTCCAAGTGAAACAATCAAGGATGGAACCTTCATAGTCAAACAAAATACACCAGAGATTTAATGAAGAAATTTGGTATGGAGGAGAAGTCTTACGTGAAAATACCAATGAATACATCGATCAAAATGGACATGGATGCGATGGCAAGCACGTAGATCAAACAAGATATAGAGCACTTATTGGATCATTACTCTATCTCACAAAGAAGTAGGCGGACATCACCTTTCTTTGTAGGTGTATGTGCGAGATTTCAATCGCTCCAAAAGAGAGTCATATGACAAACTAAGAGAATCTTGAGATACTTGAAAGGAAGCCAAGAAGTTGGCTTATGGTATCCAAAGGAAGGTGGATTCAAGCTAATTGGCTATTCGACTCGACTATCTTTGGATGCGAGTTGACAGAAAAACACCTCGGACACATGTCAAATGCTTGGAAACAGTGATTTCTGGTTTAGCAAGAAGCAAAATTCAATAGCCACCTCTACACGGTGAAGCGAGAATACAAAGTCAGCGGCAAAATCTTTGTGCCCAAATCCTATGGATGAGGCAAAGAATCGATAGACTATGAAGTTGAAGAAAAGGAAATTCCAATCATGTGTGATAACACAAGTGCAATTGCAATCACTCGAGAATCTGTGTTGCACTCAAGAACAAAGCATATCTATGTCGATATCACTTCATAAGAGATCATGTTGAAAAGAAGGACATCATATTGGAATATATCTCAACCGATAAACAATGTTGGTGACATATTCACAAAACCATTATGTGAGTCAAGATTTGAAGAACTCACGCATGAGTTAGGGTTAATTGAGTGAGCTAACACTCGAAGACTCAAAGAAAAGAAATGAAACACAAAAAGAGAAAAAGGACTCGAATTCTCAAAATCAGCTAAATGAATCACCATGCCGGAAAAACAACTATACCGAATTAGTCGACAAATTGAGTCACTTAAGAAAATCTGTGACTGAAGTGTTAAATCAGCTAAGGGATAAGTTTAGTCATTTACGAGCAAAGTGACAAAAACACAATCGTTTTTACTAAGCGGGAATGTTTTTAAGAATTACGTCGAGATAATTATGACGTGTACAGGCAAAAGCCGCACACCAAGCTTATGATTGGATTTGAATGCTTTGCCGCATTAAATACGAGACATTAAATGCTAAATCGGCGTGCAAAATCTAAGCCGTTGATTTCGATCACATTTCAAAAACCACCCGCACGTCCTTTCATAAACCATACTTAAGCTTTCTTTCTTCTCTCTCATATTACCAAAACCGTTCATTTCTCTCAGAAGCAAAGGCAAAACTCTCTCAAAACCCTATCTATCTTCAAATCAACCTCTAAGTTTTCTTCGGTGAAATCCTGAAAAATGGCATCAACCTATGATTTTGTCAAGTTAGGAAAGCAAATCCACACCGGGTCTACTGTGGATTTCGACGGCATGGTGAAACAGGGGTCCGACGACACCCTAGTGAACAAAATTGCTTGAAATTGGAAATGTCTCTAAAACCGTTTTCGACATTGGAATGTGGAAGAGGTCGCACAATTCTACGTGAACGCCGAGATTCACGATGAAGGGATAAAATCATCTGTTCATGGAAAGAAGTTCACCATCTCTCGCCAAGGATTTGGTGAACATCGCCACTACCGACGGACGGAGCATCGAAATCAACGGCCGATGTAAACCTGGCCGCTGGAAGGAAGTAGCTAAGCCCGACTATCTTGATAAAATAGTTTACACATCAAACAAGAGGCTGGAAGGAGGATTACCACAAACTGTTGGACATAGTTGCCAAATGCATAGACATCAAATTTGGCGGCTTTGACCAATCACAAAGCAAAGTTGATCGTAATGGCCGCGATCATTGAAGAAAGGAAAATAAATCTGGGCCGAGTTTGTCTTGTCTCAAGCAGACTGCTGCCCGAAATGTAGGAACAAATCCTTCAAGGAAGATGGTGCATTTGGAGGATCCCTAGGATATGGCCTCGTGATTGGCCTGATGGAGGTGAAAGGAGTCCTCTTAGACATGGAAAGGCGTTCCATGTAAACAAGAGGATGTTCGAGATCAAACCTCTCTCGCGCACGAAGAGAGCCTACGCCAAGAGAGGCGACACGAGTGAGGGGAATCAGTGACCAAGATACAAACAAGTTTCCTCTCCACCAAAGAAGAAAGTCGCCCTGCGGCATTGCTAAGAGATCGGCTGCTTCCCGCAAAGAAAGAAAAACAAACTCGCTCCGCCCCGCAGCTGAAGTCACCGCCCGTCAGCAGCCTGTGTCTCCCGCCTCAAGAAAGAGCTCTTGAGAAGGACTCTCAACTACCTTCTCTCGATCAAAAAAGAGGAGAATCGAAAAGCCCCAGGGGCCGCTCCTCCTCGAAGAAAACACCAAAGCACGCCCCCGCCGCCCAAGACTCGAAGACACTCTCTCGAACCGGAAATCCCTCTCGTACGAACTCGAGACGACGAAGAATCATCAAGCTCTCCGAGCTTGAGAAACCGGCCGAGTCGGCTACTCGGTTTGGCGAGCAGATCACGAGATCGCTGGAGAAGTAGAATATCCGGATGTTATTGATGAAATCGCTAAGTCTGGCAAGGCGATCAACAAAGGCAAATCAAGACACAATCGTTGTTCGCACAAAAGAGACACAAGAAGAGGTGATAGAGATGATAGTGATGTGATGATCCTATCCCCACCTTATCCGGACATCCAAAACCGTCAGAGTGGAGGAAGTGGAAGTTGAGTCGATCCAGGAACAGTTCGATGGCCTCGAATTAGAAGAGAAAGAGGAATCTGAACTTTCTTGGGTCGACCTCTGTGATCCCAAAGATCGATGAAGAAAATCGCAAGGATATCCTGCAGATCTTCAAGGATAAGGAGAAGGAGAAATCGCGAGAAGGCGAGGCACAAGAGAAGGCCAAACATCTGCCCTCTCACCGGCACCATAGAACATACACATTCTCACTTCGATATTCTATCGTAAAGTGATGAGGATCTGGACCACTGTTTCTTTGCCACGAAAGAGTTGCAAATGCAAAAAGCAATGCATGAATCTGAATTCTTCATGAGAAAAGCATGAGGAGGGACCAGGATAGTCCTCCAAAACATAGTCGAAATCGATCCAATGGGAGTGGTTCAAAAATCGCCATCGTTGTTCTTGCCACCACTTCCCACTCACTCGTAGAAAGGAATTAAGGGAATTGGCGATGAAACTAGGTTAGTGCGGACCCCGGTCGAGCCAACCCCTAATGAAGGTGTCTTACCACCGCCCTAATGGCCGAACACTCGGTGAGATACAAATGGAGTTTGGAGACGAGTGACCCCATTCAAGTCACTCACCAGGGTGCGCCCGAGGGGAAACTCCTCCACCGCAGCAAGGTTGGAGGATCTGCGGATGACTTCACAACGAATTCGGGAGGCGAAGTGGAAAAAGAACAAACACTAAACGAACAACAAGTTGTCATCAACGGCTCGGGCGGTTCGAGATTGTCTCACCGAGGTGCCAACGCGCTCTCGAAGGCTAATGACGCTGATGCGATCGAGGCACGAGGAAGGAACAACCCGGGAGTTAACACTGGCAATGAAAGTGCAATCCATGGGGTTGAGACTCCAATGGATGCCACCACGAAAGACCCTAAGACATGACATCGTCAAAAGGGAGGTCGAGCCTCGCATTGCGCTTGAGACTGCAGGAGGTAATGAAGGCCACGGGAGGTTGAGACTTCCCGAGGTAAAGAAGTCAAGTAGAGAACATCCTCCCCGCTATCATTGATCCATCTCGAAAAGGAGATAAGCGCGCTTCATGATTCCCAGGATAATCCCGATGTAACCTTTCGGGATCGAAAAGCGACGAAGAAGCCGAGTCATCCCCGTGATGATCCAAAAGACTCAAATGCGTATGTTCCCGGACGAGCAAGTCGATCTCAAGACTACTCAAAACTTTCAATTTTGATGATGAGCCACCAATGGAAATCTCATCATCGTCCGATGACGCTTCGATAAGGCCGAGACCATCCACTCAATTGGAGAAACCAACCGAGACCAACGAAGCTGTTGAGACAATGAGGCTCAGCAAGTCGGGTCCACTTCACAACAGACCCCAAACAGAGTCCACCGCACAGGCTCCCCAAGCCGCAGCGAGTTCGACTCAAAAGGAACTTCACGCACCTCTCATCATTGAACAAATCCCAGTTGGCCGTGATGATTCCTTTGTAGAATCATTTCCTTTCTCCCTGGAGGTACCCGACCTCCCGACGAGTCGAGAACGATCTCGCGTGTTTCCCACAGACCATCCTATTCTTCCATCCGACACCATCGTTCGGTGAATATACTTTGTAACTTTGACGCCGCATGGCCGTCACCGCAACGGAAGAAACAATCTGTTCGGGAGGTGTTCAAAGCATTATTTGTTGAAATTGAACGGATGGAGAGGCACCAGGCCTCTATGGACATGAGATCGATAACAGAGATGCCAACCTTACTGACTTGAGAGGCATAACAACCAAAATCGGGAATGGTGGCAACAACAAGAAACAATGCGTGTGGAACAAGCTAGATATTTGAACATTGTTCAACAAGTCATTGGTATGGAGAGCTGAGAATGCTTTGATGCATCTCACCGAGTGGAGTATCGCCAAGTCAACTCAAGAAAAGCCAAGTCTCAAGTTGAAGTGACAGAAGAGTCATCCATGATTGGAAGTGACTCTAAGTCACCTGGGGAAAGCAAGGAAATGCAATCAAGTCGAGATAATCTGAAAAGATCCGTTACAAATCAAGAGAATTACTTAAACAAGTAATATCTCCATGCTACCTTTCTCAAGTGCTCGGTCCCCGAAGCGTGCAAAAGGAATAAACCAATGGGAAGCACTACACCGTGTCGAACTCCGAAAAGGTGAAGAACAATTCATACGAGGAAATGGCAATTCCAAGGATCGCAACAAGACAAGCCAACGACCACAAGTGACTTTCAAAAATAAGCTATCTCTTCAACGGCAATTTTTTTGAAAGATCACTATAAAAGGCCGAGGAATAACTCGGAGAGCAGTCACCTGAACCACAAACTTTCAAGCAATTATTAGAATTGTAACCTAAAATATTCTCAAGTTATTAAACGCTCAATCCTCAAGCCTACACTACGAAGAACATCAATCCAACACTCACCGTGAAGGAAAGATAACTTCAATCGTTGAAGAGAAAATTATCAAGAATCAAGGGGTCTACATTCCACGAAGGATTGTAGGAAGGTTCAAGGTCGAACCAAGTCTTGAGCTTTTGGAGGGCTTCGTGATCAAATCCAAAGAGCTTGAGCAAGTGGGCTGTAGTAGCAAAGCGCACGCCCCGTGAAGAAGCCGAGTCGTCACGAGAAGCCACCGAGTGATCAAGGCGTCTCAGATCGAGTCCCAAAGGATCAAGTCACCGTGTGTGATCACGACTTGTATCCGGATCGTTACCACTTTGTATCTTGATCAATACCTAGTGGATTCCTCCGGGAGTTGGAGAAGAGAGGAGTAGAAGAATTACCCCATCTTCGAACCTCTATAAAAACTTATCGTGTCATTTACATTTCAAAGACTTTAAATTCTTGCATCTTATTTGCTTAACTTTGATAAATTTGCTATCCACTTGATAAATTCTAAGTACTAAATCAAGCTTTAAATCTCTACTAAACCAAACTTAAGGTCTTCCACTGAAAACAAACCACAGTTGAGCTAATTCAGCTTTAACAAATGAGTTATTCTATCAACACTCGAATCAGTCTGTTGAGTGACTAACTCTACTTGATTAACTAAATTGGTCCACCTAGACACAACCGTAGTAGTCAACTCAACTTTAAAAGGACTAAATAGAAAAATTTGGTAAGGTTTGTTCAACCCCCCCTTCTAAACCTTACACTCACACCCCTTGGGACCTACAGAAATCACTGATGTTGCTTATGTTGAAGGCCTTAACTTCAACCTGTTAAGCATCAGCCAACTCTGTGATAAAGGCTACAATGTTGGATTTAACATGGGAGTGTGCCAGATCAAAGATGCTGAATCAAATGAAATAGTGTTGCAAAGATCAAGACAGAAGAATATGTATGTGGTAGATTGGTCTACTGCTACACCAAGCACTTGTCTGTTAGCAAAGAGCACAACCGAATCAAGTTGGCTGTGGCACAAGAAGCTGAGTTATCTGAATTTCAAGACAATCAACAAGCTTGCAAGAAGTCATCTTGTAGAAGGATTGCCAGACTCAGTGTACAAGAACGAAAGTGTATGTTATGCATGTCAGGTGGGAAAACAAATAAAGTCTTTATTCAAAGATAAGCCAAGTCCTTCTTCAACAAGGATATTACATCTGTTGCATATGGATTTATTTGGTCCAGTTGAGCCAGCCATCATATGTGGAAAGAAATACACCTTAGTGGTGGTGGATGATTATTCAAGATATACATGGACAATCTTCATGTGTAAAAAGAAGGAAACTTTGCAGAAGTTACCTCAGCTGATGAAAAGAGTTCAAAATGAAAAGAGCCAAACCATTATAAAAATAAGATCTGACAAAGGAACTGAGTTTGTCAATGGAATAATAGCTCATTATTATGTTGAAAATAGAATTGTTCATGAGTTATCAGCTGCAAGAACTCCACAACAGAATGGAGAAGCTGAAAGAAGGAATAGAACTCTCAAGGAAGCTGCAAGGACCATGTTAGCTGAAGCTGGATTGCCTAAGAGATTTTGGGCTGAAGCCATTAACACATCATGCTATATTCAAAATAGATGCATGATCAACAGACAATTGACCAAGACTCCCTATGAGATTTGGATAGGGAGAAAGCCAAATGTTGGATATTTCAGGATATTTGGATGTAAATGCTTCATCCACAACAATGACAAAGATAATTTGAAGGCTTTTGATGCTAAAGCTGATGAAGGTATCTTTTTGGGATACTCAGCTGCGAGTAAAGCTTATAAGGTGCTGAACAAGAGGACTATGGTTACAGAAGAGTCTATCCATGTGGTTTTTGATGAACCTAATGTGAATGGAGAAGACATTAAATAGTTAGCTGATAAGCTGAATCAACCAACTATGCAGAAGAGTCCTTATATTGAAGCTGAAGTAAGAGCACTCAACCCAGATGAAGATGAGATAGCTGAATGAAGATGAAAGAGATGTTCAAGACAACTTAGCTGCGAGACGACTGAATCCAGCATACTTACTCCAACCTGATGTGAGATGGCTGAGAGACCATCCACCATAGTTAGTTATTGGAGATGTTAGAGATGGCATAAGAACCAGATCCAAAGCACAACATGAAGCTATATTCACTTGTTTTATTTCCCAGATAGAGCCTAAAGATGTGTCTCAAGCATTGGATGACACACATTAGATTCAAGCCATGCAAGAAGAGCTGAATCAGTTTGAAAGAAACAAAATATGGGAATTAGTGCAAAGGCCAACCCATCAAAATGTTATTGGCACAAAATGGGTTTTTAGAAACAAGATGAATGAGGAAGGATTTGTTGTAAGAAACAAAGCAAGATTGGTAGCCAAAGGGTATTGCCAAGAAGAGGGTATAGATTTTGATGAAACCTTTGCTCCTGTTGCAAGATTGGAAGCAATAAAGATGTTTCTTGCTTATGCTGCACATAAGAACTTCACTGTGTATCAAATGGATGTGAAAAGTGCATTTCTAAATGGACTGCTAGAGGAAGAAGTCTATGTTGAACAACCTCCAGGTTTTAAGCAGAAAACTATTGGAGATAGGTCTACAAGCTCAAGAAAGCATTATATGGATTGAAACAAGCACCAAGAGCCTGGTAAGATACATTGTCTCAATTCTAACTGACAATGGATTCACCAAAGGCAAAGTCGATAGAACACTCTTCAGAATTCAAGATGGAGAGAGTATACTGCTTGTTCAAATATATGTGGATGACATAATTTTTGGTTCCACAAATAAAGAGCTGTGTGACAAGTTCTCAAACCTCATGCAAAGTAAATTTGAGATGAGCATGATGGGAGAGCTGACTTTCTTTCTAGAACTTCAAGTCAAGCAATTGAAGGATGGAACCTTCATAAGTCAAACAAAATATACCAGAGATTTGATGAAGAAATTTGGTATGGAAGAGAAGTCTTCTGTGAAAATTCCAATGAATACTTCAGTAAAGATGGACATGGATGCAGATGGCAAAGCTGTTTATCAAATTAGATATAGAGCACTCATTGGATCTCTGCTCTATCTAACAGCAAGCAGGCCACACATCACCTTTGCAGTAGGTGTATGTGCAAGATTTCAATCTGCACCAAAGGAGAGCCACATGACTGCAACTAAGAGAATCCTAAGATATTTAAAGGAATGCCAGGAAGTCGGCTTATGGTATCCAAAGAAAGGTTGATTCAAGCTGATTGGTTACTCAGACTCAGACTATGCTGGATGTAGAGTTGACATAAAGAGTACCTCAAGTACATGTCAAATGCTCGGAAATAGATTGGTCTCTTGGTTCAGTAAGAAACAAAATTCAATTGCCACATCCACACCGCAGCCCAGTACAAAGGCTGCGAGAGAAACAAGAAAGAGAATTGTGCCCAAGTCTTATGGATGAGACATCACCGAGAGATTATGATATTGAAGAAAGAGAGATTCCAATTATGTGTGATAACACTAGTATGTGAATCAAGGTTTGAAGAGCTCAAGAATGAGTTAGGGTTAATTGAGCTGAGTTAGCATATTCAGAAGACTCAATCAGCAGAGATAGAAGATGAGAGATTTGAAAAAGATAAAGTTTCACATTTCAGCTAAGTGAAACAGCCTAGTCGGTAAGTCAGCTGTATCGAGTTAGCTAACAGCTGAGTTACTTCATAAGAGAGAGAAGCAGAGTTAAGTCACAATGGAAATAAGCTGAATCATTTATGAGCTAACTGACAAAAATGCGGTCGTTTTTAATTGAGCGGGAATGTTTTTAAGGATGACATCAGCGTAATAATGACGGTCACAGTAAAAGCTGCACGGTAAACCATATGATTGGATATAAATGTTGCAACATTTAATGCGGGGAATCAAATGCGGTTTTGAAGCTCCAATCTCAACCGTTGATTTTGATCAAAAATTTCAAAAAGTAAAAACCGTCCTTTCACGTCCCTTATATACGAAACTTCAGATTTCTCTCTCCTCATGCGAACTATTCATCTTCGAGCAAGGAAGTGCATTCTCTCTAAAACTTTGTGCGAACCCTAGTTCTTTCAAGCAAGTGTTCTCTCTTTTCATTCGGTAAAAATCTCTGAATATGGCTCCAAAGCTTGATTACGTGAAGCTCTCAAAGCAAATCCACACTGGTTCTTCAGTGGATTTTGAAGGAATGATCAAGCAGGGTATCGATGAGACCCTAGTCAATAAAATAGCTGAGAAGTTGGAGAAGTCCGGCCTGAAGAACTTTTTGACGATAGAGTTCACTCATACGTACCTTAAAGAGGTCGCTATGTTTTACGTGAACGCTGAAGTGCAGGACGATGAAATCAAGTCTTCTGTCCGCAGCAAGGTCATTAAACTCAATGCCAAAGACCTTGCTGAGCACTGTTTGTTGCCCGCGGAGGGTTTGAAGGACATCACTGAGCAGGATGTCGACTTAGCTGCGGATTGGAAAGAAGTTGCCAAGCCTGAGTGTGCTGCGAAAGTAGTCTACACAGCCAAGAAGGATTCCTTGAAGGACGACTATCACAAGCTGATGGATGTCGTCTCTAAGTGTGTTGACATGAAATTTGGCAGCTTCAATCAGCTGTCCAAAACTAAGTTGATCATGATGGCTGTGATCATGCAAGAAAAGAAAGTAAACTGGGCTGAGTTTGTTTACAACAGACTCTGCCAAAATGTGCTGAACAGGACCTACAAGGAGGATGGGTCCTTTGGATTCTCTTTGGCTATGGCCTGGTTATTGGTCATCTTATGGAGGTGAAGGAAATTGCATTACGCCATGGAAAACCCTTCCATGTCAACAAGAAAATGTTCAGAGGAAACCTCTCAGTAGCCCAGAAGAGAGCTCATGCTAGAAGGGCTGATACCAGTGAGGGGGAATCAACTGATCCTGAAGACACAGCTGAAACCCCTCCACCAAAGAAGACAGCTGCGGTATCCAAGACTGCTCCTGCCCCCGCAACCAAGACAAAGAAAGCACCTGCTCCCGCAGCCAAGTCCAAAGCTCCTGCCCATGCAGTCGAGTCACCTGCCCATGCAGCCGAGACTCCTGCCCCCACAGCCGAGATAGAGGAGGAACACCATATTCCCTCCCCTATCGTGAAGAAAAGCGCACTGCCAAAGCAAGGAAGGCAGCTGCGAAAGCCATTACATTTGAGGAACCTGAGAACATTGAACCAGGGGTTCCCCTGCTACCATCCAGGAAGAGCCAGTTGTTCAGGCGATCTGAGCTTGAAAAGACAGCTGAATCTGGTACTCAGTCGGAGAAAAAAACTGAGACTGCTGATGATCAAGACGAGTAGTCTCCGGAAGTTGTTGATGTATCGAAGCAGTCTGCTGATGGTGATCAATAGAGATCCGCCGAAGACCCAGCTGCGAGGAAAACAACTGAGGAAAGTGAAGCAGCCGAGACAATTGAGCCTGAAGTTGAAAGAGTTATCTCCTCCTATAATCGATCTTTCTTTGCATCGAGGAAGAGCAAGGTCTCTTACCTCCCATTCTAGAAATTGGAGATGAAGTCGATGATGATGATGTGATTATGTACTCTCCAGTTTACCCTAACATTCAAAGAAGCTTGAGGGAATGGATAGCATGGAAGCATGATCACTCAAGGATGCAATTCACTAGCCCTGAGTTCATCGAGGAAGAAGAAAAGCTTCTTCGATTCGTTGGTGTTGGTGATGTTCGATCCGTCCTGAATGAAGCTAACTGTCTGGACATTCTCCGCATTCTTAAGGAAGAAGAGAATGAGAGAGTTGCCGAGCAAGCCTGTAATACCCACTAACAATAATAATAATAATAATAATAATAATAATAATAATAATAATAATAATAATAATAATAATAATAATAATAATAATACCTGATGTGCATTAATTGGTATCACAATAATTATGACTAGCCAACCCATTAATTACGGCTGACAAACAACCTTCTAACATTTTTGTTTTTTTTCTGACTTTCTTTACATCACTAATTACTATTATAATCATTACTCTAATTATATAATAACCCTCACCATCCCATTTGAACCTGAAGACCAAGGTATGTAATCTCTACTTGTCTTTCCAGTTTCCATCTACCTTCTTTTCCAGCCAAAATGCGTATGCCTAGCTCTCCCCACAAATTTTCCTTTGTTTTCTAACATTTCTTTATTGTGCATACAAGTGGGTCATATACATATTAAGAATATGTGTGTGTGTGCAGATTGTGGTGTACTTTATATGCTATATATATATTAATATGTATATTACTATGTTTATATGACAACATGTTGAGTGTGCGTGTGTTTCATAGTGTAGTGTGTTCTATTTATATAATTAGAGTATCAATGTGAGTGTGAGCCCCATTAACTCATTATACATATAAGTTGTGTGTTTGTTTAAATATTACACAAACATACATACATATACATATATACTATGTACTCCCTCAATATATATATATATATATATATACATATTGTGTATAGTGTGTAAGTGTATGAGAATAGGATTTAATATATATATATATATATATAGAATATGGATCAAATAGGTCCTCCTACTTGGGGTGAGTCCATGGGGACACATCCTAACTATATATCAACAATTTTGAGTGGTCCAGATTTTTAGGGCTTTTTTATGTTTATTTTTTTGTTTCAGCAATTAAAAATGATATGGTGGTAATTTGACACTTTAGAATCAGTTACTAAGATTTGATTCCCTCTTTCACGTGATTTCACCCACTTTTCACGCACACTCTCTCTCCAGCGTTTGATTTCAAAAATTTTTTTCTTTGCTTATGTAGTATAGGATTGTTGCTTATGACTTGCTTATGCAGTTAATGTATCTGTGATGCATGTGTAGTGTATATTCGTTGCTTATGTAGTATAGACTTATTGCTTATGTAGTATGAGTTTGTTGCTTATGACTTGCTTATGTAGTTAATGTATTTGTGGTGCATACGTAGTGTATATTCGTTGCTTATGTAGTATAGACTTGTTGCTTATGTAGTATAAGTTTGTTGCTTATGACTTGCTTATGTAGTTAATGCAATTGTGGTGCATACATAGTGTATATTCGTTGCTTGTGTAGTATAGGCTTGTTGCTTATGTAATATGGGGTTGTTGCTTATGACTTGCTTATGTAGTTAATGTATTAAGTGGTGCATACATAGTATATATTCGTTGCTTATGTAGTATTAGACTTATTGCTTATGTAGTATGGATTTCTTGCTCATGACTTGTTTATGTAGTTAATATATCTAAAAGCACCATGACACATCTATACAAGCAATAAATTACATCTTCATAAGCAACATTCGAACTGTAGTCGAGTTTTAGCAACTATGGTGAATTATGTCCTAACTTTTTCCAGCCCACAATGTCGTTGAAGAAGAAAGATGAAGAATTTCTCACAAAAAGAGTGCATTGAAGAAGAAGGAGGAAGAAGAAGGAGGAGGATTGTTACGTGATTTTGTTTTGAGATTTGGAAGGATTGCGTGAATCCCATGAATACGTGAATCTCATGAATATTGCTTTGAGAGGATGACTAATTTACCCCTGTGTTTAATTAACTAGCTTGTAATTTGTAATTTTGCCTCTTAAATCGCAGCCCTTGAAAAAATTAGATATATGGCTAGGATTGGTCCCTATGGACTTACCTTATGAAGTGATCTCATATAACCCTCTCCCTATATATATATATATATTTTCTAATCAATTTATTAGATCGATATAATTTATATTATTTTTATATAATATATAATATTCATAATAATATTATTTTTTTTACATGATCTACTTTATCAAGATAATAATATTATTAATTTTAAGGTTATAAGATTTAAGAATTCTAAGACAAATTTTTTTTTATCGTAATAGGAGACGAGGGTAGACAGGAGATCTAGGAGTTCAAGGCATATCAACACATAATTTGCATCGGATCTTTTTCAAGGTGGGGAGTTTTTACTAGTTGCTCTTGTTAAATATCATGAATGTTTACATTAATGTTTAAAGTGCACATGCTATATCCTACGAATTTTTTTCAATGGATTCTATGATCTAAGATTCAAGTTACATGAGCTTTTTGCTCTAGGAACTCCAAGATTTAAGTTACATGGGCTATATGCTCTAGGAACTCCAAGATTCAAGTTACATGTGCTTTATACTCTAGGAACTCTATGATGACATGATTCTATGATGCCATGATGCTATGATGCTATGATATATGTTGCAAGTTTTTCATTAATGTGATACATGCATTTTATTTAGCTTGAACAAATGTGATTTTCCACTAAGTAATTGTTTTTACTCACCCCATTATTACCAATGATTTTTCAGATGGAGTTTGGCGCAGCGAAGGCGAGGAGGAATGACTGGCTTAATCTCCATTTAAAATAAATAAAATAAGTCTTCTATTTGGAATGATTATTTTAATGTCTACTTGAACATTCGATTTTAATGCTTTGTTAAACTACTATTATCCTGCTATTTTGTTTTTGTAGCTTTGAAATATGTTTGACTATGGTTAAATTCTGTTGACTTATTATAATGAATGCCTATTTTTCTTTTAGTTGTTTAAATCGCTTCCGCATTAAATTTTCCGTTGAAATACTAATTTTATGTTTTTTTAAAAGACTAATTTTTCAAAAATATTATTTATATTTTTTTTAAAACTCCCATTTTTAGTTGTGACGTCCCAAGTTATTTTTATTTCTATTTTTTTTTTCAAAAGAAAACACTTTCGTATATAAAAAGTGGGGCGTTACAGTGTGGTATCAGAGCGAGTCTGATTTCTGAAGACACGAAAAAAAAAACTATGTATATGTTGAGTTTTAAAAAAAAAACAAATTATAAATAAGGACAAGATCTTTTGTTGTAAGTCATTCACCTCTACCTCACTCGCCAGCTACAAAAAGGTACATATTTTCATATTAATGTATGTCATTCCATGATACAATTGCTATGATTTCTATGATGCCAAGATAACATAATATGCATATTATTTCATAAATCAGTCATTAGTTTACATGAAATTTATTTTTCGTTGCAAGTTCATTATGATACCAAGGGTAGTTGATGGGTATGCCAATGATAACAATAATGCATAACTGATATACGAATAATTTACATTTTAGTTGTGTATTAGATGCGTATTCTCTCAACTGCTAGAAAGGGTTGCACAGGGCCGCCCTTGGGCCCTTTCGAACGCCTACAAGAATATAGAGAGTATAAACAGGCCAAGGAAGATGATGATCTAGGAGTACATATAGCCACAATGCTGAAATTGTGGAAGAATGTCATTAACTTACCTAATGGAGTTACTCACTATGAAGCCGCCCGAAAGTTAGTTGACACCATGCAACCCTATTGGAAAAGACAGGCACGCCGGTTACTCGAAGAACACTTGGAGGTGGACAACAAGAGAGGGGCAATCATAGATTATGTGGAGTTTTCTGCTGCATGCTTTAGGAAATGGATAAAATTTGATGATGACCCTTTTCCAAGTGACGTGGAGAGTGAAGAAGAGGACCCAGAAGAGGATGTTAATTTTAAGACATCGGAATCAGTTAAATTGTCTTAAGAAACACGGACTACGCAAACTCGGAAAACTTAGTAGTTAATATATATATATATATATATATTTCGATGTCTGTTACTACTTTTCTAAGGATAAACATTGTTATCACCTCAAGAGTTTACCATGAATGAATGTTTACTTATTTTATTTGAGTATGGATTATATTGATAATGTCTTCATGAATATTTCAACTAAGGTACAACCATCCACTTAATAGGAACCAATGGCTCCTCAAACACGAGGTCAAACTAATGGAAACGCGAGAGGCGAGAATGGCAATGGAAATGGACATGACCTAATTGCCAATTTGGTCACTTTGTGCCAAGGTTTGCTCGGCAAAGGGCAAATGGCCCAAAACAATACAGTCCCTATCAATCAAGTGAATCAAGTAGTGGAACAGTTTTGTCGTTACCAACCCCCGAGGTTCAACGGACGTGATGGCCCTGCATTTGTCGAAGAGTGGATACGCTCGTTGGAAAGAATATTTTAACACATATCATGCACTCGATGCTCAAAGGATATCCTGTCTTTGTGTTCCAATTCTTCAAGATGCTTGATCACTGGTGGGAGGCATATTGGAGAACAATAACTGAGGAAGAACGTAATTCTTTGACTTGGACAGAGTTTAAGGATGTGGTGATGAACAAATACTTTCCTCAATCATACCGAGACCGTAAAGAAGCTGAGTTCTTAGAACTCAAACAAGGAGGATTGTCGGTGGTTGAATATGAGCAAAGGTTCAACCAATTGTCTCGCTTATGCCACACATCTTGTGGACACCCAAACCAAAAGAAGGCTAGAAGATTTGAAAGAGGTTTGCGTCCCCGAAGTTGGAGGTATATACTCGGGGCAAGGTGCAATGACTTATGCGGATGTCGTAGAACGGGCACAGGCGGTTGCTACTCGCCTAAACATGGATGTCAGAAACAAGAAGATTGTGGAGGTTCAAGGGAAGAGGAAATTGGAGTCCCCCAATAAGTTTAATGGTAATGTTCAGAATAAACAAGTCAAACAGAATATAAATATGGGGCCCAACAAATCAATGGAAAAACCACATTGTGCGAGAATGTGGAAGAAATCATAGGGGAGAGTGTCTACTCGGAAAAGGAAAATGTTATAGATGTAAACAGCCTGGGCATCAAGCACATGAGTGTTCCACATATCCGGGAGAGAACTGCGGGAAAAAGGCTCAAGTACTGCGGAAAAGGGCGAGTATTTGCAGACCGACGCATGACAGAGGCCGATCAAGAACCCAACACTATGGCAATTATCTTGACAATATTTGAAGTACTGCTCTTGTATTGTTTGACACCTCGGTGCTACAAATTCATTTATATCTCTAAGTTTCATAAGAAAATTGGAAATAAGAGAGATATAATGAACATTCCCCTTGAAGTTAGCATACCTTCGGGAAGACATTAATGATCAACGAATTGTCTAAGGACGTGAAAATAGAAATCAGGAAGAAGCGTAGTAACAAATTTACACATCATAAACATGAGAGACATTGACGTAATTTTAGGAATGGATTGGCTCGGAAGAATCGAGCAAGTATTGAGTGTCATAAAAGAGAGATAGTATTTCATCTACCAGGAGGAGATGAATTCCCTTTACTTTGCCAAGTGTAGCACAATACCTAGAGTGGTATCAGCTATGAAAGCGATGAAAATCTTTGAGAAAAAGAGAATTGCCAAGGGTACTTGGTGAGTATACAAGACACCAAATCTACGGAGTTGAATTTCCGATGTTCCAATTGTGAGGACTATGGGGATGTGTTTCGAAGACCTTCCAGAGTTCCACCAGATAGACAAGTGGAATTCACAATAGATTTAGTACCGGAGCGGCACCGATATCAAAAGCACCCTACAGGATGGCGCCAAAGGAGCTATAAGAGTTAAGGGTCCAATTACAAGAGTTATTGGATAAGAAATTTATTCGACCAAGTGTGTCACCTTGGGGAGCGCCGGTCTTATTTGTTAAAAAGAAAGACGGATCAATGAGGATGTGTATCGATTACATGGAACTTAATCGACTCACAATCAAGAATAAATATCCGTTGCTGAGAATAAAAGACCTATTTGCGGTCCAGTTAAGAGAAGACCAACTAAGGAGCAAGTGTCTTTTCGAAAATTGATTTACGGTCCGGTTATCACCAGTTAAAGATCAAGGATAATGACATACCGAAAACTGCATTCAGGACTCGGTATGGACATTATGAATTCATGGTGATGCCATTTGGTTTAAGCAATGCTCCAGCTGTGTTCATGGATCTCATGAATCGGGTTTTCCATTCGTACTTAGACCAATTCGTCATAGTGTTCATCGATGATATATTGGTCTATTCAAGGAATGAGAAACAACACCAAAAGCATTTGAGTATCGTACTGGAAACACTTCGCAGGGAGAAATTGTATGCAAAATTCAAAAAGTGTGAGTTTTGGTTAGATCGAGTCGTATTTTTGGGACATGTTGTTACATCAAAAGGAATAGAAGTTGACCCGGCTAAGGTCGAAGCTGTGAATGATTGGAAAACACCTACAAATGCAAATGAGGTTCGTAGCTTTCTAGGCTTAGCAGGTTACTATAGAAGATTCATTGAGGGATTTGCAAAGATTGCCGCGCCCATGACCAAATTGACAAGGAAGGGCGAGAAGTTTCAGTGGTCAGAAAAGTGCGAGGAAAGTTTCCAAGAACTAAAACGGAGACTAACATCAGCACCCGTGTTGACCTTTCTAGAGGTATCAGAAGGATTCGTCATCTATAGTGATGCATCGAAGCAAGGATTGGGTTGTGTCTTGATGCAACATGGCAAGGTTGTTGCCTATGCTTCGAGACAACTGAAACAACATGAGTTGAATTATCCTACCCATGACCTAGAACTAGCCGCAGTAGTTCATGCCTTGAAGATTTGCGACACTATCTATATGGGGGAAAGTGTGAGATCTATACAGATCATAAGAGTCTGAAATATTTCTTGTCATAACCCAAAACTTTGCATTTTAATTATCAGAGTACATGTATTTTAAAATTTCTCATTCATAGTAGAATTCATATGAAATCATGAAATTTCCGATTTTTGCTTAATTGTATAAGCATATAAAAAAAATATTACACACACATATACACATTTGAAAACACTTTTAGACCCATATAATGGGGTGGAATTAATATATGTATACATAGATTTAGTAATTAACACAAGTTACAACCATACGTGTGGCTATTAGAATTACAACTTTAACATATATATTTAGCTAATATATAATTGGGGTTCTATAGATATAATAATGTATGTATACATAGTAAAGTGCACCAATATATATATAATATATGTGTGTGGGTATAACTGAGATAAATATAATTAACCCATGTACAAATTATTTGTCTGTATGACCACCGCCTTAAGCAACATGATAAGTACAACACATAACATCTATTTTAAGTGCAAACGGATAGGGAAGGAACAAGAGAGAGGGATAGATCAAACGCAGACATGATCGAACAAGGAAAAAAATCTGGGAGATCAATTCACTTCTGTAATTAAATAGGTACGTTTGATCATATCTTTAAATCATTTAACTCCATAAATTACATTGATTATATTATCGAAGTTTCAATTTACATACGAAATGGTATTAATGGCTTGCAAATGCTTTTCTGTAGATTAACACTTAAGTGAAATAGAAATAGGAGTGAAAAGAGGTAATGGTTGTAACCTTATTAAATTTATTTCAATTATTTATTCTAGTGGCTGAATAGGATATTAGTTTAGATAAAATGAAAAACCAATTCAATAGAAACAATAACCACTTTAGGAGCGTCAGTACATTGATGATATTAAGTATTTAAACTATTCTTGATTCTAAATTATTTATTCTAATAATAAAATTGGAGAATAAAATAATTGTACTGACAATTGATTATAAGACAATTCAATTAACAAGGATGTATAATTAATTGGGTTAAAATCATATAATCAGAGTATATGACAAATTATGGATCGCATATCTAAGGTATTACTAGAGTTAAATTTATAACTTTTAATGTGGTTATAAATTTTTAAATGTTAATAGGTCAAAATCGCGATACATGGGCAACTAAGGTCGACTAGGCGAAATCTTCGAGATAAGGGCATCTTCTAGTGAGTATAATCTTTTGGCTTGTTATTTGACTTGTGTGATTATATAATTGATATATTCGAATGAACTGTTTACTTGTTTGGCTATGGTGATTAGAAGCTTATCGTGCTCTAACGTGAATTGTATGATTTTCTGTGGTGATATTGTGATGAAATAGAGGTATATGATCTCTATTTGATGAGATTGATATGTAATTGAGATATGTGATCTCCACTGATGTTATAGATATGAAAATGAGACATGTGATCTCTACTAATGTTATTGATACGAAAATGAAATATGTGATTCTGAGAAAGTGCATGTGATTCTGAAAAGTGCATTCATGAGAGATTAATGGATTCTGTTATGACCACTAATGAACTTGAATTATGTGTTAAAGAATTACAGACATCCAGAAATTCTGGATTACAGAGTACCATACGGCCACCCCGAGTTCACTGAACTCTACGTGAAATAAAGAATTACAGAGTGCCATAGACATCTTCGTGATCACGATTTATTCTTGGTATTAGTTGGTCCATAACAGTAAAAGAATATGACTAAGCACGTGCATTTATGTGGTTATGAATATTATGAACAAATGATATGAAATGGCTGTGATAATGTGCTTGTGTGATGTTAAATAACTTGTTATAGGATTATACTCGCTGAGCTTGCAACTCACCAAATGCAATGTTGCCAATTTTTAGTTGCTGTAGATAAAAGTTGATCCGTGAGGTGTGACAGAAGTTGAAAGCATGGATCAAAGGTCGGCTGGCTGGATTCTCATCCTTCTCCCTAAGCTCATCATTTGCGTATCATATAGGGAGTTTTATTTTGATCTGTATATAAAAAGGGCACGGTCGTTAATATTGTGTAATATGGATAAATGCACATATGTGAATGAGTGCTGCTAAATCGTTTTTAGTAAATGCTTCCGCTCGAACCGAAAAGGTTATAGCTGATGGTTAACATATTAATATTATGTGCAATGCAGTTGTGCTGCATATGAACTATAGTATATGATATATAAATATGTGTTACAAGGGTAAGGGCGTTACTTGTTAGTTTGGTATCAGAGCCCAGGTAGGGGTTCTGTAGATCATGGCATGGCATGACATTATCATTAAATGATATACAAAGGTTACAACTTCTGTCATATTATAGGCAAATGGTTTTGAGTCAAGAAGCACA
Organism: Rehmannia glutinosa; assembly: GCA_016081115.2. NCBI lineage: Eukaryota > Viridiplantae > Streptophyta > Magnoliopsida > Lamiales > Orobanchaceae > Rehmannia > Rehmannia glutinosa. The sequence continues at coordinate 44,709,850 of CM071926.1, forward strand.
TGTACATAATGATGAGCAAAGTGTTCACGGAGGGGAAGGATCAGCCGAGCTAGAGTCACACTCATCTAATTCAACTACTCATCATGTGCATGGAATACCTTCTCATTTTAGGTATCCACCTTATCCATTGGTAAATCCCCCTGAACCACGTGAAAGAAAGTATGATAAACTTAGAAAAATGGGAGCTGTGGATTTTGTGGGTACTACTGATCCAATAGAAGCAGAAATATGGCTGAAACGAACCGAAAGGGTTCTCGAATTTGATGAAATGTACTCTGAAGAAAAAAAGTTTGATTATGCAAAGATCACTCCTTCAGAAAATGCATATGATTGGTGGGAGACTATACCTCATAGTAAATCTTTGTTATTCGGCCACTGTATTGACATGGGATGATTTTCTAAGAGAATTTCACGATCGTACTTGCGAGGTTTATAGGGATCGAAAAGAAAAAGAGTTTCTTGAACTTAAACAGGAAAGTCGATCAGTTGTTGAATATGAGGTGTTTTTTAATCAGCTTTCTCATTATGCCCCACATATGGTAGCCTTAGAAAAGAAGAAATGTACTAGATTTGAGTCTGGACTTCGATTTACAATTCAAAACCGTATTACACCTATAGATTTGGAGTCCTATAGCAAGTTGAAAGTTGTAGTAATACGTCCGAGAAATTGGAAGTCAATCAAAACAAAGCTTTCAATGATAATAAGAAGACAAGGTGAAGAAACTGGAGGATTTAGAAATAGAAAGGAATTTGCGAGCTGCAGAGAGGAACTTCCCAATCGGATCAAAAAGTGGTAGTTTTAGGGGTGCAACATCAGCCAGTAAGAGTGTTGGTCCTACACCTCCCGTTCCCACATGTGCACATTGTGGTAAGAATCATTATGGGTAATGTAGATTGCTTACAGGAAAATGTTTTAGATGTGGCGAACCTGGACATATAGCAAGGAATTGCACAAAACCACGCGAGGAACCCACAGTTGAGAAAACTAGATTTAGTGGTTTCAATCCTAATAGAGGTAGAGGTCGAGGGAGATTCAGTATAGGAAGAGGCGTTGGTCCGTAAGAAAGTCAAGCGAGCGGACAACAAGGTCCAAATCGAGTTTTTGCTCGACGGGAAGAAGCTAAAGTTCCACCAACCGTAGTCACGGGTAATCTCTCAATACCTGACACAAATGCTTATGTTTTATTTGATCCAAGAGCAACACATTCATTTATCTCACAATCATTTGCATCACATATGGGTAATAAACAAGAAACATTAGGCTATGATTTACTGGTTCGAACCCCAGTCGGGAATGTGGTGATTGTAAATATCGTATACCGTGATTGCAAAATTTTGATCGAATCGAGAATTGAGTGCTAGTTTATTTGTTATGCCCTTAAGAGATTTTGATGTGATTTTGGGTATGGATTGGTTAACCAAACACCATGCTAAACTGGATTGTTTTACCAAAGAGATAGCATTAGAGCTTCCTGATCAGACGCAGATTGTATTTAAAGGGGAAAGAGAAATTTCGCCTACATGTATAATATCTGCATCTATAGCTTTCAAAATGATTAAGAAAGATTGTGAATGTTACCTAGCCCACGTAATAGACACACGTTTATGTGGTTTGAAACTTGAAGACACTCCAGTGGTAAGAGAGTATCCCGATGTGTTTCCAGATGATTTACCTGGATTACCTCCTGATAGAGATATAGAGTTCACCATCGAACTACAACCTGGTACAACGCCAATCTCTATTCCTACTTATCGAATGGCACCTGTTGAACTACAAGAATTAAAGACGCAGTTGCAAGAATTACTGGATAAAGGGTACATTAGACCAAGTGTTTTGCCATGGGGTGCACCTGTGTTGTTTGTTAAAAAGAAAGATGGTACACTGAGATTGTGTATAGATTATCGACAATTGAATCGAGTGACAGTGAAGAATAAATATCCATTGCCTAGAATAGATGATTTATTTGATCAGTTGCAAGGTGCTAGAGTTTTCTCAAAGATAGATTTGAGATCGGGATATCACCAATTCAAGATTACAGAGACTGACATTTCAAAAACAGCCTTCCGGACTAGGTTTGGCCATTACAAGTTTTTGGTAATGCCTTTTGGACTGACTAATGCACCCGCTGTATTCATGGCATTGATGAATAATGTGTTTAGACCCTACCTAGATAAATTTGTTATTGTCTTCATTGATGATATCTTGGTATATTCTAAATCTGCTGGGGAACACGAACAACATTTGAGAATTGTGTTGCAAACCTTGCGAGAGAAACAGTTGTATACAAAACTTAGTAAATGCGAATTTTGGTTAGATCAAGTAATCTTTTTGGGACACGTTGTTTCTAGTGATGGGATTAAAGTTGATCCACAAAAAATTGAAGCGATGATCAAGTGGGAAAACCCAAAAAGTGTTACGAGTTCGTAGTTTTCTAGGTTTAGTGGATACTATCGACGATTTGTTGAGAATTTTTTCGCTTATTGCAACTCCACTGACAAGATTACTACGAAAAGATGTTCCTTTCAAATGGACAGATGGTTGCCAAAAGAGTTTCGAATAATTGAAGAAGAGGCTTACCACTGCCCCAGTCTTGACTATTCCTTCAGGTACCGATGGATTCGTTGTTTACAGTGACGCTTCTTACCAAGGTTTATGATGTGTTTTAATGCAACACGGGAAGGTTATTGCTTATGCGTCTAGAAAACTTAAACCATACGAGATGTCTTATCCTACTCATGACCTTGAGATAGCTGCGGTTGTTTTTGCATTAACGATATAGAGACACTACCTATATGGTGCCACATTTCAAATTTTCATTGATCATAAAAGCTTGAAATACTTGTTAAGTCGGAAAGAGTTGAACATGCGTCAAAGAAGATGGCTTGAATTGCTTAAGGATTATGATTGCACTATTGAATATCATCCAGGGAAAGCTAGTGTTGTTGCTGATGCTTTGAGCCAAAAATCTTATGGTACTATTTCTTCTCTATCGGTGCATTCTTTACCATATCTGCTAGATTTGAGGAAGATGAATGTTGAATTGAATGTAAATGACATGGGTGTTATATGTGCTTCATTTTGTATTCGTCCTGTGATGATTGAAAGAATTAAACAAGCACAATTTCGTGATGATAAACTAACCAGTATTGCAGAAAACGTGAAACAAGAAAATAGTACATCGTTTGTTTTTGAATGATGATGGTAGTTTGACAATCAACAATCGACTTGTGTCCATGATGTTGATGGCTTAAGGCATGAGATAATGGAAGAAGCTCACACTGCACCATATGCCATGCATCCAGGTAGTACAAAAATGTATCAGACTTTAAAAAGCCATTATTGGTGGCCCAGAATGAAGAAAGATATAGCTGAGTATGTTTCAAAATGCTTAACTTGCCAGCAGATTAAAGCAGAACATCAAGCACCAGTAGGTAAATTGCATCCATTACCTATTCTAGTGTGGAAGTGGGAGCGTATTACTATGGATTTCCTTTATGGTTTGCCTATGACATCGAGGAAAAATGACGCAGTTTGGGTTATCGTTGATCGACTATCAAAGTCAACGCACTTTTTACCATTTAGATGGGGTTCTACTCTAGAAAATCTGGCGAAACAATATGTAAATGAGATTGTTAGACTACATGGTTTACCCTTGTCTATTGTTTTAGATCGTGATCCTCGTTTTACGTCTAGATTTTGGGGTAGCATACAACAGGCATTAGGTACTAAGTTACATTTTAGTACTGCATTTCATCCACAGACAGATGGACAATCAGAAAGGACTATTCAAACTCTAGAGGATATGTTTCGTGCTTGTGTTCTTGAATTTAAAGGTTCTTAGGATGAATACATTGCGTTGATGGAATTTGCATACAATAATCAACATCATAGCAGCATTGGTATGGTGCCTTATGAAATGTTATATGATAGGAAATGCAGGAGTCCAGTATGTTGGGATGAAGAGGGAATACGGTTACTGGAAGGCCCAGATCTGATTCAAGATACAGTTGAAAAAGTGAAAATAGTTAAAAGTCGATTAAAAGCAGCTCAAGATAGGCAAAAGAGTTATATTGATCAACATAGGTGGGAAATGGAATATGAAGTTGGTGAGAAAGTATTTCTCCGTGTTTCCCCTTGGAAGGGTATTCTCAGATTTGGAAAGAAAGGTAAACTAAGTCCTCGTTATATCGGCCCATATAAAATACTTGAAAAAGTTGGACCATTAGCTTATAGGCTTGCTTTGCCACCTGAATTGTCCCAAATTCATAATGTGTTCCATGTTAGTATGCTTCGTCGATACAGATCAGACCCGTCACATGTTCTTCGAGATGAACCAGTTGAAAATTGCTGATAATCTGAGTTATGTCGAGGAACAAATTGGAATAGTGGGATACAAAGAAAAACAACTCAGAAATAGAGTGATTCCGTTGGTAAAAGTATTGTGGAGAAATCATTCTAGAGAAGAAGCTACATGGGAAACGGAACATCATATGAGAGAGCAATATCCAGGGTAATTTACTAGTACAGGTATAAATTTCGAGGACGAAATTTTTAAGGGGGGAAGATTTGTCACAACCCAAAACTTTGCAATTTAATTATCAGAGTTAATTATTTATAAGCATAAGTACATGTATTTTAAAATTTCTCATTCATAGTAGAATTCATATGAAATCATGAAATTTCCGGTTTTAGCTTAATTGTATAAGCATATAAAAAATATTACACACACATATACACATTTGAAAACACTTTTAGACCCATATAATGGGGTGGAATTAATATATGTATACATAGATTTAGTAATTAACACAAGTTACAGCCATACGTGTGGCTATTAGAATTACAACTTCAACATATATATAATGAAGTATAATTTATACATATATATTTAGCTAATATATAATTGGGGTTCTATAGATATAATAATGTATGTATACATAGTAAAGTGCACCAATATATATATAATATATGTGTGTGGGTATAACTGAGATAAATATAATTAACCCATGTACAAATTATTTGTCTGTATGACCATCGCGTTAAGCAACATGATAAGTACAACACATAACATCTATTTTAAGTGCAAACGGATAGGGAAGGAGCAAGAGAGAGGGATAGCTCAAACGCAGACATGATCGAACAAGGAAAAAAATCTGGGAGATCAATTCACTTCTGTAATTAAATAGGTAAGTTTGATCATATCTTTAAATCATTTAACTCCATAAATTACATTGATTATATTATCGAAGTTTCAATTTACGTACAAAATGGTATTAATGGCTTGCAAATGCTTTTCTGTAGATTAACACTTAAGTGAAATAGAAATACGAGTGAAAAGAGGTAATGGTTGTAACCTTATTAAATTTAATTCAATTATTTATTCTAGTGGCTGAATAGGATATTAGTTTAGATAAAATGAAAAACCAATTCAATAGAAACAATAACCACTTTAGGAGCGTCAGTACATTGATGATATTAAGTATTTAAACTATTCTTGATTCTAAATTATTTATTCTAATAATAAATTTGGAGAATAAAATAATTGTACTGACAATTGATTATAAGACAATTCAATTAACAAGGATGTATAATTAATTGGGTTAAAATCATATAATCAGAGTATATGACATATTATGGATCGCATATCTAAGGTATTACTAGAGTTAAATTTATAACTTTTAATGTGGTTATGAATTTTTAAATGTTAATAGGTCAAAATCGCGTCTACAAAAGCAACTAAGGTCAACTAGGCGAAATCTTCGAGATAAGGGCATCTTCTAGTGAGTATAATCTTTTGGCTTGTTATTTGACTTGTGTGATTATATAATTGATATATTCGAATGAACTATTTACTTGTTTGGCTATGGTGATTAGAAGCTTATCGTGCTCTAACGTGAATTGTATGATTCTCTGTGGTGATATTGTGATGAAATAGAGGTATATGATCTCTATTTGATGAGATTGATATATAATTGAGATATGTGATCTCCACTGATGTTATAGATATGAAAATGAGACATGTGATCTCTACTGATGTTATTGATATGAAAATGAAATATGTGATTACAGAAAGTGCATGTGATTACATAAAGTGCATTCATGAGAGATTAATGGATTCTGTTATGACCACTAATGACCTTGAATTATGTGTTAAAGAATTACAGACATCCAGAAATTCTGGATTACAGAGTACCGTACGGCCACCCCGAGTTCACTGAACTCTGCGTGAAATAAAGAATTACAGAGTGCCATGGACATCTTCGTGATCACGATTTATTCTTGGTATTAGTTGGTCCATAACAGTAAAAGAATATGACTAAGCACGTGCATTTATGTGGTTATGAATATTATGAACAAATGATATGAAATGGGTGTGATAATGTGCTTGTGTGATGTTAAATAACTTGTTATAGGATTATACTCGCTGAGCTTGCAACTCACCAAATGCAATGTTGCCAATTTTTAGTTGCTGTAGATAAAAGTTGATCCGTGAGGTGTGTCAGAAGTTGAAAGCATGGATCAAAGGTCGGCTGGCTGGATTCTCATCCTTCTCCCTCAGCTCATCATTTGCATATCATATAGGGAGTTTTATTTTGATCTGTATAAAAAAAGGACACGATTGTTAATATTGTGTAATATGGATAAATGCACATATGTGAATGAGTGCTGCTAAATCGTTTTTAGTAAATGCTTCCGCTCGAACCGAAAAGGTTATAGCTGATGGTTAACATATTAATATTATGTGCAATGCAGTTGTGCTGCATATGAACTATAGTATATGATATATAAATATGTGTTACAAGGGTAAGGGCGTTACATTTCTTTACTCAAAAGGAGTTGAATATGAGGCAGAGAAGATGGTTGGAATTGGTGAAGGACTATGATTGCACCATCCACTATCACCATGGTAAAGCAAACGTAGTTGCTGATGCGTTGAGTCGAAAACAAAGAGGGAATTGACGATCTACTCACACAAGAGGCACAATTAATAAGAGAATTTACGAAGTTAAAAATCGAAGTTGTGCCACCACCTAGACGAATAGAAGAAATATTGGCAACTGTGGTGATACAACCAGTATTACGAGAAAGGATAAAAGAAGCACAAGCCAATGACGTCTTTTTATGCAAAATGAGGAATCATGCTCTTGATGGGGGCATTAAGGGGTTTTCAATTGCAGCTGATGGTGCGTTAACTTACAATGGTAGGTTATGTGTGCCAAAAAATGAAGAATTAAGGAAAGAAATCCTCGAAGAAGCCCATTGTACTCCATATACTGCTCACCCTGGAGGTACAAAAATGTATCGAGATTTGAGAGAAATCCTTTGGTGGAGGAGTATGAAGAGAAGTATAGGAAACTTTGTCCAGAAGTGTTTAACATGTCAACAAGTTAAGGTTGAACATCACCGACCCTCTGGACTTCTTAAACCGCTTGAGATTCCAGAATGGAAGTGGGAAAATATATCAATGGATTTTGTGATGGGATTACCTCGTTGAACAAGAGGGAATCAAGCTGTTTGGGTTGTGGTTGACCGATTAACAAAGTCTCGCTCATTTCCTACCCGTGAAGATGACTTATAGCATGGATCAATATGCACGAGTTTACATTAGGGAGATTGTGAGGCTACACGGTGTTCGATCTCAATAGTATCGACAGAGACACAATGTTTACATCAAAATTTTGGAGAAGTCTACAATCAGCTATGGGTACTAAATTAAATTTTAGTACTGCCTACCACCCACAAACAGATGGTCAGTCTGAAAGGACCATTCAAATTTTGGAGGACATGTTGAGAGCATGTGTTTTGGACTTTGGAGGAAGTTGGAAAGTATATCTGCCGTTAGTGGAATTTGCCTATAATAATAGTCATCAGTCAACGATTGGAATGGCTCCCTACGAAGCATTGTACGGAAGAAAATGTAGGTCGCCTATATGTTGGGATGAAGTGGGTGAGAGAAAAATTTTGGGACCTGAGATCGTTGAACAAACTGTGCAAGTTATTCAAAAGATCAAACAAAGAATCAAAGTAACACAAGATCGACAAAAATCATATGCCGATAAAAGGAGAAAAGATCTACAGTTCAATGTGGGAGATAAGGTATTTCTAAAGATCGCACCGAATAAACACATCAGTAGATTTGGGAGAAGAGGAAAGCTACAACCAAGATATATTGGTCCATTTGAGATTTTAGCTCGAGTTGGAGATTTAGCTTATAGACTAGCTCTACCACCAGAACTTGCCTCTGTTCACAATGTCTTCCACGTTTCGATGTTGAGAAAGTACGTGCATGATCCAAGTCACATACTCAACTACTCAGAATTGGAAATCAACAAAGATTTATCTTACGAAGAAGTACCAGTTGCCGTATTAGATCGAAAGACACATACGTTAAGGAATAAGGATATCAATTTAATTAAGGTACAGTGGAGTCGTCACGGGCAAAATGAGGCAACTTGGGAACAAGATGACGAGATCATAACTAAGTATCCAAATTTCCTTAATCAAGGTCGATGTGCATTAATTGGTATCACAATAATTATGACTAGCCAACCCATTAATTACGGTGACAAACAACCTTCTAACATTTTTGTTTTTTCTCGACTTTCTTTACATCACTAATTACTATTATAATCATTACTCTAATTATATAATAACCCTCACCATCCCATTTGAACCTAAGACCAAGGTATGTAATCTCTACTTGTCTTTCCGGTTTCCATCTACCTTCTTTTTCACCAAAATGCGTATGCCTAGCTCTCCCCACAAATTTTCCTTTGTTTTCTAATATTTCTTTATTGTGCATACAAGTGGGTCATATACATATTAAGAATGTGTGTGTGTGTGCAGTTGTGGTGTACTTTATATGCTATATATATATATATATTAATATGTATATTACTATGTTTATATGACAACATGTTGAGTGTGCGTGTGTTTCATAGTGCAGTGTGTTCTATTTATATAATTAGAGTATCAATGTGAGTGTGAGCCCCATTAACTCATTATACATATAAGTTGTGTGTTTGTTTAAATATTACACAAACATACATACATATACATATATATACTATGTACTCCCTCAATATATATATATATATTGTGTACAGTGTGTAAGTGTATGAGAATAGGATTTAATATATATATATATATTTTCTAATCAATTTATTAGATCTATATAATTTATATTATTTTTATATAATATATAATATTCATAATAATATTATTATTTTTACATGATCTACTTTATCAAGATAATAATATTATTAATTTTAAGGTTCTAAGATTTAAGAATTCTAAAACAAATTATTTTTTTATCGTAATAGGAGACGAGGGTAGACAGGAGATCTAGGAGTTCAAGGCATATCAACACATAATTTGCATCGGATCTTTTTCAAGGTGGGGAGTTTTTACTAGTTGCTCTTGTTAAATATTATGAATGTTTACATTAATGTTTAAAGTGCACATGCTATATCCTACGAATTTTGCTCAATGGATTCTATGATCTAAGATTCAAGTTACATGAGCTTTTTGCTCTAGGAACTCCAAGATTTAAGTTACATGGGCTATATGCTCTAGGAACTCCAAGATTCAAGTTACATGAGCTTTATGCTCTAGGAACTCTATGATGACATGATTCTATGATGCCATGATGCTATGATGCTATGATATATGTTGCAAGTTTTTCATTAATGTGATACATGCATTTTATTTAGCTTGAACAAATGTGATTTTTCACTGAGTAATTGTTTTTACTCACCCCATTATTACCAATGATTTTTCAGATGGAGTTTGGCGCAGCAAAGGCGAGGAGGAATGACTGGCTTAATCTCCATTTAAAATAAATAAAATAAGACTTCTATTTGGAATGAATATTTTAATGTCTACTTGAACATTCGATTTTAATGCTTTGTTAAACTACTATTATCCTGCTATTTCGTTTTTGTAGCTTTGAAATATGTTTGACTATGGTTAAATTCTGTTGACTTATTATAATGAATGCCTATTTTTCTTTTAGTTGTTTAAATCGCTTCCGCATTAAATTTTCCGTTGAAATACTAATTTTATGTTTTTTTAAAAGACTAATTTTTCAAAAATATTATTTTTATTTTTTTTAAAACTCCCATTTTTAGTTGTGACGTCCCAAGTTATTTTTATTTCTATTTTTTTCAAAAGAAAACACTTTCGTATATAAAAAGTGGGGCGTTACAAAGCCCGAGCCTTGGAGAAATCTAAGATGTGCACATTTACAGGCTCTCTAGAGCATACTCACGAACATCTTCCAGAGTTCATAGACAGTGACGAAGACATGGATCCTACTGCTGCAGCAAAGTCGTCAGAACTGCATCAAACTACGAAGGAATCCAGAGCCATGCACGAACTAAGCTTATTAGAAGGTCCAGGAGAGTCCTCCCAAACTCTTCTGCAGACTGATCCCTTGGGAGTGGCGCAACAAATTGCTACAACCATAGCTGCCACCACGTCCCCAGTGCATCCGATTGATGGCTCCTAGGGCAATGGCAATGAAGCTGGGAATTTGGGCCTCCAATCTAAGCCTACCCCTGAAGAAGGTGTTAACACACCTGCCCCTACGGCTGTACACTCAGAGGGAAAAGCCGCGTCTCTGGAGCAGAGTGACCCCATTCTCATTCACTCAGCTGGTGTGCCAGCTGAGGGGGAAACTCTCTCCACTACAGCTAGGTTGGAGGAAACTGTGGGGGACGAACCAATGCAGTCCGGAGGCAAAGCTGAGAAAGAACTTACAGAAGAGCAGAGTGACATTAATGATGCTCAAACAGTTAAGTCTGTTTCAGCTGAAATGTCAACTGCGTTGAAGGCCAATGAAGCTGCTACCATAGTTGAGGCAAAGGATGGTGAAGCCCCGGGAGTTAACACTCTGGGCTCTGAAAGTACAATCCAAGGGGTTGAGACTCCTCTGGATGCCAATGTCCAAGACCCTAAGACAGTTGAGTCTGTCAAAGGGAGTATATAAGACCCTAAGACAGTTGAGACTGTCGAAGGGATTGCGAGAAAACCTGCGGCCGATTGAGGCTGAGACCGGCTGGTATTGAAGGCCAACGGAAGGTTGAGACTTCCCTTGGTAAAGATGATAAAATTGAGAACATTCCTCAAATTGAAGGTGCCGCCGCAGAAGAAGTTATTGGTGCCCTTCAAGACTCCCAAGAAAACATTGATACATTATTTTTGGGATCGGAAGATGAAGCTGAGTCCACTCAACATGATAATCCAATGATGGACACAATTGAGGATGTTCACAAATCTCAAAGCCAAGTAGTGAGAAGACGACTCCTATGAGATTCAATTTTTATGATGAGCCAACTCCACAGGTCTCATCATCCTCCGATGAAGCCTATGATACAGCTGAGGACAAGATTACTCAATTGGAAAAATCCACTGAGACCGAGGAAGCTGTTAAGACAGCTGAGGCTCAGTCAGCTGGGCAAAACATCTCAAATGTCCCAGCTGGAAACGAGTCATCTGCGCAGGCTCCCACAGCTGCAGCAGTAACGACTCCCACAACTCAGTCACATGTTCCCACAGCTGTGAACCCTGCCAATGAAGCTGCCGCAGCCGAGGCACAACGAGCTTACTCATCGCAAGCACCTAAGCAACAAGATATTCCATATGTGCGCGATGATGCATTTCAAGACATGTTCCCCTTCTCTAAGGATCTGCCTGAGTTGGAAGAAGAGACAACTGCTGAAGAAAGGAGATACACCGTAAGGGAAAATCCAATTATTCCCACTGACACGATTGTTCTAGCAGACTTCAATTTTGATGAAGATTGGCCAACAACTGAGTCTAACACACAAGCTGAGTTCCGTGATGTCTTCAAGAAAATCTGCGAAGAAATCGAGAAGATGGAACGTCATCAGGCCTCTCTGGACCTGCGTCTGGACAATCGAGATGCCACTCTCATAGCCGATCTAAGAGGCATAGTGGTGAGACTAAGGGAATGGACTCAACAACAGACTACAATGAGAATTGAGCAAGTCCGATATTTCAAAGCCTTGTATGGAAGGATGCTCGTATGGAGTGCTGATAACTCCATGTACAGGCAGAGGATGAAGGAGTACATTGAGAGGATTAATCAGTCTCACAAAACGGATATGGATCTGCTGCAACATTTACACAAGAATGAAATTGCTAGACTCGAGAACAACATGAATGAGAAATTCAGTCTCCTCATGGCTGAAATGAAGATCGCATCAGCCGAGTCCAAGGCCACTCGCTCAGAATTTCGAACAACATATGATGCATCAGACTCCAAACACAACTCAACTATCAGCCGACTGGACTTTATCCTCGGAGGTTTGTACCCTGGGATACCTCTCTCCTTTGGTGATGATGCCAAAAAGGGGGGAAGAGGAGTCCCTCAAGGGATTGAAAGAAGAAAAATTGAAGCAAGGAGGTGACATGTCTAAGGGGGAAGGAAGTTCGAAAGACTTAAAGCTGATGTTTGCTGAAACCCCTCAGCTAAGTGATGTCACTGCCTCTATTCTCAGCAAAATCCCTATGACCTTACCTATCGAGAAAGTTGCAGTGTCCATGAAGGACAAAAGAAAGGTCATTGAAGCTTGATTTGAGGAGTTAGCTGAAAAGCAATATGCTCGCGTTCAGGAGATCATGAAACAATATGGTGGTGTTCCAGCCGGAAAGGACCAGGATGCAATACCTGATGATGGATCTGAGCCTAGATCAATTGAGGAGTTTAAAACTCTTGAATCAGAAGGCTACTTCCAAGGAATGGCTCTGTCTCAAGCCTGGGACTTGTACTGGGAGAAAGGTTTAGCCTTATGTAAAGAAGCTGATAAGCAGCAGACTTCCAGCAGTCACTCGACTGCAAAGAAGAAGACTCCAGTACAGTACACTCCCAGAGGAGGAAGAGCTGAGTCAGGAAGTCGAAGAAGTGGTGGTGGAAGAGGCTCCCAGCCTCGACCAAAATCAAAGGATGTATCGTTCGTAGATCCTGAAAAGAAAGGTATTATCTACTGGGCTGGATATGATTACCTTGCCAACCGAGAGGTTGAAAGAAAGAACGCTGAAGCTGCAAGAAAACAAGAAGAAGAGAATCTAAGGCAAACAAGAGAATGGCTCGAGAGGAAGCAAAGGGATGAACCTGCTGCCAAACGGGCCTATGAAAAGAAAAACAGAGAAGAAGAGGAAAGAAAGAGGGAAAGGGATGATCCAGACAGAAGAAGAGCTGATGAAGAAAGAGGAAGGAAGCAGCAAAGGCGTTGAAGTGTTGCTGCAAACCCCTTCGTGTATTTTTGTTGTAAATACATCTATGTAAGTCTTCTGTAATAAGCTTAGTGAATTTCTCTGTAATTTTCACTCTTTATGTATCTTAGCTTAGATATAATATGTTTTGATATGTATACATTTATATTGCTTTGATACCGAATGTAAACAACTGTGTAAAGGACAAGAATTCTATGATCAATAAAATGATCCATTTAAGCATACGTTCTTTGTTTCTGCATTGTCTGTATGTATGTTTGCTGTTTACATGTTTTAAGTTTTGGCATCATCAAAAATGGGGAAATTGTTAGAAAATTTATTGAGTAGATTTTGATAATACCATCTAAAACTTAAACTAGGAAGTTGGCACCCATTTTCCTTGTAATTTGTATTGTAATAGATAGGGCTGGAAAAGCTGAGTCAAGTCAGCTATGCTAAGGATTACAAGAAGTCAACTGCGGACTATGTGAAGACTCTGCTGTGTGTTAGCTGAGTAATGCCACGAAGGAAGTCAAGGACTCGACTGAAGAAGAGTCAGCTGGGTAAGAGCTGTAAGAAGTGTCAGTCAAATCAACCCAAGAAGCCAAGTCTCAAGTTGAAGTGACAATTGAGTTATCCAATGACTGGAGCTGACTCAAGTCACCTGGGGTAAAGACATCAGTCAAGTCAAGACATTTGACTTAGATCCGTTGATTAAAATCAAGAATATTACTCAATATAGTAATATGACAATGCTGTCAGGTCTAAAGTGTTAGTCCCAGAATTGTGCAAAAGGAATGAAAACACTGCACCTTGTGTCAGGCACCTGAAATGCTGCGAAGTCATTTAATACGAGGAAAGGTCAACATCAAGGACTGCAGACCAAGACAAGACTAGCCAACGAACACAAGTGACATTTGAAATTAGCCTATCTTTTCAACGGGAAAAATTTCAAATGTTCACTATAAAAGGCTGAGGAAGTTATTGAGAAAAGGTTACCTGAACCACGAACAAGCAACCAATATTCAAGCATCTAACCTGCAATATTCTCATAAACATTCAAGCAATTCCTCAAGCCTGAAACTCGAATGAAATCGATCCAACACAAGCTGTGAAGAAAAGACAACTTGAAATCTGTGGAAGCGGAAACTTTTGAAGAAAACAAAGGGGTCTACTTTCGAAGCTAGGATTTTAGAAAGGTTCCAGGTCGAACCACAATCAAGTTTGTTGGAGGGCTTCGTGATCAAATCCAAGAACTTGAGAAGTGAGCTGAAGTAGCAAGGCAACTGCCATGTGAAGAAGCCGAGTCGCAAGAGAAGCGAGCCGTGTGATCAAAGCTGTCTCTAGACTGTTCACCGCTTTATAAACTGATCTGTTACATAGTGGATTCCTCGAGGAGTTGGAGAAGAGAGGATTAGAAGAATTACCCCATCTTTGAACCTCTATAAAAATATTTGTGTCATTTACTTTCAGCAAATTTACTTTCCTGCATATTCAATTTATATCTGCTGATTATATTTGTTATCCAACTGATAAATAACTAAGTGCTAAAAATCAAGTGTTTAAAACTAGCTAAAATCTAATCATAGGGTGTTTAAAACTCTAAAATCTAATCATTGTTAAAAAAAACTAATCACCAAGTTAAGTATTTGCTTGAGCAAATGAAAGTTATACTATCAACAGCTCTATCGAGTCTGTTGAGTGGGTAACTTAGCTGAAAAGCCAACTTAGCTGTCTATCAAGGACACAACTGTTTGAGTCAACTCTGTTGAATAATTTTAAAAGGACTAAATCGAAAATTTGGTAAGATTTATTCAACCTCCCCTTCTAAACCTTATTTGAAACGACGTGGACTAATTTGTATTTCACGCGGTGGTTGTCGCGGCACTTGTTGGGGAGGAGGATGACGACTCCGCCCATACGGAAGAGGCAATTATGGAGGAGCATCGCTCTTTTGAAGCATTTGTAGTAATTTGAGGTAATTATTTTAGTGCTGATTACAAGGGCGTAGGAATTTGGGTGAACTTGGATTAAATCCCTAGCTAAATCGATTGAAATTAAACCAGCGCAGCACCCCATGCCGGAGAGATTAAAGCTTTTAATATTACTCCTCAATTTGTACTTATTCACCACCATAGCTGAAAGAGACGGAGTAGGAGAAAACATACTGCAATTAACTATGAGAATATCGATGTCTTTCGACTTGATTTGGATAGTTGGAAGATAAGGAGAGGGGCAAACCTAGAACACGACGGTGGTGGCAACGATGATAGTGCTGGAGGCAACAACGATGGCGGGAAGATCCACGGAGAAGGAGGGGGAGAGATTAATGTAATTAGGGCGCGGGCGGGGAAGGGTTATCGCGAGAATTGTAGTTGGCTTCGACTAATATCTTTTTTAATGAATCAATATTAGGAACGATAGCCGCATCGCTGCAAATAATGGTACCTTTTGTGACAACATATCGCCTCCAAAAACTGCACATTTCTTTTGGCAACGCTACCATCTGCAATATTTCCACAAAATAACGGAAACTTTGGTAACAACAGATGTCGTCACAAATGGTTTGTAATTAGAGACGACTATTTTTGATTCTTCGTCCCTTGAGATATTAAAAACCCAGATATTTTAAAATAATTACAAAAGTTTTTAGTAACAATGTTCTCGTCCCTAATGCCTGTCTTTTGCGACAACATCACGTCGTTGCAAATAATGTCGTTGCAAAAATCCATTTTTGTAGTAGTGGGACCGTTATTCATTTAGATCCAATGGTCACGATATGTTCTACGATCTCACCTAAAGGGCTTGGTCTCATTTGACCCAATCCCTATATATATATATATATATATATATATAGTCAAACCACACAAATTCATTCACCAATTTGAAAATTTTCCTCCATATTTCCCACCAACCAAATTTAACTTCTCTGGTTTGTATCTCCTTTTAAAGCTCTCAAAGTAAGTATTCCTCTTTTTTCTATGTGAGACAAGCCATTAGTTATCACTAACTATCTGATCCAGCATAATGTAGAATTTATGATTGAGTGCTTAAGACCAAAAGGTTTAGTCTTACATGTTATATGGTTTCATTTGTCCTAATTTAGAAGAAACACTTACTATATATACATATAAAGATTGGGTTGAGATACCACCTCTCCATCAAACCAGTAGTTTTGCATCATCTTTTTTTATTAGAAACAAATGAAGTCTTAATAACTATGCTAATGTCTATGTCATTTGAAGGAATTATTCTGCGCATTTTTTATTTTTTTTTTTTTATCTTAGTGCTATCCACAGTCAAGTACTCCAATTTAATCACGCCAATATGAAATTTCATGTAGTCCATATTGTGATATGTTGTATTTCCTAAGTATCTGCAATTCTACTTCCACAGATTTTATTTTTATTTATTTTTTATTTTTTCTTGAAAAAGGAAATAGGTAAAATAGTTGTGCAAAGCAACTTGCGACATACATATATAGTAGCACTTGCATTGCATATCTAAACTGAACGTAATAACGTTAACAAAAAACAGCCTAGAGTACTGGGATATATTAAGCGATTAATCAAGAACACGTACACAAAATGCAAGCTGAATATATGGTTTAAGCCATCAAATTAAAGACTACTAGGAGAAAAAGATACTAGAAAAAACAAAGCCGATGGAACCGTGTAATTAAACTGGGATCGATCGAGTCATTTATGGAAGAAGAAGATGGCTACGGCCATGGCCATGGTTATACCGCAACCAGCAAGTTGAGGCTTGTGCCAAAATCCATTATTAGCCGTCGTTGTCGTGGGTGAAGACGGGGTGGCAATCGGGGTGGTGGTGGCCGTGGCAGCGGATGAGTTGGTGAAGATAGCCGCATCAGGGGAGTTCGGAGGCATGTGTAGCAGCTCTGCTCATTTGCAACCAATTTTAGATATATATAAAAAGAATTAGCTAGTGACAATGGGAGAAAGAACATTGATCAATTCAATATTGCATATAACTAGTGAAACCAAAATAAAAATCCTATATATTTTTCTATACATGGTATATTGTAATTATCTTTTAATTTGAATAGAAAGCATGCATGAACTCATTAATTATAAAGCTGCAGTAACTGGACTGTGAAAAGATTAGCATTCAAGTTTGAATAATTAGTCCAACTGTTTTTAATTTGGATAAGAAAAAAAATTCACAATATACTATTCTCAAAAAATTTACAGTCCTTTTTTTTTTTTTGGCCATTTCCATCAAACCAAGATGTTTTTTAGTCATTTTTTTCAAACACATATTTTTTAGCCATTTTGGAGTGTGAAAAAACCCAATTTGCCCTTGAGTCAATTTAACTGCACAAAAACACATATCCCTAAAACTTGGCATCGAAGTTCTGTAACTCGACATCGAGTTACTGTAAACCGTAACTCGAAACTCGACATCCAGTCCTCTAACTTATTATAACCAATTATTTTGTTTTTTCCCCAAAAACTTTGAATTCACATAACTTTTTCGTTTTAAATCCTTTTTGCATTTATAATATATCAAATTAATCCTCTTTTCGATATCTATAATTCAACACTCATATTGTATATTTAAAAACGAAAAATACAGGTTCGAATTTTTAAAAAAGCTTGAAAGAAAGAGTAAGAAGATACATAGAGATAAGTGAAAGAGAGAGAAATAATCCAAATATATATCAAACAAACATGATAGAAGGGTATGAATGTCATTTTACACTCTAAAATGGCTAAAAAATATGTGTCTACAAAAGATGGCTTATTTTCATCTTTACATTTTGTAAATGGCTATTTTGTACCCATTTCCACAAAAATTTATCTAGTGTATGTTTCTATTCAAGATATGAATAATCATCAATGAGAAATCAAATTAGAAACAAAATGACATGAATTTATATACACATTATATACTTTTATTCTTAAAGTGTGAAATATGAGATGAAACATATATTGAGATAAATGATCGATTTACAAAGCAGATATACATACAATAGATTTACAGTGCGACATCAATAGTAATATTTTACATTAAACACATGTTGTACAAATCAACCACCACGAGCAGATCAATTTTCAACTGGATATGTGATATATATATACACATCCCAATTTATATTAAAGAAAATGAAAATATTGATGTTGTGTTGAAGGTTAGATTTATTGGTTGATCTAACCAGGACTCTGGATATCATGGGACAGTATATATGAATGCATTATATATATACCCTTTAACAAATTAATAGCTAAACCATGATTAAATTAGTAGTTACCTAGTGGTCCCAGTAACTAAACTGTTTAACCAACTAATCATATATTATACTTTAGAAATTAATGCTATCAATTGCACATATATAAAATTAATAAACATGTAAACACACACTAAGTCACCATGAGAAACACACACAGTTATATATTAAGAACACTTACTGGGGCATTCACTGATACTAGCATTAGCCAGCTTACACGCCGACGGCAGCTGGAGCAACCGCGATTCCTGGACGCCCATGCTCTTTACGGCGGCGTTGGTGCCGTTATGGATCTGCTGTATTATGAAGCAAAGGCATGCCGGATTTGTCTCCTTCAAATCCGTCACCGAATCACAGCAATCCTTGCTCGGCGCCGCTGCTTTCGCCGTCGCGAACGGCAGGCACTGCGTCACTTTCTGGAACTGCGCCGAACACTTTGTGGCGATAGACTCGTCAGCAGCACCAGCCATTACTCCGAGGACCGCCAAGCAGAGGAACATAGCTAAAAACCTGCGGGTGCTTGTTTTTTTCTCCATTTTTCTTTTTTCCGAACAGCAAGTGTTTGATTGATAAATTTGATGTGGGAAGGGAGGTTGGGTGTAATGAAGAAGGTGGAAATGTGGTGGTTGGAGAGATGAGTGAAGGGCATTTAAGGCATGCAGTGTGAAATCTGATATATATATTTAGTTGTGCGTCTGCCATTAATGAGGTGTAGGATTTTCATCAGTTTTGACCACGCGGCGGTATCGTCTCCACGTGGAAGCCTGATAGTTCAGTGCCGACAACTAGGAAGTTCTATTTCAAACCGATGTCTCTTCTAGTCAAATTGTGCTCAACTCAAATCATGTATTGCTGTGTGTTTTTTCATACTTCTTCTTTTACGTCCAAAATTGATTGATGATCTTATTTTTTTTTTTTTTGACTAAGATTAATTGATGAAATTTCAGATTTATGTGGTAATTGATGTGTAATTGATGTATTTTCATGTATATTAAATGTGTTTAGGGATCTTTGTGTACTTTTGTATGAAACAGAGCTATATTTGAAGGTTATCAGCAGAACGACCCGAACCAGAATGTTAAAAGCCAAAGGATGAATGAAGATGCGAAGGAAAGAAGCATGGCCGATCGAACAACAAGGGATTGCTTTCGAAAACGTCCAAACTCGTCAACAACTTTCAACACTGACAAAGTTTAGTATTTTGGCCATAACTTTCTCTAAACAATTGATATTGAGCTGATTCAAGATGCTATGGAAAGCTAAGAGAAAAGAATACAACTTTCATGAAGATTCCATGAGCAAATTCACACGTTTGGCCAGTCACACGACCATGTGAATGGTACCGTGCGATTTACAAAGATTGAGGACCATTCACACGACATAGTCATGTGAAATTCACACAACCCTGTGAAATGCTACGCGCTGCGGATTTTATTTTCTTATTTCGCGAGGACTCTAAAGGGGATCCCGAAAGACAACTATAAAAGAGAAAATTAGACCTAACAACTGAAATAATTCATTTAGAAGATAAACAATTCATCTAGGAGATAAAAGAACACATCTAGGGAGACAAAACGACACATCTAAAGAGAGATTTTGGAGAAACCACTCAAGAGAATTAACAACGAAGAAGCACGAAGGGTCCAAGAATATGAAGAGTGATTCTTCCACACAAGGGGGAATAAACTAGGATATGAATTGAGTCCATTGATAAAGTGCCATTGGTTCTTGCGAAACACAAATTGGGTGTAAAATGATGAAGCATGTTGAAATCATAGTTCTAGGATCGCCTTTCTTTGTTTGTTAAATCTTGCGCGTGTATTCATAGCTTATTTGTTTTTGCTGTTTTACTTAGTTTTAATTGTTAGGTAATTCAATCATCATCTTATTTAGGCGTTTCAATAAAATTAAAACTATTATAATTGCCGTAGTTTATGTTTTAATCAATCCTAGTGGAATACGCCCTTGCTTGCTACTATCTACTGACTACGCCGTACACTTGCGGTTTAACTTAAAAGATTTTAGCGATCAAGTTTTTGGCGCTGTTGCCGGGGATTGAATTAATCAACATAAATACAGTGATAAATATTCTCAATCTTAATTGAAACATTTTATTTGGTTTACTTTAGTTTTGATTTTAGTTAAATTGTTGGTTATTGATTTTTTTCTTGTTGAGTGCACATAATTAGAAGAAATGCGTAGAGGAACTTCTTTTTCCCACTAAAGGTGCGAAATCATATGAACACCTTGAAGATTTTCAAGCGAAAGTATTAAAACGGATGAAAAGAATGGAGCAATGTCAATGTGGTTAAGGCCACAATCCTCCACCACCTCCGCCATAGTAGAAGAAGTAATTACTTATTGCGCTTTCCTCTATTTTGATAACTTTCTTGTATTTTTCGGGACATAAAATGATTTAAGTTTGGGGAATGCACGATAATGTACTGTTGCATATTTGCATATCATATAGGTTGCATGTAGCTAGATTCATATAAATTTGCATAATGTTTTTCGAGTTTAGTAGGCACGTTTATCACTTTAGCACGCTTATTGGTTTTGTGTGAATTTGAAAGAGTCATGGAGTGTCTTTTGTGTGTTTTTACTGCAAATACTTGATTTTATGAGGAGATATACTTGGTAAGCATGTATTGAATTCGAAAAAAGATTTCTGTTGTTTATTGGGTATTGATTAAGAAAGTGGGTCTTTTAACATGTTGCCAAAAATAAGCATGTGGGCTTTTATGCCAATTACTGCTTTTATCATATGCACTTATTTTTGCTAAGTGTTTCATTCGTGTTGTTTGAACTATAGAACTTGCATTGATATCTTTATTGAAACCACATGTGTGTATGTGTGCAATTTTTGAATATGATTTATGGTCATTTTTGTTTAGCCTGTTTAGCTGATCATGAAAATCTTTTCACTAAACCGCAAAGTGTACAGTGTAGGTTATAGATAACGGCGAGCAAGGTCGTATTCCTTAAGGATTAAATCCGAAACACAAAAAGTATAATAATCGTGAAAATCTTTTCACTATACTGCAAGTGTACACCGTAGCTACAAGATAATGACGAGTAAGGTCGTATTCCTCAAGGATTGAATACGAAACACTTAGGTTATAATGGATATCATATTTCAATTTTATTGAAGCGGTCGAAAATCACAAATTTATTATCTTAATCTAAACTAAACCCTAAATTATCAAGTAAAAAAGAAATATTTAAATTTGTAAAAACCCGAAATCCACAAGTTCTTTTCAACAAATACAAAAAAAACCCTAGGCACATAATCTCAACATGCTTCTTCAATATTAAATCAAATTAATATTGTAGGTCCCAAGGGTGATGTGTAAAGTTTAGAGGGGTGGGGGGTTGAATAAACTTTACCAACTTTTTGATTTTAGTGCTTTTAAATATATTCAGAGTTAATCACAAGTCAGCTAAGTCCTTGAGGGACAACTAGGTTGGCTTACACAACAAAGTTCTCAACAGACTCGAGTGAGCTGTTGATAGTATAACTTACCTGTTTCCAGATAACACTTAGAAATGCAGTTGACTTAGTTTTGTCAGCGGAAGACTTTTCACCCTTAGAGTTTTAAGTACATTTTTCAACACTTGTTTTAGCAATGGTTATTATCAGCAAACTTAAGCAAGTTTAACTTATCAACATATATATAAATTAAAGCAAGAAATAAAGTATCTTTGAAAAGTAAATAGACACAAGCAATTTTTATAGTGGTTCGAGGATTGGGTAATTCCTCTAGTCCACTCTTCTCCAACTCCTAGAGGAATCCACTAGGTAACTTGACTTGGTTACAAAGAAATTTTCTGATTCGATTCAACTTTGATCACACACGACCTGCTTTCTCTGGACTCGCTTCTTCACAAGACAATTTACCGCCTTTCAAACTCTCCTTTAAACCATTGGACTTGATCACGTAGCCCTCCAATAGGTTCAAAGCACCGGTTCGATCTGGAATCTCACTACTTCTCCTTCAATCTTGGAGAGTAGACCCCTTTGTTCTTGAAAACAATTTTTCCTCTTAAACTGATGAAGTAGTCTTTCCTTCACTGAGTGTGTTGGATTGATTTCCTACGAATTTAAGCTTGAAGATTTCTTTGAAAACTTGAGAGATGTTTGCAGGTTATTGCTTGATTGCTTGTATGCTTGTTCGTAGATTGGGTTTTCTTCTCTCACTTGCTTCCTCAGCCTTTTATAGTGCACATTTGAAAATATGTCCGTTGAAGAGGTAGACATAATTTTCAAATCACAATCGTAGGTTGTTGGCTTGTCTTGTCTTGCAGCATTGATGGAGATCTTACCATGAATTAATTGCTCTGCAGCCTTTCCTTAATCTCTGCAGGATTTCAGGTACATCTCATTGGTTCCTTGTTTTTTGCACTCTTTCAGCAAAACAACTTTATTGCTGGCAGCCTGACACATGCCTATTTCCAGCAAAGTCTTGACTTGTCTTGACAACGGATCTCTTTCAGCTTTCTTCAAGTATTGTCTGCTGCATACCCCTTCGACATTCGATTCCAATCATTTTGGAATGACTTAGCTGTCAGTCAGCTGACTGAGACAACTTTTCTATCACTTGACTGAGTCTTCACCTCACTTCACTCAGCTGCCACTCAGTTGGGTCTTCACTTCTATCTTCAGTCGAGTCTTGTAATCTTCAACTTGTCTGTCTTTAACTCAGCTCATACATCCCTATCTATTACAAGTTGAATTACATTTGAAATAGGGTGCCAACTTCCTAATCTAAGTTTTACATGGTATCATTAAAATCTATACATAAATTTTTCCAATAATTTTCCCTTTTTGATGATGCCAAAACTTAAATAAATAATAAAATAAATAGTGCAGAAAATTAAGAATGATTGTGTAATATGTCATTTTATCGAACATATCATTCTTTGCACTTTACAATGCTTTTTACAATGTATGAACTTATACAAGGTAATGATGCTATATACACATATGCATCAGAGCATCCACAATTTGTATCAGAGCAATTATGTATAACAACAACATACTTATAAGTATGTGTATTTACGGCTAGTAAAATACAATATGGAGGGGTTTAACCGTATTCAACGCCTCGGCTGCTTTCTTCTTCTCTCATCCTCTTCAGCACTTCTGCGATCCTCTTCAGCTCTCATTTTTTTCTATATTCTTCCCCCTTTTCTTCTTTTCATAGGCTCTTTTTGCTGCAGGGTCCTCTCCCTGCTATCTTTCTCGCCATTTTTGATCAAGCCTAGCATTCTCTTCTTCTTGTCTCCTCCTTCCTTTTTCATTTTTCATAGACACTTCTCTGTTGGCCAGTTCATCGAGCCCAACTCGTAGTTTATCCATTTCTTCTGAGGATCTACATACCAAACATCTTTAGGCCTTGGCTGCGATGGAGTACCTCTGCCTCTTCCACCACTGCGATGCCTTCCCTTCCTCTTTCAGACTTAGCTCCTCCTCTTGGAGTGTACTGCATGGGCGCCTTAGTAGTCTGCTGTCTACTTGAACTCTGCTGCATCTCAGCTTATCTGCACAGATTTAATCCTTTCTCCCAATATAGATCCCACGCATGAGGTAGAGTCATATTTATGAAAAATCCTCCTGATGCTAGAGTTTGAAATTCTCATAGAAATCTTTGCTCAGATCCAGCAGCAGGTAAAGTTAGCTCACGAGGAGGTTTTACAGCTAGGGAATCATTCATAAGTCCAGCTGGGGGGCCTTCGAACAATGCTTTAATGTTTTCTATCATGTCTTGCTGCCTTTCATCTACCTCCTTAAACTCATCTTCAATGGCTTCTTGAGATTTCTTGAGGGCCAAAGTAGCTTTCTCTTCAACAGACAATTCTTGAGGCAAATGACTCAGGATAGATGTTGTTATATTTCCTTGCTGAGGGGTTTGAGCAAGCATAATTTTCAAGGGCAGCTTCTTCATATCACTCCCTCCCCCCTTGCTACTTGCTTCTCCCTTACTTCCATCATCTTTATTTACTCCTTCCCCCTTTTTGGCATCATCACCAAAGGGTAGAGTCGACTGAGAAGATCCTCCTCCCAGGATTAGATCAATCATCATGCTGGTCATGTCCATTTTATCATGACTCTCGGAGTATCTGTTCTGAATTCAGACCACAGTGCCTTCGTTTCAGCTGCCATCAATTTCATTTCAGTTTGGAGCACCATAATCTTTGTACGGATGGTGGCCTCTATCTTTAGAAGGTCCGCCTTGTGCCGTGCCTTCAACAACTCCATATCAGTCTTGTGCGATTGATCCATCCTGAAGATATGATCTTTCTCTCTCTATTGAAATTTGGCATTCTCTGAGCTCCATATTACCATATTGGCAAGTAAGGATTTGAATTACGTAACCTGCTCACGGCTCAGTATTTTCGTCTGTCCTATCCATTCCTTTATTCTCGAAACCGTGCCTTGGATATCTTATGTGATATTGGCATCTCTGTTGTCTAGCCGTTGGTTGAGTGCTGTGAATCCTTTATCCATATATTCAATTTCATTACATATGGCCTTGAAGGCTTTTCGAAGGTCGGTTGCATCAGCGGGCTGTTCTTCAGGCCATACAACATCAAAATCGAACCCAAATGACACCATAGTGTTGTAATCAGGAGTTCCAAGTTCTTCAGCTGGGACTCGGACATGGTGCGTATCACTTTCAACAGCTGACTCTACTCCAAGGGTATGTTATCCTCGAAAGGAAAGTATTCAGCAAATAAGTCCTCAGGAAAAATTCCACTACTTCTGCTTCTAGAGCCTTACCTTTTTCTTTCAAAAGTTCTTCAGCTCTTTGTGCCTCGACTGTCTCCGCGCATCGGCATCTTGTGTAGTTGTGTTAGTCTTCTGAGCCGACTGACCCTCAGTTGTCTTAAAAGCTTCATTGGTATCAATTGATTCTTCCTGTTGAGTGTTCAGTTCCTCAGCTTATTTATCAGCGTCATGGGAAGCTTTGTCACTAGATTTGCCCTTTCTTTGTGCCAGAACTTCCTCCTCAGCTGTGTCCTGTGTGGATTTTTCAATGGGACTGGACTCAGCTTCATCATCCGTCTGCTAAAATTTGACGTCGACGTGTTCATGAGAGTCATGAAGGGAACTGATCTGTTCTTCCTCCATTAACTCTTCTTAAGGGGCAGGCACATTTTCTTTGCCCTGTTTACCCATGGAAGTCTCAACCTCCACTGGGCCTTCTTTACCTTCAACAGTCTTAACCGCAGCAGGGTCTTCGACAATTATCCCTTCAGCCATCCCTTTTGCAGTCTCAACCGCAGCAGGGTCTTCTACAATTATCCCTTCAGCAGACTGAGCCGCCTTAGGGTCTTCAGTAGCATCCTTTGCGGTCTCAACCTCACAGATTACTCTTTTAGAGCCAGGAGTTTCAACCCCCTTGGCTTCACTTCCATTCTCTGCCTTGGCTGCATCAGTAGCTTCATCGGCCTGCATGGCAGCTGGGACTTCAGCTGAGATAGTCAAAACTATCTGAGCCTCATCAACCCCACTCTGCTATACATTGATAGTCTCACCTTCGCCTCCAAACTTCTCTTGGATGTTGTCTCCCACAACCTCCTCCAACCCAACTGTGGTGGTTTGTGTTTCCCCTTCAACTGGCGCACCAGCTGAGTCTCGAGCAGTGGGGTCACTCAAAACCTGAGACTCGACTGTAGGTCCCAAGGGGTGTGGTGTAAGGTTTAGAAGGGGGTTGAATAAACCTTACCAAATTTTCACTTTTTAGTCTTTTTAAAATATTTCAATAGAGTTCACTCAAATCAGCTAAGTCCTTGGGGGACAGCTAGGTTGGCTTTCTTCAGAAAAGTTACCCACTCAACATACTCGGCTTAGCTGTTGATAGTATAACTTAGTTGTGTCAGCTAACACTTATCTTTTTAAATGACTTGGTTTTATACAGCGGAAGACTTAACACCCTTGTTAATTTTAAGTGTAGGTCCCAAGGGGTGTGGTGTAAGATTTAGAAGGGGCGGTTGAATAAACCTTACCAAATTTTCACTTTTAGTCATTTTAAGAATTTCAAAATTGACTTTTAAACAACTCGTTGTGTTTCTTGGGGAAAACTTGGCTTTCTTGACAAAGTTACCAAAAAGTTACTCAATGTGACTGAATTTGATATTATAACTTAGCTGTGTCAGCTAACACTTAACTTTTAGTTGATTTGGTTTTTAACAGCGGAAGACTTAACACCCTTTGTTTGTTTAAAGCTCATTTTTAACACTTGTTTTAGCACTTGTTACTTATCATTAGGATAGCAATATAACTTATCATCAAATATGAAAAATATAAGCAAGAAAATAAATGCTGAAAGTAAATGACACAAGTAATTTTATAGTGGTTCGAGGATGGAGTAATTCCTCTAGTCCACTCTTCTCCAACTCCTGGAGGAATCCACTAGGTAATAGATCAAGTTACAAAGTAGTGCTCAGTCTAGTGACAACCTTGATCACACAGCTGGCTTCTCCTGTGACTCAGCTTCTTCACAAGATAGTTGCCTTGCTACTTCAGCTCCCTTCAGGTCTTTGGAATTGATCACACAACCTTCCAACAAACTTGAATCTCCTTGTTCGACCTTGAACCTTTCTACAACTTCTTCAACTTGGAGAGTAGACCCTTTTTTCGTTCTTTAAACTTTTCCTCTTCAACTGGTTGAAGTAATCTTTCCTTCACAGCGTGTGTTGGATCGAGTTTCTTCGAGTTTTAGGCTTGAGGAATTTTCTTGATAAGCTTTGAGAATATTGCAGGTTATGCTTGTTTGATAATTGCTTGATTCGTTCGTGCTTGGTTCAGGTATGCTTTTCTCAAATGCTTCCTCAGCATTTTATAGTGCTCATTGGAAAATTTGCCCATTGAAGAGATAGGCTATTTTCAATGACACTTTTTGTTCGTTGGCTTGTCTTTTCTTGGTCTGCATCATTTGTGATGTTGACCCTTCCTCGTATTAAATGGCTCTGCAGCTTTACATGGTCTGACACATGCTTCAGTGTTTCCCATTAGCTTATTCCTTTTTCATGTTTCTAGGCCAAACACTTTAAGACCTGGCAGCTTGGACATATTACTATATTAAGTAATATCCTTGACTCCTTCCAACGGATCAATGTCAGTTGTCTTGACTTGACTGCTGTCTTTACCCCTTTGACTTGTGTATGCTCCAATTATGGGAATGACTAAACTGTCACTTCAACTGTTAGACCTGGCTCCTTTTACTGACTTGACTGATACTTCCTCATACTTCACACAACTATTCCTCCGCTGGCTCTCATTTAGTTGAGTCCTTGTCTTCCATCTTGGCCATATTCAGCTGACACATCAGAGTCTTCACTCTAATCTGCACTTGACTTCTTGCATTCTTTGACATAGCTGACTTCACTCAGCTATTTCAATCTTATCTATTATAACATAGAATTACAAAGAAAATGGGATGCCAACTTCCTAGTCTACGTTTTACATGGTATCATCAAAATCTAACAAATAAAATTCATAACAATTCCCCCCTTTATGATGATGTCAATACTTAAATAAAAATAAACAACAAACACAAGCAGTGCAGTAACAAAGAATGTATGCTTTAAATAATCAATTTTATTGATCATAGCATTCTTGTCCTTTACAAAGTTGTTTACACTAATATAATCTATACATTCATTGAAATACAACATGTAACAGAGTAAACTTACAAGGAAAGTATTAGAGCTAACAACTAACTTACGAAGAACTTACAACTATGTATTTACAAAGTGAAATACATAAATGTGTTGCAGCCGCCTTCAACGCCCTGGCTGCTTCCTTTTTCTCTCTTCATCATCAGCTTTTCTTCTGTATTCGTCAGCTCTCCTTCTCTTCTGTCTTCTTCATCCTTCTTCTTTTTCTCGTAAGCTCGCCTCGTAGCAGGGTCATCCCTACGCTGCCTTTCCTCCCATTCACGAGTTGTTCGTTCATTTTCAGCTTCCTCTCTTCTCATAGCTTCAGCATTCTTGTGTGCAACTTCCAGGTTAGCAAGATGATCATATCCAACCCAGTATGTGATCCCTTTCTTCTGCGGATCAACGTACTTAGTTTCTTCTGGTCTTGGCCACGGCTGAGAACTTCTTCCTCTTCCACAACCACCATATCTTCCCCTTCCTCTTTTTGACTCAGCTCCTCCTCCTCCTCGAGTGTCTTGTCTCGAGCTTTTGATTTTCCAAATGAGTGATCTTTGGAACTTTCTTTTATCACCGATTTGCATATTTCAAGACCCTTCTCCCAGTACAAATCTCAGGCTTGCGGTAGAGTCATATCTTGGAAGTAGCCTTCTGCCTCTAGAGTTTGAAACTTCTCTAGGGATCTGGGTTCAGACCCAACATCAAGCATAGCAATGTCTCTTGGGGGCTTGATCGCAGGGAAAATGTTTCCTGCTGGAGGACCATCATATTGCATTCTCGATATTCTAATACGCGCGATCGCTTTACTACCTTTCTCAAATTTAACTTCGATGGCTTTTCTTGATTCATTCATTTCCATCTCGACTTTTTTCTCTTGCCATGTTTTTTGGCGACTTCTTTGAGAATTGAAGCTGTTATCTCTCCTTGTTGGGGGTTTCTGCAAACATAAGCTTCAAGGAGGGATTTTTTGAGCTTCTTTCCCCGTTGGTTGTATCTCCCTTCTTCTCCACCTTATGACTCCCTTTCTCTTTCTTCAGTCCCTTCAAGGCCTCATCTTCCCCCCTTTTGGCACCATCACCAATAGATAGGGTCAAGCTAGGGAACAAACCACTAAGAATGAAGTCAAGTTGTTTGTCGAATTTTTCTTGTCATCTGCTTTGTAGTAGTCTGATCGGAGTTCTGACCGCGTAGCCTTTGACTCAGCTGCCATTAGTTTCATTTCTACCTGAAGAAGACTGAACTTCTGGTTCATGTTGTCCTCCAGTCTGGCAATCTCGCTCTTGTGTTGTAGTTAGATAACTCCATATCCGACTTCAATTCTTACCAGAAACTCCTTCTGCCTCTGTTGAAACTGTGCATTGTCCGTGCTCCATACTAGCAACTCTGCAAAGAAAGATTTGAAGTAGCGGACTTGATCTAATCGCATAGCAGTAGTCTGTGCAGCCCATTCCCTGATCCGTAGGACAACACCTCGAATCTCTCCACTGATGGTTGTGTAGGTCCCAAAGGGAGTGAGTAAGGTTTAGAAGGGGGGTTGAATAAACCTTACCAACTTTTCGATTTTATCCTTTTAAAACTATTACAGAGTTAACTCAAACATCTGTGTCCTTGAGGGACAACTAAGTTGGTTATTCAGCTAAGTTAGCCACACAACAGACTCGATAGAGCTATTGATAGAATAACTCGGCTGTTTAACCTGAACTTTAACTTGGCTGTGTTGGTTTTATCAGCGGAAGACTTAACACCTTTTGAATTGTTTTAAGCTTGTTTTAACACTTGATTTTAACACTTGGTTATTGATCAGTTGGATAACACATATGAGTTTATCAACAGATATGATGTAAGTATGCAGAAATATAAATGTGCTGAAAAATAAATGACACAATTAATTTTTATAGATGTTCGAAGATGGGGTAATTCTTCTAATCCTCTCTTCTCCAACTCCTGGAGGAATCCACTAAGTAACAGATTAGTTTACAAAGTGGTGAACATTCTAGAGACAAACTTGGTCACACATCTGTCTTCTCTTGCAACTCAGCTTCTTCACAGGGCAGCTGCCTTGCTACTTCAGCTCACTTTCTCAAGCTCTTGGATTTGATCACGAAGCCCTCCAATAACTTGATACTGGTTTGACCTTGAACTTTCGTACAATCCTCCTTGGAAAGTAGACCCCTTTTGATTCTTCAAGAGTTTCCTCTTCAACAAATTTGAAGTTGTCTTTCCTTCACAGCTTGTGTTGGATCGATTTCCTTCGAGTTTCAGGCTTGAGGATTTGCTTGAATATACTTGAGAATATTTGCAGGTTAAATGCTTGAGTGTTGCTTGTATTTCTAGGCATAGCTAACTTGACTCAGGTTTTCCAGCCCTATCTATTACAATGTAAATTACAAGGAAAATGGGGTGCCAACTTTCTAGTTTAAGTTTTACATGGTATCATCAAAATCTACAAAATAAATTTCCCAACAGGTTGCATCACGGTTGTCCAGCCTTAGGTCTAACAATGCTAGGTGGCATTCCATCTTCTCAATTTATCGTACAAATATCCTTGAATGCGCTTTTGAATTCCATAGAAGGCGACTCTCTTCAGGTCGAACAACATCAAAGTCAAAGCCTATAGGCACAATGGAATCATCTGGAACTACTGACTCTTCTTGCATAATATACTTTGCTTGTTCTCTAGCAGACTCGGCATCTAGAGGTGGCAATTCAGCTTCAAAGTGGAAAATATCTGTAAACATATCATTCGGAACAAGAGGGATTCCCATAGGTCCATGCTGTGAAGCCTTTCCCTTCTCCTTTTGTAGTGCTTCAACTCTATTCGCCTCGGCTGATCAAGCTTCATCGACAGTTAACGCAACTGTGGGAGCCTGCTGTTGAGATGAATGAGTCTCTGCTTGAGCAACTATGGTAGCCTGCTCAGCCGACTAATTTCCAGTTGGGGAAGTCGTTTCGGTTTGCCCAACTGACTGATCCTCAGCTGTGTTAACAGCTTCACTGGTATCAGTTTGTGTTTCCTCTTGAGTAACCTGGTCCTTAACTAGTTTATCAGCGTCATCGGAGAGAGATATAGCCATGGGGGTTGGCTCATCCTCGAATACGAACCTCTGGAGCTTGATTTTATCACTTCGAGAGTCTAGAGCATCCTCGGCCTTGTCCTTGCGATTCATCAACATGTGTGGACTCGGCTTCATTGTCCCGATTCCAAAAATTGTGTCAATGTGCGGTGATTACTGCCTCATCACCACCTCGACAAGAGGAATTTGCTCTTTTTCAGCTTCTTCACCTAAGGAAGTCTCAACCTCATTTAGGCCTTAATTACCCTCAGTAGTTTCAACCGCTGTAGGGCCTTCACCATTCCCTTTGGCAGACTCAGCTGCCTTGGAGTATTCGATGGCATCCGTCGGAGTCTCAACTCCTAGGATTGCGCTTTCATGGCCAGGAGTCTCAACTCCCACGACCTCCTTTCCATCCTTTGCCTTAGCTGCATCAGCAGCACCACCGACCTTCATTACAGAGGGAGTTTCAGCTGGGACAGTCTCAACCATCCAAGCTTCGTCAACTTCATTCTGCTTATCCATTGATTTCTCACATTCGCCTCCTAACTGCATAGTTTGGTCTCCCATAACGTCCTCCAACCTAGCTGTGGTGGAGAGAGCTTCCCCCTCAGCTAGTGCACCAGCTAAGTTAATGGTTGTGGGGTTACTCTGCTCCTGAGACTCGGTTGTTTGTCCTGTTGAGTAGTCATCCATTTGGGCAGGTGTCTTAACACCTTCTTCGGGGGTTGGCTTGGCTAGGGTGCCCGCTACATCTCCTTCCCTAGCTTCATCGCCGATCCCCTGAGAGCTATTTTTAGATTGCACGGGGGATGTGATGGCACCAATGTCAGTTGCAATCTTTTGCGCCATACCCAAATGATCAGATCAAGGAGAGAGTTAGGAAGACTCTCCTGGACCTTCTTGAAGTTGTTGCTCGTGCATGGCTCTTGATTCCTTAATGGCCTATTGGAAATCGGGTTTTTCAACTGCTGCAGCTGGGTCCAACTCCTCTAGATCACTGCTGTCAGTTGACTCCATGACATGCTCATGATCGCCAGTGAACATGTACATCTTTGATTTCTCAAGAGCTTTTGCTTTCTCCAAAGCTTTCTCCTTTTCATCTTCTTTGATAGAACGGAGGGCATCCATGCAGAATTCCTCATTAAGGGCATAGTGGACAGAGACGTTTCCTAGGAAGCTTAGGAGATATAAGCTTAGTCCAGCTTCCATCTCCTCCATTCGCTCAATCTCTGCTAGATATCCGGGTAGATTGGAGAGTACATAATCACGTCATCATCATTGTCTCCATCTTCCGGAATTGTAGCAAGTGGGGCTTGCTCCTTCTCAGGTACATTGGCATCAGTCTGAGGAGATGAGACAACTCTTTCTTCAAGAGTCTCGGCTGTTGTTTTGCATGTTTTTGTGTGTGAATTTTGTGTGATTTCTATTTTTTCGTATGAGTGAGTGTGCGTATTTTTGTGTCTTTTCGCCCTATTTTATGTTGTCATATGTTACGTATGGTATTTTTGGTTTTTAGTAGGTTTTCGTAAAACGAGAACTTAGAAACGGACTAAAATGGTCGAAATGGACATTATGGGCAATTGACAGTTGGGGAAGCTAAAGATTGTGCGCGCGCGCGCAATATCAAGATTGGCGTAAATGCGCGCCCGCCAAGAATCTGTGACCTTGATTAGTCGGCCTGCACAACGAGCGGATGAGGGCACGCAAGCCACGTGCAAGACGGGCGCGCAGGACTGCGCGGAAGGAAGTTGCGCGGCGCGCAAGCTTGCCCGCGAGGATACTGCGTAGACGCGCACCGCGAGAATTTTCTAGAATTTTTTTTTTCTGATTTTCTTTTTTCTTTTTGGATTCTTCCACCTTATATAGGCTTAGGCTTATAAATAGCCCTTGGGGGATCCATAATTTCGAACACTCTCATTTATAGCACTTCTATACTTTAGTTTTTTGGTATTTTTCTCTTGCTTTCAACATTGGGATTGCTTGGGTTCTTCCCCTTGAAGTTATTTTTGCTTCTTAATCGAAGAGTAAGATTTTTTCATCTATTTTGTCTGATTTCAATTGTTGGGGTGATTATTATTATTGCATGATCATGTTTATGATGATTTTCTTTCCTTCAATTGAGATTATGATCCCATCCCTAAGCATGAACTAATTTCCTTGTTCTAGGATTATGATGATTTGATTCAAACAAACAAACATGAGTATTGATTAATTGATCTCCTTTCCTGAATAAATTGTTTTACTTGTTGATTGATTGTTTGGCCAATTCTTGATTGTTTGAGGGAATAATTGAGATCGAGAGAAGATATTAATCCTGGACTAAATTTATTCAGGGGGTTAGATATGAACCAGAGATGTATTATCTAACCCTAGGCTTAATGAAAATAGCAAATTATTGGGATAGCCCTAATCTGTGAATACGAAAGTTATCAGATCTAGACCTAGTCTTTACATGTTTGTTATATTTGTTAACCGCATGATCAATT
The DNA here is from genome assembly GCA_016081115.2 of Rehmannia glutinosa. Classification (NCBI taxonomy): domain Eukaryota; kingdom Viridiplantae; phylum Streptophyta; class Magnoliopsida; order Lamiales; family Orobanchaceae; genus Rehmannia; species Rehmannia glutinosa. Next base: position 44,743,546 of record CM071926.1, read on the forward strand.
AATTGATATTTTGCTTGCAAGTTTAACGAGTGAATTCATAATCCTAGACTTTCTTTCATATCTTTTTCTCCAAAGTTTATTCTTGCTTAGTCTTAATTTGTCTTCTTTAATTGTTTTCTTTTAGTTTTAATAAATCCAACAAATCTGGTTAGAGTGTTTAGGTTTTATTTTCTGTCAATTGTGATACATAATAATTATTTGCCGGCTAAGTCTTCCTTGAGAGACGACTTGTGGTTAACTTGCTACCCTACAATTGATCTCGTTCTCTTGCGAGGATTGTTAAACTTTTATAGGTGTTTAGCGGTCGAACAAAATTTTGGCGCCGTTGCCGGGGAGGGCTTTAGGCGTAATAATTACTGTGTCTATTTTCCGTGTTTTTAGTTTAGGATTTCTGCTTTTTTGCTTTTTGATTTTTACCCTTATTCTACCGGTACGTTTGATTCATTTTCCTAAGTTTGTTTATGCAAGGTCGTAGGAATCTCAATCTAGAGCTAGCACCTTTCGTAGACGACATTCACCGCGTTCCTAGACGTATAAGGAACGAGGGGGACAACTCTTCGGTTAGTAGCGAGGATTCTCAGGACCACATTCCAAAGGAAGAACAAACAAACGAGCCAACAATGGGTAATAATCAAGACGAAAACAACACGGAGGCACGTCAGCCTTCGATGCGTGAGTTCGCGCGCCTAGTCATCGGAACCGCGACCTCTTGCATCACTCTGGGACAAGCAGCACGGAACTATGAGCTAAAAAATATACACTTCAATCAACTACCGTCTTTTTATGGAATTCCCAATGAAGATCCTCTCAACTTCATTCGGGAATACTATTCTGTCATTCAAACTTTTCCTCTGCAGGATTTGAATGAGGATCAACTAAGGATGCACTGCTTTCCATATACTCTGAAAGATCGGGCAAAAACATGGCTTATGTCTCTACCTCCCAACTCTCTTACTACTTGGGAGGCGGTGTACAATAAGTTCATGGGCAGGTACTACTCTCATCAGAAAACTTTGGATCTACGAGGTAAGATAGCTATTTTTTGTCAAATGGAAGGTGAACCTTTTCATGAGGCATGGGATCGTTTCAAAGATTTACAGACTAAATGCCCACATCACCACTACCCATTAGAATTGTTAAACCAATTTTTCTATGATGGATTATCACATAACTTCCAGTATATGGTTGACAATGCTGCAGGGGGTGATATGGGTGTGCACACAACCCAGGAAATTTATGATATTCTAGAGATGATGAGTGATAATTCCCAACAAAAAAGTGTCCGAGGCAAACGGGCTACCGTGAATGAAAGAGCACCAAGTTACGATGTGACAAAACAATTGGCTGAGTTGACTAAATAAGTTCAATTGTTGGCTACACAGGGGCATCCATCTAACGCCCCTTCCTTTGCCGAGTCATGTGGAATTTGTGGTGAATTTGGTCATAGGGCTAATGTTTGTAATATGGTGGTTGATCAACAGGTTGAGGACATTAACGCTATCCAGGGTTTTCAACAAAGGCCTCGTAATGATCCCTATGCTCAGACTTACAACCCAGGTTGGTGGAATCATCCAAACTTCAGTTGGGGAAATTCGCAAAATCCATCTCAAATCCATCCGAGGCCACCTTCCCATGGCCAGTCATCAAATCAACCTCGGCCTCCATCGATTGAGGAAGGTTTGAGTTCGTTCATTCAGGTTAGTAAGAAAACTCAAGAGGCCAACATTCAGCGGTTTGAGTCTGTGGAAGCTTCATTCAAACGTCTTGAAACCCAAGTTGGTCAATTAGCCACTAAAATGGGTGAAATTGCTCAACATGTGGTAAATAAAGGAAAGCTACCTAGCCAACCAGAACAAGCCCAAGCCGTCACCGTGTTACGAAGTGGTAAGGTTATTGATAACAAAGTTGAAATTCCATTTTCTACTACTTTGACTAACCCTGTAGGTGACAAGGAGATCGAGAATGCGTCAAATTCAAAAAAGCTTGCACAAGAAGAAGAGGGGAGTAAGGAATCTGTCTTGCACAAAACCAACAATCCTTACAAACCTCCAATTCCTTTTCCAAGTCGCCTTCGGAACAAAAAGCAGGATAAGCAGTTCTTGGATTTCTATAACATGTTATCTAAGGTTAATGTTAACTTACCTCTGCTAAATGTTATAAGAAATGTGCCAGCTTATGTCAAATTTTTCAAAGAACTCGCATCCAACAAAAGGAAGTTTGGCGACAATGAGAAGGTATAGTTTCCGAAGTGGCAAGTACGTATATTCTTCAACACCAATTGCCTCCTAAACAACGAGATCCAGGTAGTTTTGTTATTAAAATTGCAATGGGAAATGGTAAGGAAACTCCCGGGATGCTTGATTTGGGGGCCAGGATTAATCTAATGACTTATTCTATTTTTAAACAACTTGATCTAGGGGAACTGAAGCCCACTAGAATGTGTCTTCAACTTGCTGATAGGTCCATTCGGTACCCTAAAGGTGTTATTGAAGATATTTTGGTAAAAGTGGGTGGTCTCATTGTCCCTATTGATTTTGTTGTATTAGAAGTAGGGGAAGTGCAAAATCAAGATAATGAGCACACACTTCTGTTAGGCCGCCCATTTATGGCCACCACGCACACACTTATTGATGTTAAAAATGAGCGCATGACTATGACTGTTCTCAGGGAAACTGTGACTTTCTCTATTTCTGATACTAAACCTATCCCCTCGCATGCATCACTTGAAAATTGCTCTTTCGTTGATTTGATTGATGGGGCAGTCGAAAACACCTTCTTGCATGATTATAGTCTTGATACTTTATTTCTTGAGCAAGATGATATTTTTGACGTCATGGAAGACGTATGGGCAAGCCTAAAATGAGGGGGGGTGATGGAAATATTCGCGTTAGAAGATGTGGATAATAAACCCGTACAAAAACTGGAATTAGAAGAACTGCCTAAACATTTAAAATATGTGTTTTTAGAAGTAGGTGAGCAGAAGCCGGTGATTATTTATGCTGTACATTCTAAAGAAGAAGAGGGATAATTGTTGGTGGTGCTTAGAAAATTTAAAAATGCAATTGGATGGGGGTTGAGTGATATCAAAGGGATTAGCCCTGCTACGTGCATGCATAGAATTATTCTAGAAGAAGGGGCTAAGCCAAGTAGAGAAGCTTAAAGAAGATTGAACCCCGTTATGATGGAAGTAGTGAAAAAAGAGGTATTAAAACTCCTAGCTGAAGGGGTGATATACCCAATTATGGATAGTGAATGGGTGAGTCCGGTGCATGTTGTACCAAAGAAAAGTGGGATAACAGTTGTATAGAACGAAAAGGGTGAAATTATTCCCACTAGGACCACGACTGGATGGAGGATGTGCATAGATTATAGGAAGTTAAATGCTGCCACTAAAAAAGATCATTTCCCCCTTCCCTTTATTGATCAAATGCTTGACAAACTTGCAGGACATAGTTTCTATTGTTTTTTGGATGGTTTGCCAGGTTATTATCAAGTGGCCATCGCACCGGAGGATCAAGCAAAAACTACTTTCACATGCACGGTTGGGACTTTTGCATTTCGACGAATGCTGTTTGGACTTTGCAATGCGCCAACAACTTTCCAAAGATGCATGTTTTCAATTTTCTCTGACATGGTTGATGATTTCATTGAGGTATGTATGGATGATTTTTCTGTATTTGGATCCTCTTATTCTGATTGTCTTAATAAATTGGCTAAGGTTCTTGAACGATGCATTGAATGCAATTTAACTTTAAGGTGGGAAAAAAACCTTTTTATGGTGACAAGCGGAATTATTTTAGGCCACGTGGTTTCAAAAAGAGGGATCGAGGTTGATAAAGCTAAAATTGATGTTATTGAAAAATTACCTCATCCCATTAATGTTAAGGGCATTAGGAGTTTTCTTGGGCATGCTGGATTTTATAGAAGGTTCATTAAGAATTTTTCAAAAATTAGCCAACCTCTTTGTAAATTGCTTGCTCAAGATGCCCCTTTTGATTTTGATGAAAAATGTTTGAATGCCTTTAACACATTAAAAGAGAAATTGATAACTGCTACTGTTGTTGTTGCTCCTGATTGGTCATTGCCTTTTGAAATTATGTGTGATGCATCTAATCATGCTGTATGGGCCGTCTTAGGACAAAGAATTAATAAATTGCTCCATGTGATTTACTATGCTAGTTTGACTCTTAATGATGCACAAGTAAATTACACTACCAATGAAAAAGAACTATTAGCTGTTGTTTTCTCCTTGGATAAATTCAGATCTTACATTGTTGGGTCTAAGGTAATTATTCATAGCGATCACGCAACCCTGTGTTACTTGTTGAGTAAGCCACAAGCTAAACCTAAGTTAATTCGGTGGATTTTGATGTTGAAAGAATTTAATGTTGAAATAAAAGATAGAAACGGGTCGGATTTTGGATCCGTCTAATGGATTTTGGCCCCTTAGACCGTCTGACAGAAGTTTTTGTCAAAATTTTTATAGTTAGTTTATTTGATTCATTTAAATGCTTAGAGAGAATTAAATTTTTATTTCTAATTTTCTCAATAATTAATTCCATATGACGCTATGTGAAGTTTACTGCATCAATGATGGACCGAACTAACTAGGGAGCAATTTGCTAAGACTACTAAAGAAGTTGATGAATGAGGGAACAAGTTAGATATTAGATGACTCATCAGGATTTCACAACTTAAAGTACTGGGAAAAATAAATAAAATAAAATAAAAAGTTCTTCTTCCTCTTCTTTTCATTCTTCTTTTCGACATAACTTTAGCTTCCAATCGCAGCCCACCGCGCCCATATGACACAGTGTCATGCCATATGGGCGCCAATTGAACGTAATTACGAACCGAATTTCCTAATGCGGTTTCACTAAAAGAATTCACACGGTTTCTTCACTTACTTTTTCATTCGCCAACATACACAAGAGAAGTATATGTATATATATATATATATATATAGGATTTAGATCAGGTGAGTCCACATATCTTAGGTGAGTACACGAGACCAAATCTGAGTCGTTGATTCAATTTTTAAACGGTTAAGATTAATCGGGTTTTAATATTATTTAATATATAACTTAATTTAAATAAGGGCTTATTAGTAATTTTATTTTAAATCAATTTTTGGGAGGGAATTTATTTTTGGTAGTGGGCTAAATTTTAGGGGCGGTTATGATGGACGTGTAAATCCAATATCTTCCATATCTTTTCGTGTTTGGTGCAATGAAAAAGTCGGTTCATCCCATCGACCGTCTTCCACACTCAAAGTCTCTGCAAGTTATGAAACCTTCTTCCTCCATTGACGAGTCTTCCACACAATATCTCTCTCGCTCAAGTTACCATATTTCCCTGCATTTCGTGCCCGTCTTCCACATGATCTTCCACCGTCTTCCTTCGCGAAACAAAAATCACAACACCATATCTTGACAAAAAATTACCAAATCTCCAAATCGAGAATCAAATATCCGGCGAGGCCAAAATCGACATTGTTGTGTTTTTTGAGAAAAGCCCATTGAACCCTTAGTTTTATTTGAAGAACACAAATGGAGTTGTGTGAATTTCTTTTTGCGTCCCGCAACATTGTAGGTTAGGGCAACTTTTTTCTCATTTTATTTTCGTAATTTTTTTTATTTTTTTGCATTTCTTATGTAGTATCTTATTTTTATTGGTGGATTTGTTTTTAATATTGCCTATATTTTGTCCCTGTAAATATGCTTAGGATTGTCCTGTAAATATGCTTAGGAATGCTTATAATGGGGAATGGTGGAAATCGAAAAACAATATCGCTTATGGTTAGGACATTTCTTTGTGTTGTTAGTTTAAATTGTCTTTATTATCTTGAAAAGTTGAAGTCCTGGAGTTGGTCTTATGGGATTTTTAAATACATTTTTGTTCTTTGATAACTATGTATTCCTTACATTTTGTTTCCAAGTCCAGTATTTTTGAATGATGGTTACTTGTAATGCTTATTTGTGTTGAACTATGCTTACTCACATTATATATAATGCTTACTTATCTTATATATAAAGCTTAAGTCATTAGGGTTAGCTCTTATGTGATTTTTACATACATTTTGTTCTTGATAACTATTTGTTCCCCTTATTTTTCAAAGTCTTTAAGTTTGCCTCGTTGTTAATGTGTACTGCTTTTTGGTGTTGACAATTATGCTTGCTCACATTTTATATTATGCTTACCTATATTATGTAGTATGTTTTAAATTTGTTACCAGTTTTTATGAGACAGTTGAATGACTATTTATTTTTTTTAGTGTTTTTTTGGAGATGGCTAAGGAGAGCAAGAGTAAGGGTACATTGGATAAAGGGAGCAAGAAGAGGAAGGCGAGCGATATTGATGTTGTTGCGAGCCGAGTAAGAAAAAAAAAGAAGGAAAGGACAAAGGTAAAAAAGTGATGAAGCGGTTGACGAAGAATCCAAATATCCCCGGTCGTGTACGAGATCAACGCCGAGGAGGTTCGCCAAAGTTATTAAGAAATTGAACCCCGCATTCACGCCATTAACGAGATTGGGTTCGGTGGGATGTTGCACATGAAGATCGTGGAAATACCGAGATGCTTAACTTTGTTGGTTAAAATTTTCAACCCGTTAGGTAATGTGTGGTGATTTCAAAGCGGAAAAAATTCACGTAGACGCCACGGGATGTGGAACGGGTTCTTGGAATCCCAAATGGTAGTGTGAATATTGAACGGAAGAACAAAGCGGGGGATGTGAACTTTATAAAGAATGGCTAGAGTTTTTTAATAAGCCTAACAACCACATCACGGCAAAACACGTAGCTACGGAGATGTTAAAATTTGAGGACGGAGGTGACAAGGTTCAAGAGGCACTTTGTTGCCCTGGTGGACTGCTTGATTATCGGGAATAACCCTATTGGTTATGTTAACCCCCTCATGATGGACAACCTGGAGAATGTTCATAATATTCGCAACCTTGGCTGGTGCGAGTACACAATTAATACGGTGACAAACCATGCACGTTGGGGAAAAGGAAGCAAAAAATGTTCAATTTCCCCCTTTTGTTTTTATCCTCGGTAAGCGGTAAATTATTATTGTTTTACATTTTTTGTATCACTACATTGCATACTTTACTAATTTTTGTTGTTTGTGTAGGTTTTTTATTTGGATAGGGTTGTTTTCTATACTAGGGACGTGACTAGAACTCTCCCCAGTATTAGAGGTTGGACTTCTCAGATCATTAAGAAAAGGGTACGCAAGGAGATGAAAGAAGGTGGATTTGGGCAGGCTCATTTGGCGGAACCGCTCCGTGAGGTTTTGACGAAGGGTCGTGGGTGACATTGGGCCCATAGGAAGTCGGTCAACAAGGTTTGTCGTCCGGGATTGAGAGCCACGAGGTAAAATTTTTAGTTCGGTTTGGTTGGTTGAATCCATTTTGATTAATGCTTGTGGTAGATAAAACATATGCTTATACATGTAGTTAAATTTGCTTTTATTAGATAAATGATGGAGAATTTGATTGTTGTAATCGTTGCATTCATTTATAGTTAATAATGCTTATTATGTTTCCCAAATGTGCTTATATATGTTGCTCAAATGCTTACAAATTGTTATTGTAATTTTGGTTCCCTCAAATGTCTTTGGAATATTTTTATGACATATGACATAACATCTTATATGGTGTGCTAATATTGCTCACAATATTTTTTGTCTTGCTTATGAGTTTTGCCAATTCTCTGTTGCATATAATGCTTACATAACGATGAAGTATTTAATTATTTGCACTTTTTCTATTTTTTGTCCAATGTTTGGTTTGCTTATGATAGTTTCCAATTATGCTTATATGTGTTGCTAATAATGCTTACGAATAATGAAGTATTTTATTTTTATTTTTGGTATTATTGTCAATGTATTTGGATCTTATGGGATTTGCAAAATATGCTTATATATCTGTTTGCTTATTATGCTTACAAGTAATGATGAAGTGTAAATCATGATATGTAGTCATTTAAATATTTCTCCAGAATCTTGACATTTTTGGTTTGATAACTTTTGGAAAGGAGTATAAATCGAGATTCTTGAAGAAGTTGTCGCCTTGCTACATATGTGGTTTCGACATAATCGCGTTGCTTGAAAATGCTCCAAAAGAATGAGATTATGAGACTTTTGCAAATTACAAGATTCGGCGATGATGCTTATATGCTCGGCTAGTAAGCACACATTGACGCGGGCGGACCCCATGCTTGACGATATGAGCGAGACTCGGTGACCAAGCTTTTTTGGAATAATCCCGAGACGATAGCCAATCGAAAAAGTTGAGATTGCACTTGGTCGTAGGGAAGAGTTGAAAAGGGTGGGGAAGATTTGCCAAGTTTCGATCTGGTGTTACCCAAGAGCCTCATTAAAATTGTGGGCGGGGATGTAAGATTTTTGATCTTTTTTTCTGTTATTTTTTTAACATCCCAGATACGCCGCTTACTATGAATAGAATGTTGGGTTTCTCATTGTCTTGATGTGTGTTGTTGTTTTTTTTTTTCTTGTTTTATTAACAAAATTAGCGGGGCACGTGATGTTGGCGAAGATGGTGTGGATATTTGGAGATGGTGTCGGGGAATGACGGCGAGGATGACGAGGAGGATGACAATTGACGAGGAGGATGAGGGTAAGAGCGGCGAAAATGAGGATGAGGATGGTAGTAGTGACGATGATGAGGGGATCCTGTTGACGCCGAGTTGGAACAAGACGGCGGTGACAGTGGGAAAATTAAGAAGATGAGGTTAACAGAAGGCTTTTGAGAATGCATTACATTGACGTGTTGTCTCAATGTTCAAAACTTGAAATGATGGTTTCGAACTGGATTTTTGAAAATCCGGCCGGTGAATCGTATGTTTCTTTTTATTTTGTTTATTTTAAAAAATGACTTTTTTATGATGTTTTTAGTTTGAGCAATTGTATGAACATGCAGGGAGGAAGTCATATTTGGTAGTGGTGAATTTAATATAACAAGACAAGATATGGAGACTTTGAAGGGCGGACAATACGTCAGCGGGGCTATTGTGGATACCTGGTCTTTTATCCTGAATCGCAAGGAATCGTTGAGGGCTGATAGTTCTCCTCGTAGATTCTTTGCCACGACATATCCCACTCGTATGTTTCACCCGCATTTCTTGGTAGATAATTTTGTGATGCATGAGTTTTGACTGTAGTATCCATTTTTATGCTCTGTTTTTGTATATTATGCTTATGGATATATCAAAATATGCTTCCTGGATGTTTTCCATTATGCTAGTGTTTACATGAATTCATGGATTATAAATTTGCTTAAGTTGGGTTTGAGTTATGCTTATTAATGTTATGCATATTGCTTGATATTTCGCCCCATTATGTCTTTATGTATAATAGATTGCTTGTTCCAATGAACAATGCTTATGTATGCATTAAATGTTGCTTGCCAATAGTTAATTACTTCTAATTTAATCATATTTTTATTGCGTTCACAATTGCAATGCCCAAAGAATGCGCCTTTCTGAGTGAAACGGTTAAGACATTCAAAAAGCTTCGACGTTGAGTTTAGCGATTCCAATATTGGAGGAGATCCGTTAGTATGTATGATATGGTGAGGCTTATTTTTTTTTTGTTCGTGAACCTAACATTTTTGTTACCCATTGTGTAGTTCTTCTTCCCAATATTCAAGAGTGAACATTTTTCGTGGTATGCTTCGACGTTAAAAAAAGTTCGCCATGTATTAGACAACTCTTCTTAAAACAAAACCCTCAAATACGATGGTGTTCTTGATAAATTGGTCGATTCGTCTCTATAGATGATTGAAGATATATTTTCATTCTTTATTGTTTTACTATTCAAATATATATTTTTTTAATGGACAATGACAAGTATTTTCGCAATACCTGTCGACTAAGGGTTTCCGTCAATTGCTCGTGTGATCCAAAATCTCGTTTGTGCATGCCCGGAGGGACAAGGATAACAAAGTTGATTGTGGTATCTTCGCAATGCGCCATTGGAGACCTATATGGGAGGTGGGATCGAAATTGGGATAGCGGGCTCCGGAAGAACGACGAGGCGCAACTTTTGATGATGCGTAGAAAGTGGTAGTCGCAATATGCTTGACTCATTTGAATGATCTTAGGGAGGCGGTAATGGGGCGAGTGAAGGTGTTTGCAAAAGAATTAAGATCATCCCTAACATTTTATTTGTTTTGTACTTTTTATTGATATTTGAAGTACTCTTTAGCGATCTTCCGGACACGGTTAACCTGCTTGGTCTTTGAAGTAAATGTTTTTTTGATTAGTGCCTATGTAAGCGAATTCAAGTGATTAATATGCAGATTTTACTCTATTTTGTAAGCAATTATTTTCATGATATGATAAAATGTTTCTAGATTACTTTAAATATTTTTTAAGCGGTGTTCTTCTTCAATGTATTGAAAATCTACCGCAATGCAAGCAATATTCAAATGTTTTAACTTCTTCAAGTATACAAACATTTCGTAGCGAAACTCAAACGATGCACAAGCGAAAATCATTTGTCTTGTTAGCATTATTTCAAAAATTATAACTTATCAATTATTTCATACTATATAGTTGTAATCAAATGTGTTTTAGCATGATTTAAATGTTGTACATGCAGATTTTAATGTTTTTGTAGGTTTGTATATCATGTTATTTTATATTTGCGAAAAATAATCAAAGTGCAAGATAAAAAAATTTAACTTAAAAATAAGCGATAAAATATGCATAAATAAAAAGATTATCAAAAGTTTTAATAAGGAAAACATGCACTTGCAAAAAATAAAAACATCAACTACTTGTGCGAACCTATTTCTCCGCATTTCCCACAACGTATCTTCATTTTCTCATCAAACCTTTATCGCCTTTTCCTTCCGACTAAGTCGGCTTTTGACTGATTGCCGCTCCCCTATTTTTGGATGTGTTGGCGGCAACACTACGACGCCTAGATGGGTTTTATCTCCAACGAATCCTTCGATCAATGTTTGTCTGCTTCACCGCACGGAATCAAAATCCTTCAAAGAATTGTTCTTTATGTTCTTTTATGATGCTTGAAATATTCAATCTTGGATTTGTCGTCATTTGATAGAATCAAACAATAGTGAATGTCGGACCAAATCATTGGATCGTTGTATCACAAAAATCGATCCGAAATTGTTCAACGAATCATTGTTTGGACACCGTAGCATGGATGCATTTTTCGTCCATCTTTTGTGAATATATTTGGTCCGGATTTTATCGGCCTCTTTTTGTAGCGAAAAAATATGACGACATACAAGCCCGATGTGCAAATCGCATTCCATCGCATCTTCATTTATATATGAAACCACCGTAAAGACTCTATTTCCACGGATTTTATAAGTGCATGTGTTAGCCCGTTTATGATTTCCATCGTCACGCACTTGTAACAAGATGATTCGATTTCGCTCATTTGAAAAACAAATTTCCGTATAACAATCGATGCATGTTTCTCAATTTCTAATTGTGTTTTGCATTTGGGCAAGCCGGATTCCATCTCGTTGTTCGGTTTGTCTACGGCATGTCGAGCTTCTATAGCGCTATCGTAGTGCATGAAAAATTCCACTAGACTAACTTAAACGAACCAAATTGTTAGCACTCTCCGATCTTGACGTGGTTACGAGCAATCCGCTCAATTGCACATTTTTAAAATAAGCGGGTATCCACGATTTTCTCGATTTAAAAATATGTTTGAACCATGAATGCGAAGTCACCGGTAATCATTCATCAATTGCCCATCTCTCCTCAAGTTCGAGGTTCAATGTAGTTACTCCGCATAATGCGATTCAATCTTTCCATGAATTCCTCGTCCTTAATCAAAGTATGCCCCACTTTCGCACCAACCTTTTCCATGATATGCCACATACATAGTCGGTGAATACTGTTCTTGAAAACCCTTTTAATAGCATTTTTCATTGCGGGATCTTGATCAGTAACTATGTAAGTTGGCTCATGCCCCATTGCCTTTAAGAAATTTTTGAATAGCCAGACATACGATTCATCATCTTCCTTTAGAAGTAACCCAGGCGAACGTAACACATCTTCGATGATTGTCCACACCAAAGAACTATTGTACCTAGGTTTGTTGTGACAAGTCAGGTCTCATTTTTCACAAGATAAGAAATTTCATTCAAGTTCGAGATCATGCAATTTTTCTATAATACATAAGCAACATTGTAATAATATATAAGCATATTATGTAAAATTCATATGCATTTCCACACATCAATACATGTTGTAATGAAATAGCCATTTTCTTTAAACAATTATATATTTTCGTATGCGTGGAAAGCAACTCGTAAGCACTCTTTTCCTTTTTGTTATGCATTCGAAAAAAAGATGAATGATCATGAATTTTTGCGATTGCACCCCATACTAAAGTGTTGTATGTTGCATCGAAAGATATAACATCCCCGAACATTCGTAGTTTTGCTTGCACATTGGATCAGCCCAAAATAATCGTGTAAGTTGGTCGTTTTCATCAACGTCATAGTTGAATCTTCAGATTTGGACAAACTTCAATCTTTTTAAAAACTTATCAATAATAAGTCGCTTGCATCGGCTCCACGACATAAGCTTTCACTCTTCTTGAAATTTTTAAAGTCGATTGGTAGTGCGCCTACATTCGAATACCCTCCAACCATCTCCTTATACGATCGATAAGTTTTACATGTTTGCTTTTATACACTTAGTATGAATTTTTGGTGAGCCAAATTTAAATTCCTATTCGCCTTTAGAAAGTGTCATACCCCGGGCCAATGAATGCGTGTGCCGGATTTCAAAACTCTTTCTTGTAAGAACTGATTGAGTGGCACGAAACACGCAACGCGCCTTGCATCCCACCCTTGTCGGTTTCTGTGTCTCACTTGTGAGACTTCATCATTTTGCTCCGCTTCTTCGGTGGTGCGATGAGTTGCCAACCTTTTTGAACCCTTCGGTTGCAAACAACGATTGCATGCGTATTATATCACTTGTGGAGCGTTTGGTTGTACTAATTCTCACATCAAATCCGTGGCACACCTATAATCCTTGTAGAATTGTATTCCGCTCTTGACACTATCAAAAATCATCCCTTCTTTTGGAGTCAGATGTTCGTCACATTCTGGTATCCAATTCACAGACGAATCCGTTGTTATTTCAATCCGTTGTTGCGGAGCACTTGCAATTACAACTGTCTCAACAAAAGAAATAAATAAGCAAGATTTTGAAAATACGTTAGCATAATGGTCACTTTTTATAAGCAATATTATACTGACATATAAGCAAAGAACATGAACAGAACAACCGGCGTTGTAATCAAATAATTTCAGTTTATACAACCTAAATAATGATCAATTAATGAGGTTATTGTGCAACATTTTATTGTGCAACATGTTTCCTATCATATCATATATTTTTAATGAAAAAATGGGGACGAATAATTAAATTTCATGCTTCTATATGTTCATACTTATAAGTATATTAGAATTATTCTATAAGCATTATTATGGATACTAATAAGCATATTATCTGGTTAATATGAAGAAAAAGAACGTGGACGGGGAACTAAATTTTAGGTGTTCAGAAGTATGGTGGTAATCATAAGCACATTTATAGGCAAATCGAAAGCAAATTTATCATAACGAACAAGCAACTCAATAGGTAAACATACACACACACAAAAAAATGGCATGAAGATAAGCCCTTTTATGGACTACTAAGAAGTTCACATTTGTAAGATACTATTCTTAAGGCTTAAAGCAGATGCGGACTCATGGGCATTTCACAATAATTACAAGCAAAAATGAAAATGATTGATCGAATCATTGATTTTAGGAAAAATTAAATCAAATATTAAGGAGAATCAAAATAAAATGAACAATCAATACAATTTCGTAGTCAAGGAAAAGTGTTACCTTGTTCTTCATTAGTATTGAAGCTTTCTTCATATGTGTCGTCCATTCCCTCCTTCCTTGTTTCATTCAAAATGGTGAATTTTCGTTTGGGAGGCTATCCACGTTAGAGAAGAATGGTGGCCAAGGTGAAATAAAGTGGACGATTTTAATTCATATGAGATATGGTGGAGTTTGATTGTAACTAATCCTTTTTTTGGGATCTACTAGATTTAGCTACCATTATTTATTATGGTATGGACTAATGTACCCTCCATATGGCTAATTCGTTATTTGCCAAAGAATTAGAAAGGATTAATCTCACCATCTACATCAATTTATCTACGGCTTGATCTCCTTTTTCATAATAAGGGGGTCCTATATAACCCATCCCATATATATATATATATATATATATATATATATATATATATATAGGGATGAGATCTCGTGTAGCAGCCTCTTACCGTGTAGTAGTGTGGATTGATCCCATCCATCCACATCTTTTATTCAATGGTCCAGATTGCTATTAAAAATAACTGATTTATCAATTAATTAATAGGTGGAAAAAGCATAATAGTAACTAGCAAAATGTCATAAATCACGCCCCCTACAATCAAGGGATTTATTAATATCACGTTTCTATAACTGAAACTGTGCACCATTTTAATAACTGAACTATACACCATTTAATAACTGACTGTACACCATTTTATATCTAACAGTGCATCATTGTATAACTAATTGTACACCTTTCAATCCCAACGATTTTTATGGAATTTGATTTTACGATTGTTCCCGTTTTCCATTTTATCTCGAACTGTGCACCATATTATATATAACATTGCATCATTGTATAATTAATTGTACATCATCTAAAGGAACTATAAAGATGAAATGGTGTAACCATCTTCCCATTTAATAACTTAATTGTGCACCATTTTATATCTATCAGTGCATCATTGTATAACTAATTGTACGTCATCTAAAAACCCTATGAAGATAAAATGGTGTAACCACCTTCACATAATGACGCCCTACAATCATGGATGTGATAAAGATCATGTTTCCATAACTGAATTATGCTCTGTGCACCATTTAATATCTAACTGTGCACCATTTTATATCTAACAATGCGTCATTGTATAACTAATTGTACATCATTATGAGTAAAACACAATTGAATGAAAAGCGGGAACAATCGTAAAATGAAATCCCATAAAAATCGCTGAGATTGAATGGCGTATAATTAATTATACAATGATGCACTGTTAGATATAAAATGGTACAATCAGTTATTAAATGGTGTACAGTTCAACTATTAAAATGGTGCACAATTCAATTATGGAAACATGATATTAATCAATCCCTTGATTGTAGAGGCGTGATTTGTGGCATTTTTCTAGTTACTATTATGCCCTTTCCACCTATTAATTAATTGATAAATCAGTTATTTTTAATAGCAATCTAGACCACTAAATAAGAGGCATAGATAGATTGGATTAATCCACACTGCCACACGGTAAGCCACTTGCCAAATTTGATCATAACCCTATATATATATATATATATATATATATACACACACACAATAACAACTATTGTTTTGCATGCACAAAATCCTGACCTCCAACATACGACATTTCCGCATTATGAATACTCACTCTCAGCGATGCCCAGTGATGAGTCTCTCATGGTTAGAGTAGTTAGTTTCTCTCTCTAGAGAGAACCCTAGTTTGTGTGTTGTTGTCTTTTTCTTTTGTCGGCGCGTCTCCCCCTTCCCCCATGTTGAATCTATCTGGACATTTTGTCACTCTTGTCTTCTCCGGGGAATCCAAGTTGTCGTAATGGCGGATGGACATGTGCATGACTTCGGTGCTTTGTATGATTCTAATATAGTTCAAAAAGCTTTAATTAATTAATATAGAATTTCTATATTTCTGCGCTTTTGTTTTGATATTCTAGCTGTTTTTGTCCTCTCTTTATTTTTTATTGCATTGAATACTGATTCTTCCCCCACCTACCTTATTTACTAACCCTTATTATAACCTTTGCTCTTGCCTTCGTGTCTCCACATGATTTTTTTGGGTTTTCTTTTTTTATCTTTCTTCTGTTCTCTTTTTTTCTCTTTTTGGTTTTCCCTTTTTGCATCCAGGTGGTCAGATCTAGTGATATTGGGGTGGATCTGACGGCTGAGGTTATCCCATATGGCACGGTCAAAAAAAAGAAAGAGCTTCACTAAAATGGAATAGGACATTGTCGAAAACTGACTCATTTCACTCTAACAACAGAAGAAAGAGATGAAATAGCTTTGGAAGAAAAGAATGTAGCAAAAAGCAAAGAGGAGTGTGGGAAAAGTTTGTTGGGTAAAATCTTTGGATCCAAAAAAACCCAATTTCGCAGGACTACGAAATACCCTTTCGAGTATTTGGCAAACTAACCAATCATTCTTAATCTGAGAGATCAGACCCAACCTCTTTCATATCATGTTTGCATCCCATGAAGACAAAAACAAGGTTCGTGTGGGGGTAAAACTTTGTCTTTCGAGAATCAATACATCCATTTAAGGGAGTAGTCTGATAAAATTATGGAGCAGGTGGATGCCATCAAATATTGAGATCTGGGTTCAAGGTTGGAATATCCCTTACCACTGGATAAGTGTGGATACTGGAAGAAAATTAGGGCTTAAATTTAGGAAAGTTCTTGATGTTTTCATTCCGGACTGATAGCCCAAAGGGGAGATATATCAATGTTCTGGTGGAAATCAATTTTGAGAAACCCTTACTCCATGGATCTAATGTTAAATTGGGATCGGATTCTTGCCGGGTCGATCTCAAGTATGAGAAACTTCAAAGTTTATGTATTTACTGTGGTTTGGTAGGGCATATGGAAAAGCTTTGCCAAATAAAGAGAGGAAACCTTAAAAATGACATTTTGGATAATGGATGAGAGCTGCTGATAATTTGGTGGTCCGTCATATTAGATGGATGTTTTTATCGTAATTTTGATGATTTCATATAATTAAGTTTTATACCAAAACAATGTCCCCAAATATTGTCCAAATACTTCAAAATATTTTAAATGATTTTGTACTCATTTTTGGGAGTATTTCTTGAACTTTATTTTTGACAAAAATTGGACAACTCATCTGTTTTTAGGTCAACCGGTCGCCCTATAGGGCAACCCGCACCTGAAAGTTTTATTTTGAAACAGAACCAAAATAAAGAAGATTTAGGGGGAGGGCAACCAGTCGACCGGTGCCTGGGGTTTTCTTTTTCTTCTGTCTCTCTCTGACTCGAGGGGGACCGGTCCAACCCCCAGTCGACCGGTCCACCTCTAGGGTAACCTGTGTTTAAACATTCTCAACGTTTTTTTCTTATTAGAGGGCGACCGGTCGCCCTAAGGTTTTATCAGCAGAAACTATCCATTGCAGTAGACAACTATTCATGAAGTTGTGGGATTGATTCTAACAACTATTTTCTTGGATTATTTGGCAATTCTTTTACAGATTTCACTCTTCTAGGAGGAGCCTATGTTGGTGTTCAAATCAAGGAGCTCTCCTATAAATACTTGAAGGTTTGAAGGATCAAGAAACAACATAAGCATACAAACAACAAGCAAAAATCAGAAAACATCTTGTTATTCACTTTCAACATACTTGTTGTATTTAGCCTAAGCTTTACACTTGCACATCTTGAGTATTAGGCTTCATTCTTGATTACACTTGCACTTCAAAGTTGTATACTTCATTTGAGTTGTAATCATGAATTGATTCAAATCATCTAAAACAAGAAATCCATGTTAGTGTTTTTGTGGTAAGAACACACTTGGTTGATTCTAGGTGTTGAAGAGTTTGGTGCTCTTCATTATTGTAAGAAGATTGTGGTAATCTTCATAGGTGGTGTTGTAATAAGAGTGCGGTACTCTTCAAGGTAAATGTTATAATAGTTTTGGTATCTATTAATATACTTTTCCTTTTCGAAATCCATTCGGACATACCAAGTGATAGAGCATTAGTCCCTAGGTGGGTTGAAGCTCTATAAATCATTGTGTGTTGTTTATATTTCTGCACTTTTATTTCTTCAACATCTTCATACTCGAAAAAGAGGACGTAAATCAGAAAATCGGGAAAATCTATTCATCCCCTCTCTAGATTTACGTAGCCACTTGGACTAACAAGTGGTATCAAAGCCAAACTCTTTGGAAAGCTCATTTAATTTGCGAGTAAAGAGGAGATCCATGGCTACAAGCGAAAGCTACCTCACCACCGGTGCCTCCACCAACAAGCCACCACTATTCAACGCAAATAACTACGCCTTTTGGAAAGACCAAATGAAATTCTTTCTTCAAGGTTGCAGTTTCGATATTTAGAATGCGGTTATTGAAGGAATAACTCAAACGACAAAGAAGTTGGAGGATGGAACTACGACCCTCAAGAGCTTCAAAGAACTCGATAAAAGCGACAAGAAGGCATTCTCTCTAAAACGGTAAGGCTTTGTATATTTTGCATTTGTCTCTTGCCGCCACCGAGTACAACAGAATTAGAGGAATAAGGTAGGCACATGAAGTGTGGGAAAAACTAGAAACTATTTATGAAGGCACTAAGAAAGTTAAACAAGCTAGAAAAACAATGCTTATTAAAAGACTTTGAAAACTTCATAATGCTTGAGAGTGAAGGAATTTCAAAAATGGTGGAAAGGCTAGACAACATAGTCAATCCCCTATTGGCACTCTGAAAGGTCATATCGGAGGAAGATAAGATAACAAAGTATTAAATGCTCTTCCGGGCTCATGGTCCAAAAATGTGATGGCTATAACGAAAGCTTAAAGCCTTTTCCAAAAAAGAAGGCTCTAATTGCGGAAGTCAAAACATGGATGAACTTCTTGCAACATCCGACGAGGAAGAGAAAACCGAACATGGTCTCATGGCCATAGATGATGAAAACAATGAGGTACGGTCTAACTCTCCGTCTTCTTCTTTAATTGATGATCTTCAAATTGATTATGATGATTTACAAAATGAGTTTAGAGATATGATCTACAAATACTAGACTTTGAAAAAGGAGTATAAAGAGCTAAAATTAGAAAAAGACAAGTTATTTACTTCTCATGAATCACTTGATCATGCTCATTCAATTACTCTTGCTACAGTTCAAAGTCTCGATTCCGAAAAACAATTGCTCACTAAAGAGATTGAAAATTTGAAAAAGGATGTGCAACATTTTAAATTGAATACGGATAAAGTCACAAAAATTATTGGTGCACAAAGAAGTGAGCAATCTAAACTAGGAATTGGTTATAAATCTTTTCAAACTTTTTTTAAGAAAAATAACCAAGCTCCAACTTTCATACGTGCTAGTAGTCCTAATATTATTACTTGTTATTATTGTGGTAAAAATGGACACTTTGCTAGTACATGCAAACTTAGAAATAGCAATAGTCATTTTTGAAGACCCAAAGGTCACATGGCTAACCCCCATGGACTCCAAAATTTTAGGGTACCTAAAAAATGTATTTATAGGTACTAGGGGCTATAACAATCACAGAAGATTCCAAATGGCTCGTGGACAGCGAATTTTCGTGACACATGACCGGAAAAGAAGAACTTTTTACCAACATCAAGCTCCAAAAAGAAAGAATGGTCATGTTCGGGAATGCCAAAGGCAAAATTCTTGGCAATGGAGACATTGGTAATTCTTATTTCTCTCTTAGTAATGTTTTATTAGTAGAAGGGCTTAAGTTCAATTTGGTAAGTGTAAGCCAGTTTTGTGATTCTAATTATGATGTTGTTTTTAATAAAGAAAAAATGCCTTATTCTTAAAAATGGTAATATTATTTGTGAAACTAGTAGAAAAGAAAATCTTTATAAAATTTGTACAAGTGATTTGGTTAGTCAAAATATTCTTGTCTGGTCGCCAATAATGATTTAACTAGTTTATGACATAGGCGACTTGGACATGTTGGATACACAAAATTACAAAAGATTTACAAAACCCAACATGTCAAAGGACTACCCAAATTAAATTTTGAAAATCTTGGCTTATATGACACTTGTTAAAAGAACAAATTAGTTAAAAGTAATTTTAAGCCCTAAAATGAAATTCCATAACCAAACCTTTACAACTACTTTATTTTGATTTGTATGGGGATATTGGCACTGAAAGTCTAAGTGAAAAATATTTCACCTTTATTATAGTTGATGACTTCTCTAAATATACTTGGGCTATTTTTCTTGCAAATAAAAGTAATGCCGCTAATGAGTTTGCTAAGTTGTGTAGACTTATAGAGAATGAAAAAGAAGATACTATTAAATCTGACCCATAAGGTGAATTTGATGGTGATTTTAGAATACTATGTGAAACCAAAGGGTATGCACATAATTTTTCGGCTCCAAGAATTCTACAACAAAATGGTGTTTCCAAGAGGGAAAATTGGACTCTTCAAGAAATATGTCGGTCTATGCTCAACGAATTTTCACTTCAAAATACTTTTGGGCCGAAGCCGTCAACACAGCTTGTTATGTCATAAACCGGGTATATCTTCGTCCCAAGTTAAATAAAACACCTTATGAGCTTTGGAAATGAAGAACTCCAATTATTAGCTATTTCAAAATATTTGGTTGTAAGTGTTTTATTTTGAACACCAAGGATCAATTGGACAAACTTGATCCTAAGGCCGATGAAGGGATATTTACGGGGTACTCGACTAAGAGTAAAGCATATCGGGTTTATAACAAAACTATCATGGTGATCGAGGAGTCTATTCACTTTAAATTCAATGAAGCCTCCAGTGTTGAAAGTATACCCAATGATGATAGTGATGAAGAAGATGAAGTTGGACCAATTGTTCCAAATGATGCTCAAAGTGATCAACCTTACACATCAATGATCAACCTTCAACTTCTAATGTTCAACAATAGGATAAAAATGACAATTCGGATCTTCCCATAAAATTTAAAAGAGATTATCCAAAAGATCTTATAATTGGGGATCCTCTATACAAAGTAATGACTAGAAGGAAATTTGTTGAAGCTCTTATATCCCAAAAAGAGCCTAAAAATGCTAAGGAAGCCATTGAAGATGAAGATTGGTTTCTTGAAGTGCAAGAGGAGTTGAATTAATTTGAAAGGAATGATGTTTGGGAACTGGTACTTTGTCCTCCATGACAAACAATTATTGGCACAAAATGGGTATTTCGAAACAAACTCGATGATCAAGGCAACATAGTTCGAAATAAAGCAAGGTTAGTAGCTCAAGAGTATTGTCAAGAAGAAGGTATTGATTATGATGAAACTTTAGCACCTGTAGCACGTTTAGAAGCTATTTGTATTTTACTTGCCTACTCGTGCTTTAAAAATTTCAAACTGTAGGTCCCAAGGGGTGTGGTGTAAGGTTTAGATGGGGGTTGGGGGGGGTTGAATAAACCTTCCAACTTTTCTCAATTTAGTCCTTTAAAATTTTTTCAACAGAGTTGACTCAAATCAGCTAAGTCCTTGGGGGACAACTAGGTTGGATTACTTCAGCAAAGTTACCCACTCAATGCACTGACTCGAGCCGTTGATAGTATAACTCACCGGGTCACTAACACTTAATTTTTAGTTGATTTGGTTCTTATACAGCGGAAGACTTAACACCCTTGATAATTTTAAACTTGTTTTTAACACTTGTTTTTAGCAATGTTATTATCAGCTCGGTTAGCAATTTAACTTAAACAACAGATATAAATATAAACAGGAAAAATAAAATGATGTAAGCAAATGACACAAGCAAATTTTATAGTGGTTCGAGGATGGGGTAATTCCTCTAATCCACTCTTCTCGAACTCCTGGAGGAATCCACTAAGTACCAGATCAGGTTACAAAGTAGTTCTCAGTCTAAGACAACCTTGATCATACAGCTAGCTTCTCCTTCGACTCAGCTTCTTCACAAGACAGCTGCCTTGCTACTTCAACTCCCTTCGAACCATTCGAATTGATCACACAACCTTCCAACGAGCTCGAATCTTCTGGTTTGACCTTGAACCTTACTACAAGTCCTTCAATCTTGGAGACTAGACCCCTTTAGTTCTTAAAACTTTTGCCTCTTCAACTGGATGAAGTATTCTTCCATTCACAGAGTGTGTTAGATTGAGTTCCTTCGAGTTTAGGCTTGAGGAATATCTTGGTAAGCTTGATTGAATGTTTGCAGGTATTGCTTGCTTTGAATTGCTTCGTGTGCTTGGTCTTTCGTACCTCTCTCTTATTTCCTTAGCCTTTTATAGTGCTCATTTGAAAATTTACCCATTGAAGAGATAGACTATTTTCAAATGCCACTTCTTGTTCGTTGGCTCCTCTTTTCTTTGACTTACAACTAGTGATGGTGATATTTCTTCATATTAAATGATTCTGCAGCTTTTCATAACCTGACACAAACTTTAGTGCTTCCCATTGGTTTATTCCTTTTGTACGCTTCTGGTATGAGTACTTTAAGACATTGCAGCATGGACGTATTACTATTTTAAGTAATATCCTTGACTACCATGCAACAGATTAATATCAGTCGACTTGACTTGACAGCTGCCTTTACCCCTTTGACTTGAGTCAGCTCCAACCTTTTAGGAATGACTCAACTGTCAGTTCAACTAGTAGACTCAGCTCTTTACTGACTTGACTGACATATCTTAAACATTCACTCAACTGTTCCTCAACTGGATCTCCTTCAGTCGAGTCTGTGTCTTCTATCTTGACTACACTCAGCTGACACACAGATGGGTCTTCACTTCGGTCTTAAGTTGTCTTCTTGCATTCTTCAACATAGATGACTTTAGTACAAGGAAAATGGAGTGCCAACTTTCTATTCTAAGTTTTACATGGTATCATCAAAATCTAATAATAAATTTCCTAACAATTTCCCCTCTTTTGATGATGCCAAAACTTGAATAAAAATACATCAAACACAAGCAGTGCAATAATAAAGAATGTATGAGCTGAATATGTCAATTTTATTGATCATAACATTCTTGTCCTTTACAAAGCTGTTTACAAGATATACTCTATACACTGTATCAGAGCTTATACATACATTTGAATTTCAATAAGTATCAGATCAAAGCTATAAAATTACAATGGTATCAGAGCTTTATCACAAAATACTTACATCTATGTATTTACAGTTAAGTAAAGTACATGAAGGGGTTACAACCGTCTTCAACGCCTTGGCTACTTCCTTCTTCTCTCT
Organism: Rehmannia glutinosa; assembly: GCA_016081115.2. NCBI lineage: Eukaryota > Viridiplantae > Streptophyta > Magnoliopsida > Lamiales > Orobanchaceae > Rehmannia > Rehmannia glutinosa. The sequence continues at coordinate 44,766,653 of CM071926.1, forward strand.
TCATCTTTAGCTCTCCTTCTATTATTGATGTGTGTAAAATATACATGCATTTTGGGGCTTAAAGTGATATATATTTAATGCATTTGCACGCATATTTAATGTATTTTTACTTTATTTCCTTAGAAGGGCATGATACTGCGTGTTCTTGTAACTTTTTACAGGAAACGAAATTTAAAACGGAGAAATATCAGTTGGAATACTTGGATAGGACTGACAAGTGCGAAGAGAAGATCAAAACGACGAAGAAAATGGACAATAACACTTCACATGGCCGGACCGTGTGGTGTCACACGGCCGTGTAAAAATAATCGTGTGAAGTGGCACAACCGTGTGAAAAGAGGAAGACAACAGGGGATGGAACCAAGCTGCACGGCCAGACCGTGTAGGTCCACACGGGCGTGTGGTGTTGGGCAATACAAAAAGCCACACGACCATGTGGTGTCATACAGCCAGGCCGTGTGGGACTCTGCAGACGCGTTTTTCTGGAGTTCTTTTCTCGTTCTAACTCTACAAGTAATCTTTCCCAGCATCTATAAAAGGGACCCAAAGCTTCGACGAAAAAGAATCACTTGATACAAAAAAAAACACACCAAATTAGGCAGGAACGCAAGAATCGAAGGTCTTCTGAGAGAGGAAAGCTAGGTCGCGAAGAACACCACAAGGCCTTTCGCATCTATGGGAGCAATCCATCCTGACAAGAAGAGATTTTCTTTCTATGTCTAGATCTCTTGTATGTGCTTAAACGATGTCATAATGTTGATTTTGAATTTGTCTATGAGTTTGTAATCAATGTTTGTCTAATCTTTCAGATCTTAAGGGCATAATCAAAACTGTGGATTCATGTTAAACCGTGATTAAGTTTTTTCTTAATTGATTCATGTTTTCTATTTTATGAATTCGAGTGCTTATTCTTAATTGCTTATTATTTGGCCGGGAATAATTTGCATGTCATATTTGTTAGTGCGAGATTCAGGAGATGAGTTCTAACAACGACGGAAATCGAATTCAGACGTAAACGGGTGTAATGAGTTAGGAGACCTACAACTGTTTGTGGGGAGTCATTCAATTCATAAATCTTTTGGGAGTTAATAATAGTTGTAACGTATCGGGAGATCTACAATTGTTATTAATCTACTATTTATTTATCACCCGGGAAGGGGAATAGACTAACTTAGGAATTGAACCCATAGAATACCATTAATTGGTTTTGAAACTTTAATTGGATTTAATATTGAAGAAACATGTTGATATTATGTGCCTAAGGTTGCTCATGTAGTTGTTGAAAATACTTGTGGGGTTTGCAAATTTATTTATTTTTCTGTTATTTTAGATTTTTACTAAACCATTGATATTCGGTCGCTTCAATAAAAATATAAAGCGATGTTATTATAACCTAAGTATTTCACATATCAATCCCTGAGGAATACGACCTTGCTTGCCATTATTCTATAAACTACACTGTACACTTGTAGTTGTATGATCCAAATATTTTTGGCGAACAAGTTTTTGATGCCGTTGTCGGGGATTGAGGATTCTACTTAGATATAGTAATAAGTAGTCCAATCTTAATTGAAGCATAATTTTTTGTTTTTTAAAATTTTTGATTTTTTTTCATTTCTTTGGTTCTAACATTGCTTTTGTTAAGTGCAATTAATGCCTGATCACGCGTTCTATATCTACTCAACCAATACCCATTGATTTGGAAATCGAGAAGACAACAAAGCAACTAAGGAAAAGAGCTAAAGCAATGGCGGATGGGATTAATCCAAACGCAGCGAACAACAAAAACAATGAGGAGCGCCCACTTGGGGCTGTCGTCCAGGACCAAATTATGAAAAGGCCCGCGAGAAGGGCAGTTAGGGACTACTTCCAGCCAGAAGTAAGTCAAACTTATGGGGGTGTGACCCGTCTGCCGATCAATGCAATCAACTTTGAACTAAAACCTGCATTGATCCAGATGGTGTCACATAATCAGTTTGGGGTCAGATCCGTTGAGGATCCAAATGCGCATCTGACGCACTTTTTAGAAATTTGCGATACTGTTAAAATGAATGGTGTTTTTGAGGATATCATTCGATGCCGCCTTTTTGCATTCTCTCTACTCAATAAGGCTAAGGGATGGTTATGCTATCTAACACCACCAGCAGCAAATTGGGCAGAGCTAAGTCAGCGATTTCTAGCCAAATACTTTTCCCCTTAGTACGATGCTGGAACTGAAATCTGAGATCGCCCAGTTTAGGCAATTAGATGCTGAGCCACTATGTGAAGCATGTGATAGATTCCAAGAATTACTAAGGAAGTGCCCTAAACACGGATATCTTAACTACCAACAATCCAATACTTCTATAATGGTTTGAGTGGCAACACGAGAATGATTATAGATGATGCATCTGGGAGTGCACTCCTAGGGAAATATCCCGAGGAGGCACTAGAATTGTTAGAGGAGATGGAAAACAACAGTTACCAATGTCCGTCTGAGAGGTCTACTGTCCATCGTGTGGCAGAAGTTCAAGATGAGAAGGTCGCCATGCTCACATAACAGGTATCCATGCTGAATATGAAACTAGACGCGATGTAGCAAATGACTCCAAGAGATCCTGCTGTTGTTGAAGAAGAAGCAAACTTTGTGGGCCAACAAAGGAACTTCAACAACAATTATAGAAATAATCAAACACCCAACTATTATCATCCGGGGTTGCGAAACCATGAAAATTTATGCTAACAAAAAATTTTTTTGCAGCCACCTCCGGGATATAATGTGGGTAATCAAGGTAGAGCGGGTCAAATGAAAAGAAAGCATCTGTTGAAGAGATGCTATCCTCGTTTATCGGAGAAACAAGGGAAAAACCTAACAAAGATGAACGAAGATAGACAGAATAGAAGAACAGATCACTCAGCTAAACACGAACGTGAACGAAAGACTGAAACCTCTGGAAACACAAGTAGCCCAGATCGCAACTGCTGTGGGAGGCCAACATAAAAATGGCAAATTCCCAAGCGATACTGAGCTGAATCTGCGAGAACAATGCAATGCCATTAGTCTGATGGATGGCACTGAGGGTTCACATATTTCAAATGACACGGTTCAGCGAAAGTGATTAGAAATCTGAAGTCTGGTTGAAGACGTAAAACTTAGCGCTCTATGGGAGGCAACCCAATTTATTTCCTATGTTTGTTCATTTTTAATCGCCTTCAATTTTAATTTTAATTTCATTTTTATTTCTATTAACTTATTTAGTTTTTGTGAGTTGTTGTGTAGGAGGCGTCATGTCAAAATCCCGATTATGGAAAAAAAGTACGGAAACACCCCCACACGGGCATGTGAGACTACACAACCAGGTTGTGCGAGAGGACGGAATGCCCAGCACCACACGGCACGGCCATGTGGATGAGGGCCGCAAGCAGACGCAGGAAGACACGCCCATGGCTATACGGCCAGCACGTGTGCCATCACAAGGCCATGTGGTCCGTCAACCAGAAATCGGACAGAAGTGGGCATAACCAAAATTCCCCCTATTTTTACCCCAAAACTCATTTTTCCCCCACTTTCTCCTACCCAAACCCTAACACACAAAAATTCTCTCCCTAAATTCTCAAACTCCTCTCCAAATCTCTCCAAATTCACAATAAATCTCAACCCAAAAACACAAATCCTTCATCCTCTCAAGAAATCCACCACCAAAAGCCTTCAAATTTCCAACTTCTCCAAGTTCTACACCAAGTTTGGGGGTCCTCCAAAACTCCAAATTTCATATTTTTCCACCTCAAAAACTTGGAATTCATGGCTTCTAGAAATGAAATAGGAACAAGGAGAAATACAAGAAGAAGAAGGGAGCCAACTCCGGACCCCGAACCCGAGGCTCAACCAATATTTGACCCCGAAGAGCTCGAAGTGTCGAATGCCATCTTGCCAAACAACACACACCGAGCTAGATGGACAATACTCTACTTTGTCCATGGTTTAACACAAGTTATCCCAATGAACCTACTCTTGCTAATTTAGGTTTATTGGAGAATTTTAGAGCTATGTGCGGTAGAATCGATTGGCATGACTTTTTGAATGGGCATTGGGCACTTATTCAATTATCACACTTGAATTTTTAAGTAGCTTCGAATTGGTGATTCAAAAAAGAAACTTGAGGGGAATTAGGCTTCGATTGGGGAATGAGCCGAGAGAGTTAAGTATCGATGATTTGAATGAAATTTACAAAACCTCGGCTTATGGGGTTGAGGAGCATGAGGAGTTTGATAAGGATAGGTTTTGGAGAAAAATAACTGGGAAATAAATCTACACGCCGAGTACCTCAAATGCTTCTAGTATTCAAAATCCAATATTTCACTATGTCCAGCGAGCTTTAACAGAAACAATTTTTGGAGGGAGGAGAGTAACGGGGCGTTGAGGGTATATGAATTATTCATCATATGGTGTATGGCATCGGGGACTGAAATTGTGCCAAACGTTAGGGCTATGATAGCCCGACAATTTGATAGGATAAGAAAATCTGAGAGGGGTGGAATTTGCATTGGGGGATGATTACCCCTATTGCTGAATACTTCAATATTAACTTGGATGGGTATGAGGAGGCCGCGGGGCCTAAATTGATTGATCTGACCGTTCTAACTGCTATGAAAATGATAAAATTCGATGGGCGTGATTACTAGCTCAATCAATCAGATAGAACAAAGGTTAGGCTTCCTAACCCTGAAGCGACATCCATTAGAAATAGGGGTAATTGGCTACTTAGAGAGGAATAGGGGGCTGCTGCTCAAGAAGAGCAAGATGAGCCGATGAGGGAGATGCTAGAATCCTCTAGACAAGGAGGTAACTGGCCATTGACTATGAGTGAGAGGCTCGAAAGGGTGGAAGCTGACGTGGGAAGATTGATAGATGACACGTATCAGTTGGCGGCTACGGCTAATGAGTACCACCAGGAGTACTCACAGCGATTTGATGCCATCACCCAGCAGCAGCAACATACATATGAGATGATGGCTCGTATGGACCAGTGGCATATCTCACAGGGCCACTAACCTCCACCTCTACCACCACAGTGATTCATGTAAGTACTTATTACACATTCCTCTTTTCTTTTGATAATTTCCTCATATGTTTGGGACGAAACATATTTTAAGTTTGGGGGGGTTGTCAAGAATGCATAATTTAGTACTTTCTTGCATTTTGCATTGAATTTAGGATTGCATGTAGAGCATTTTTGCATTAAAATTTTTTGAGTTTTTTAGTATTTTCGATTTTTATGTTTTTTTAGCACGTTTAATTGCTTTTGTGTGTGATTTTTAAAATCAAGGTTTTCGAAAATTCCTAGCTTCCGTATGATTTTACTATGAGCATTTTATGGAATGAGATAACATACTTCTGAGAATAATGTGATGAATTGTTGGGAATATGTCATTTATTTGCTTAGCATTAGTTGAGAAAATTGGGTATTTGAGCATGTAGCGAAAAATAGGCATGTGAGCTTTTGTGACTATAACTGCTTTATATTATGCAGACTTTTTTTTTTCTTGAGTGTGTCATTCATGATTGATAGAACTTTAGAACTTGCTCTGGTATCTTCATTGAAGCCATGTATGTGTGCAATTTTTGAAAATGATTTAAGGCCATCTTTGTTTAGCCTATCTAGCCTAAAAAGCCTACCTATGAACTCATGAGTCCCTAGTTAGCCAATTTTGAGCCAAAACTTTTATTTTAAGCCACATTTTGATCTTTAAAATTGAAAAAAATGGTTTTTATCCCTAAAACATTACCTGAGCTTATAGAAAATGAACAAATTTGGGGGAGATGTAAAAATTTATGAAAAAAGAGAGGAAGTTGGCAAAAGAAAGAGGGATGAGCAGTATCTAGGTAAATGAAGAATGTGTGAAGCTCGATAAAGAAAGAAAATCTCTGGAACAAAATAGAGAAAATCGAGCAAAAGAAAGAAAAATTATGAAAATTGTGAAAAAATGAGAGCTTGAGGCTAAAGAAAAAGAAAAGGCAAAAAGGCATAAGAATGAAAAAAAGGAAGAAATAAGGGTAGAATCAAGTTGAAAAAGAAAATATCTTGAGAATGGATTTTTAGATAAAATTGGGTTGGTGAATTGCAAGTCTGTGCGCTTAAATTCTATTTGCTTAAGTCAAGTCACTTATTCCAAATTTCCCTACCCTTACCAAAGAGCCTACATTACAACCTAATGAAAAGTCCTTTTTGATTCTTAAATTGTGCACACAAAAGTGGTAGAGATTTTAAGACGCTTTGCAAGCCTATGGTAGTTCTACATTCAGTGAATTGATTTTGAGCGTAAACACTTACCATACATGTTCGAGAAAAATATTACCGCAAGTATACGGTGTCAAGTTTTAATATAGTGATAAAAATCGGGTTGTCGTATCCACAGGTAATGATAATTAAATAAGCACTAAGTACTGTAATTAAAATAGCTTAATTTTATCTAGAAAATCGAATAATGAGTTTGGGCGTTTTCTTAAAATAAGTAAATAGCAAAAACACAATTTAACACAAAGTTTGATCGAAAAATGCAATAATAAATAAATTCTAGAGGAATGATTCACTTAATCTTATCTTATATTTATCAACTTAATTTATCAATTATTCAGTAGTAATTTATAAATCATGAATTCCAAAAAATAATTAATTCTGTCTCTCGATTAGTAATTAATTAAAAAGATCTAAATTTGTATTTCAACATCTCTATAAAAATCACAAAAATAGATTTTATAAAGATCAGTGAATTCATAAACAAGATTTCAGAGAATTCATAAATTTCTCAATTATATGAAATTCTAAGTTATACTATTTTTAGGCCAGTTATACAATTTATTCTCTCGAATTATAATTGTATAAACCAAATAATCCAAATTATTGATCAAGTAATTTAGAAGTAATTAAAACCAACAATATAAATAAATTAACTACTGAAACATGATAAATAAAAGCATCAAAATACAAGATTCGATTAAGTTACATCATCCTCTAGAAATGGAAATTTAGCTCATGATGATATCCATAAAATTAAACAACAAATAATTAAACATGTTCTACAATTTACAAGCAAAAATTAAAAGAGAGGGTAAAAAGAAACATGTCTGTATCCCGTTGGAAGATTTCTCAAGCTTCCAGAGGTAAACTCCTACTCCGTGTTACCCTTCCTATCAACTGCTGCTTGAGCAAATATGCAGAACCACACAAATGGTAGAAAACTAAAAATTATAAACTGAAGGAAAGAAACTAATAACTTGATTTCTGAGGTGATAGGTGTGTTACAAGCGTCTGAACTGAAGGCTATTTATAGCATAAGATTCGTAGGTATTGTTGTCAAGCAGATGGGTCTTCATACTGTCCATTATCAATTGTCTTCCACTCATTTTCCTTTTGACGTGTAGATCGGTGTCGTTTTCTTCTTTCGGCTTCTCGCTCGTTTAATTAATCTGTTCGTGGTTTTCGGCCGTGTAAAGTCGAATTATTGCTGAAAGTTGTTTTGTAGGTAAAGCGGCAGGTATCAAATGTATGGCGGTCGAAAACAGATGAAATTACGGCACAAACGAATTGAACCGCGGTAAGAATACATAATATATATAAATAAGTATACCTGCGGTACACACTTGTGTACCACGGTACTTTTTTTATTTTTTTTTTCTTTTTCAATTTCCTTTTTTTTTCTTATTTCTTATTTCTTATTTTCTTTTCTTTTTCGTTTCTTTTTCTTTTTCTTTTTCTTTTTTCGTTTCTTTTCTTTTTCTTTTTTTTCTTTTTGCTTTTCTTTTCTTTTTTTTTCATTTCTTTTCTTTTTATTTTCTTTTTATTTTTTTCCGTTCTTTCACCACCGCGATTCATTTTTTCACCGTTTTCCGCTCGTTTCTTGATTTCTTGGTACCTTGATACCTGTTACAACTCGATGTACAATTTCAACAATAATTTGGACTCAATATACTTAAAAACAATACAATTTCTAAGTCTTAGAATACCTATTCTGTTGGTAAAATTCCAACTTAACAAAATCCCCAAACTTGAATTGTTGCTTGTCCTCAAGCAATCTCAAAACCATCAAAAGTTATTGTAACACCCAACATTAAATTTTGATACCCAGAATTTCAGAGTAAATTTTTCGCAAATTTAAGGATATAGATTGTTAATTTTATTATTTGGGATTTTATATTTAGTTAATAATTTATTATCTCGAGAATATAAATCCGGATATAAGACCTAAAATTAAATTACGGGACTCTTTTTATTTCAAACCAAATTGAAATATAATTGATCATTATTCTAATGTATTTTCGGCCTAAATCATAAACCCATTAAAAAAGCCCATCAACTCATCTTTACTATATATAGTTCATTTCTACATTTAGAAATTTCCAAAAATAGAAAACATAGAGAATGAGTGCAGTGGGCGACACAAAAATGAGGAAAAAGAAATAAAAAGGGCCCTATAAATGATATAAAAAAAATTATTATAAATTATACAATTAAAAATGTATATGTGTGTGTGTAATAGTATTATATATATATAAGAAAGAGAAAAAAAAAAGAGAAAATATAATGTTATTTTTTTTAAGGCACACACGGTATATATATATATATATGTAATACAAGTTTGACCCCTAAATTACATTAAGTTTACTATATAAATATGTCACACTATTTAGAGAGGTATATCATATAAATTTGCATGAAATAAAGTTGTGTATGGGAGATAAGGTTGCCACGTTAGTGCATGCATGGTGAATTGCATGTCTTTAATTTCTTAATCATGAAGCCTATGAATGAACCTAAAGGTATTTTATATATCAAATATAAACAATAGCAGTACATATAAATGAATTCTATCCCTAGAAAAATGGATACAAATGTCAGTACATTAGCATCAATACTTGGACAACTCAATATCACACATGTACGGCAGCCACGTATTGAACTCATGCAACCAATTAAATTAAAGTGCCTTGCATGGAAGAAAATACGTACATGTTATAGCATTGAAAGGCGGCAGACCTTGATTATGTTAGTTTTTAAGTTTTCCCAACTTATAAGTTATATATATTTATAGTATTATTTAGGAAGAAATACGAAAAGCAAAACATACACTTAATTATAGGGAAACAAGAAATGAAAGGAAAGAACAGAGAAAGGGTGGAAATAGAAAGAGAGAAAATAAGAAGAAATAAGAGAAGGATATACGACTTGCTTAAGAGGATTAGCCTGGTGCGGCGTAGTTGAATTCATAAAGCTACTACAACATCATCAACATTCATATTTTTCGTATTAATCGCATACGGTGGGGTTACCTTTACACTTAACCGTACTATTGCTATTCAATGCAAGTTGACTGTTTAATTAATCATGATTAGTATGTTTTGCATGAATCCCATGTTGCGGTTGTACCGTACATGTTACATATTTATGTGTTGTGGTGACGATCACTTCATATTATGAGCTCGTACATATTACAAAGTTACTGACTTGTCCGCATAAATGCCACGTATGATGCATCTCTCGCTTATTTGTAATTAATTACACATCGCTTAAGTGTACCCCATCGAGTGTAGTGCAAAACACTCACCCCACTATTTAACATTTTCAGATACAGGGCAAAGTATATATGGCGACCTGGGCTCCACCATTTCTTAATAATTCCAAGATCCCCATTTTCTTTTATTTATGATGTAAGAAGTTAATTTTTATGTTTAAATTAAATGTTGGCTTATTTACATTTTGTAAAAGTAATGTGTCGAGTTGTGAGTCAAAACTTGTGTTGAAACTATTTCCGCTGCTTATTTATGATAAAGTTGCATCTGTGAGCGCGGAGTTTATGTGAATTACTGGTTTTTGGCGATAAGAACTTAAAGGAATATTAAATGTCGGTTTGGAGAAACTTGATTCTATTTTGTTATAAAAAAATAATAATTTAGATTTCAACTCGTAAATTTTCTAAAATAGTAACGCCTAAAAGAAAAACAACTTACAAATATATTTGCAAATCGGGGCGTTACAGTTATCATGATGCATAATATTATCCCCCAAACTTAAAATGTGCATTGACCTCAATGTACGATTTATCAAGCAATAAAGAGTTATAAGGTAAATAGAACTTCCTGAAAATCCATCAAACAGTGGTAGCATCATCTTCCGGTGATTTAGGTGGTGTAGGCGGCATAATCGGAGGAATGAAATCAGTCGGGATGTAGAATATGATGTGTCTATGACGCCAAATAATCCCGATGATAAGCATCACGAGCAGCAAGTCGTCGGTCTGTCCGCCGCTGCATTCTTCTCAGCTCTTGACGTAACTCACGGCGTAAGGCCTCGCGACCTTCTCGCATCTCCTCTTCTAATTATGCTATCTTTTGGAAATGCAGAATTTGTGATTACGATCCAACACGGCCGTGTCTAAATTTTTTCTCTTTTTTTGTTTTTTTTTTGGGTATTTACCTTTTAAAATAAACGCTCACACAAAAGGATAAAATCACACTCATCTCGGGTTGCCTCCCGAGAAGCGCTAAGTTTATAGTCTTCAGCTAGACTAATTACCCGGGCTTAAGAATTTATGTCACCAAGTGGAAGATTTAAAATCTTCCTCGTTTCGTTTCCAATGTAATGTTTCAATCGTTGCCCATTTACCTGGAATATATCACCATCTTTTCCTCGCAATTCTACAGCACCGTAAGGAGATACTCGTTCTATTACAAATAGCCCGGACCATCGTGATTTCAGCTTTCCTAGAAATAACTTCAGTCTAGAATTGAATAATAACACTTGTTGGCCGGGTAAGAATTCACGTCGTAGAATCATTTGATCATGCCATTTTTCGTTTTTTCTTTATAAATCTTGGCATTTATGATTTGTGACGGAATTCTTACATTTCATCTAATTGAAGTAATCGTTTTTCACCGGCAACTTTTAAATCAAAATTCATTTTTTTATTGCCCAGTAGGCACGATGTTCAAGTTCAACTGGTAAATGACAAGCCTTACCAAATACCAATCGATATGGTGACATACCAATGGGTGTTTTGTAAGCCGTACGATAAGCCCATAATGCATCATCAAGTTTTTGTGACCAATCTTTTCGATTATAGCTTACCGTTTTTTCCAAAATTTGCTTAACTTCACGATTAGAAATTTCAGCTTGGCCATTTGATTGAGGGTGATAAGCAAGAGCAACTTTATGACGTACACCAAATTTAGCAAGAAGGTTATTAAATAATTTATTACAGAAATGCGTACCTTCGTCACTTACGATAGCCCGGGGAGTGCCAAAATGAGTGAATATATACTTGTGCAGAAATTTTAGCACTACCTTGGCATCGTTCGTTGGTGTGGCGATCGCCTCCACCCATTTGGAGACGTAATCAACTGCAAGCAAGATGTAGAGATTGCCGTATGAAGCCGGAAATGGTCCCATGAAATCAATGCCCCATACATCAAATAGTTCCACCTCCATCATATTTGTCAAAGGAAGTTCATGACGCCTTGATATGTTACCAACCATTTGGCATCGATCACAAGTCTTGACAAATGTGTAACAATCTTTAAATAAAGTGGGCCAATAAAAACCAGATCAGAACACTTTTTCCGCTGATGCGGGTAGGTCCAAAATGTCCTCCATACGAAGAAGAATGACAGTGTTGGAGAATTTCTCCAATTTCTTCCTCAGGGACACAACGGCGTATGATTGAGTCAGCACATCTCTTGAACAATAATGGGTCATCCCACAAGTAGGACTTAACATCATATATGAATTTTTTCTTTTGATGTGATGTTAAATCCGGGAAAACTCCACCTGCAAGGTAATTAACAAAATTTGCATACCATGGTAAAATTGATTTGGCAATCATTATTTGTTCATCCGGAAATGATTCTTTTATTGGGCTTTCTATTACCTTGTGTGGTTGCTCGAGGCGGGATAAATGATCGGCAACAACATTTTCACTACCTTTTTTATCCCTTATTTCAATATCAAATTCTTGAAGGAGCAAAATCCATCGTATTAAACGAAGTTTTGCATCGTTTTTCGAAAAAAGATATCGAATTGCCGCATGATCCGTGTAAACAATTACCTTGGTACCTACCAAATAAGCTTGAAATTTATCAAATGTAAAAACTACCGCCAACATTTCTTTTTCAGTTGTGGTGTAGTTTTGTTGGGCACTGTCCATGGTCCGACTTGCATAATAAATAGCTTTGAAAATTTTATCTCGCCTTTGGCCAAGGACAACGCCCATTGCATAATCACTTGCGTAGCACATGAGCTCAAATGGTAGAGTCCAATCTGCACTACCATGATAGATAGAGCCGAAATAAGAGCCTTTTTTATTTGTTCAAAAGCCTGCAAACATGCTTCATCAAAGCAAAATGTAGAATCCTTTTCAAGAAGATTACAGAGAGGTTTGGCAATTTTTGAAAAATCTTTTATAAATCTCCTGTAAAATCCTGCATGCCCTAAAAAGCTTCAATTCCTTTAACATTTGATGGTGGTGGTAACTTTTCAATAGCTACAATCTTTGCTCTATCCACTTCCAAACCTGCGGAAAGAAACACGATGACCAAGTACAATACCCTCTTTGACCATAAAATGACATTTTTCCCGCTTAAGAACAAGATTTGTTTCTTCACAAAGATTTTAAAACTTGGGATAAATTATTCAAACAATGGTCAAAAGAAGAGCCAAAAATTAAAAGTCATCCATAAAAATTTCCATTATTTCTTCTACCATCCCATGAAAAATCGCCATCATACACCTCGAAAAGTAGCGGTGCATTACATAATCCAAACGGCATTCTCGCGAAACAAAAAGTGCCATAGGGATATGTAAAAGTTGTCTTTTCTTGATCTTCAGGGCAATGGCAATTTGATTGTACCCTGAATAACCATCAAGAAAGCAATAGTACTCGTAACAAGCTAACCTGTCCAACATTTGATCAATAAAGGGAAGGGAAAATGATATTTGCGAGTAGCTTTGTTCAATTTTCTATAATCAATACATACTCGCCAACCTCATTACGATTCGTGTTGAGATTAATTCATTGTTATCATTTTTCACTACCGTCATACCTCCCTTTTTCTAACTACATGTACTGGGACTTACCCATGAACTGACAGAAATGGCATAGATGATGCCTGCCTTGAGCCATTTGAGAACTTCATCTCTCAATACCTCTTCCATTGCTGGGTTAAGTCATGTTTGGTGTTCAATGGATGGTTTATAAGAATCTTCCATTAAAATTTTGTGCATTACAATGGAAGGACTTATACCTTTTAAATCAGAAATATACCATCCCAAAGCTGACTTATGTTCACGAAGAACTCGCAATAATTTTTCCAATTCAGAATGAGACAAAGAAGCAGAAACAATGACCGGGTAAGTTTTATTCTCTCCCAAAAATGCATATTGAAGATGTTCCGGAAGTTCCTTTAATTCTAAAGTTCCTTTCGGAGCATTTTCAATATTTTTGTTTTCCAATTCTTCTTGGATTATCTTTTTCAACTTGTTTCGCATCAAGAGAAAGAACATACTCAAGTAAATCAATGTCATTAATTAATTCATCATCACAATTCATTATTGATTGAGTCAAACAATGTTCCAATGGATCTCTTGAATTTTGTTCAATAATATCCGTTTGAGCATTTTGTTCTATCAAATCAATAAAATTACATGATTGAGGCTCTTCTTGAAATTTCATTGCTTTGTATATATTAAACAAAACCTCATCATCGTTTACCCGCAATGTTAACTCACCTCGTTGCACATCAATTAAAGCTCGTTCAGTTGCTAGAAAAGGTCTCCCAAGAATTAAAGGAATTTCTTGGTCTTCTTCCATGTCCAATACCACAAAATCTGCAGGAAATATGAATTTATCTACCTTTATCAAAACATCTTCAATCACTCCTCTTGGGTAAGTGAGTGATATGTCAGCTAATTGCAAAGTAATGGTAGATGGTTTCACCTCTCCAAGGCCAAGTTTCCTGAAAACAGATAAAGGCATAAGATTAATGCTAGCACCCAAATCACAAAGAGCTTTATTAAAGAAAGAATCACCAATAGTGCAAGGTATAGTGAAACTCCCCGGATCTTTTAACTTTTGTGGTAATTTTCTTTGTAAAATGGCACTGCACTCTTCTGTGAGTTTGACTGTTTCATATGCCTCCAATTTTCTTTTTCTGGACATCACATCCTTCATGAATTTTACATAATTTGGCATTTGTTCAAGTGCATCGGCAAAAGGGATGTTGATGTGAATTTTCTTGAAAATCTCCAGAAATTAGGAAAATTGAGAATCCAACTTTTTCTTCTGAAATCTCTGTGGAAAAGGAAGAGAATTTGGTAATTTAATATCAGAATTGGAAATTGGTGTTACCTCAGGTTTCTCAATTTTTGATTCTTTGTCAATGTTTTATTCCTTGTGGAAAATTTCAGAATTTGCTTTTGTCTCACTGGTGGCATGATTTGGCATTTCCGATTCGTCATATTCTGTCCCACTTCTCAATTTTATGGCTTTGCAATGCTCACGTGGATTTACCTCAGTGTTACTTGGAAAATTTTCTTTCTTTTGTTGCGAGCTAATAGCCGTAGCTAATTGCCCCATTTGTGTTTCCAGGGATTTGAGATGAGTTTCAATTGTTGTTACTTTTAAATCCAAACTATCCATATGAGCATCGCTTTGGTTCAACCTGGATCGGGTTTCCCCAATAAATATGCCAAGTAATTCTTCCAAGGAAGGTTTTTTCTCCCCAACTTGTGTGCTTGTGCTTGCTTGATTTTGGAATCCCGGGGGTGGTTGCAACATATTTCTGGTATTGCTATAAGAAAAATTTTCGTGATTTCTAAGACCAGGATGATAATGAGTTGGCAATTGATTACCTCGATTGTTAAAATTTCTGTTGTTTAGGTAATTTGCTTGCTCATTTGCATCTTGTGTTACCCCTTCGAGACTGGCCACCGGTGCTTTGTCTGTCGGTTGTGTTTTGCCTGCTGAATTTATTACAGCTAATTGATTTGTCAAAGCTGAGATTTGAGCAGATAACGCCGACATGGTATCTAGCTCGAACACACCTACAGGTTTTCTTGGTATAGATCGTTCGGAAGGCCATTGATAGCTATTTGTAGCCATCTCTTCAAGCAAAGCGATAGCTTCAGTGGGAGTTTTTCTCATTAATGAACCTCCTGCAGCAGCATCAATAATTGTACGAGTTTGCCCATTCATTCCGTTGTAAAAATATTGAACCTGTTGCCAATTAGCATACCCATGTTGTGGGCATCTTCGAAGTAGATCTTTGAATCATTCCCATGCTTCGTACAAATGTTCAAAGTCTATTTGTTGAAATTGAGCTATTTCACTTTTTAATTGGAGTGTCTTACTAGGTGGAAAAAATTTTGCCATGAATTTTTGAGTAAGATCATTCCAATTTACAATGCTTCCTGGGGCAAAAGATTGTAGCCATTGTCTTGCCTTGTCCCAGAGTGAAAATGGAAATAGCCTCAATCGGATTGCTTCATCTGAGACACCATTCATTTTTATGGTGTCACAGATTTCAAGAATGTGGCTAAGTGAGCATTTGGGTCATCTGCTTATTTTGTTGAACCATGCTTATGAGAGTTGCTTTCAACTCAAAATTATTCGCATTAATAGGTTGGCGTTGAATACCCGAATAATTTTGATTTGTGTTATGTTGGAAGTAGTCTCGAACTCGTTCTTGTCCATTTTGTATTGGTGGAACATTGTTGTTATCTTCATCATTGTGTCCATCCATTGCGAGTGCCTCAATTCTTTGGTGTGCTCGGAGCTCTCTGAATGTCCTTTCGATTTCTGGATCAAAAGGGACTAAATTAGTGCTTTGAGATCGTCACATCGAATGAACTATAATAAAAATAACTAAAAATTGAAAAAAAAATCTAGATTAAAATTAAGACTATGTAGTAACAATATCAAAATATAAATAAAATTAATCCATTCCAAGAACGGCGCCAAAACTTGTTCGAGAAAATATTACCGCAAGTATACAGTGTCAAATTTTAATATAGTGATAAAAATTGGATTGTCGTATCCACAGGGAATGATAATTAAATAAGCACTAAGTACTGTAATTAAAATAGCTTAATTTTATCTAGAAAATCGAATAATGAGTTTGGGTGTTTTCTTAAAATAAGTAAATAGCAAAAACACAATTTAACACAAAGTTTGATCGAAAAATACAATAATAAATAATTCTAGAGGAATGATTCACTTAATCTTATCTTATATTTATCAACTTAATTTATCAATTATTCAGTAGTAATTTATAAATCATGAATTCTAAAAAATAATTAATTCTATCTCTCGATTAGTAATTAATTAAAAAGATCTAAATTTGGATTTCCATATCTCTATAAAAATCACAAAAGTAGATTTTATAAAGATCAGTGAATTCATAAACAAGAGTTCAGAGAATTCATAAATTTCTCAATTATATGAAATTCTAAGTTATACTTTTTTTAGGTCAGTTATACAATTTATTCTCTCGAATTATAATTGTATAAACCAAATAATCCAAATTATTGATCAAGTAATTTAGAAGTAATTAAAACCAACAGTATAAATAAATTAACTACTGAAACATGATAAATAAAAACATCAAAATATAAGATTTGATTAAGTTACATCATCCTCTAGAAATGGAAATTTAGCTCATGATGATATCCATAAAATTAAACAACAAATAATTAAACATGTTCTACAATTTACTAGCAAAAATTAAAAGAGAGGGTAAAAAGAAACTTGTCTGTATCCCGTTGGAAGATTTCTCAAGCTTCCAGAGGTAAACTCCTACTCCGTCCTACCCTTCCTATCAACTGCTGCTTGAGCAAATATGCAGAACCACACAAATGGTAGAAAATTAAAAACTATAAACTGAAGGAAAGAAACTGATAACTTGATTTCTGAGGTGAGAGGTGTGTTGCAATAGTCTCGAATGAAGGCTATTTATAGCAGAAGATTCGTAGGTATTGGTGTCAAGCAGATGGGTCTTCATACTGTCCATTATCAATTGTCTTCCATTGATTTTCCTTTTGACGTGTAGATCGGTGTCGTTTTCTTCTTTCGGCTTCTCGCTCGTTTAATTAATTTGTTCGTGGTTTTTGGCCGTGTAAAGTCGAATTATTGCTGAAAGTTGTTTTGTAGGTAAGGCGGCAGGTATCGAATGTATGGCGGTCGAAAACAGATGAAATCACGGTACAAACAAATTGAACCGCGGTACAAACGAATTGTACCGCGGTAAGAATACATAATATATATATATAAATAAGCATACCTGCGGTACACACTTGTGTACCGCGATACTTTTTTTATTTATTGTTTTTTCTTTTTCAATTTCCTTTTTTTTCTTATTTCTTATTTCTTATTTTCTTTTTTTTTTTTTTTCTTTTTTTTTTTTTTTTCTTTTTTTTTTTTTTTTTTTTTTTTTTCATTTCATTTCTTTTTATTTTCTTTTCCGTTCTTTCACCACCGCGATTCATTTTTTCACCGTCTTCCGCTCGTTTCTTGATTTCTTGGTACCTTGATACCTATTACAACTCGATGTACAATTTCAACAATAATCTGGACTCAATCTACTTAAAAACAATACAATTTCTAAGTCTTAGAATACCTATTTTGCTGGTAAAATTCCAATTTAACAATACACTATGAGAGCTAGTGATACACTACTACTTGTGAGCCGTGATATTGAGTACCCATAAGAGTGTTAACTATGCCGAGTTTATGAATGATGACTTCTTGATTATGAATTACATGGTTTTCTTAAGTATGAAGTCAAACACTATTTAATGTTCATAGTGTTCTTGTGTGTTCTATTTACCCCTTGATATTATTTTTTCTTAATTTGCTTGAGGACGAGCAATGCTATAAGTTTGGGGAATTTTGATGTGTGTAAAATATACGTGCATTTTGGGGCTTAAAATGATATATATTTAATGCATTTGCACGCATATTTAATATGTTTTTACTTGGTTTCCTTAGAAGTGAATGATACTGCGTATTCTTGTAACTTTTTACATGGAACAGAACTTAAAACGGAGAAATATCAGTTGGAATGCCTGGATAGGACTAACACGTGCAAAGAGAAGATTAAAACGACGAAGAAAATGAACAAAAACACTTCACACGGCCGGACCGTGTGGTGTCACACGGCCGTGTGAAAATAATCGTGTGACGTGGCATAACCGTGTGGAAAAGAGGAAGACAACAAGGGACAAAAGCAAGCCGCACGGCCAGACCGTGTAGGTCCACACGGGCATGTGGTGTTGGGCAATACAAAAACCCACACGGCCGTGTGGGACTGTATAGATGCATTTTTTCGGAGTTTTTTTTCCCGTTCTAACTCTACAAGTGATCTCTCCTAACATCTATAAAAAGGACCCAAAGCTTGCACGAAAAAGAATAACTTGATACAAAAAAACACATCAAATTACGCCGGAATGCAAGAATCGAAGATATTCTGAGAGAGGAAGGCTAGGTCGCGAAGAACACCACATGACCTTTCGCATCTATGGGAGCACAAAAGCTTGGAAGGCTTAGGAGGGGAATCCATCCTGACAAGAAGGGGTTTTCTTTCTATGTCTAGATCTCTTGTCTGTGCTTAAACGATGTCATAATGTTGATTTCGAATTTTCTATGAGTTTGTAATCAATGTTTGGCTAATCTTTCGGATCTTAGGGGCATAATCAAAACTGTGGATTCATGTTAAATCTTGATTAATTATTTTCTTAATTGATTCATATTTTCTATTTTATGAATTCAAGTGCTTATTCTTAATTGCTTATTATTTGGCCGGGAATAATTTGCATGTCATATTTGTTAGTGCGAGATTCGGGAGATGAGTTCTAACAAAGACAGAAATCAAATTCAGACATAAATGGGTGTAACTAGTCGGGAGACCTACAACTGTTTGTGGGGAGTCATTCAATTCATAAATCTTTTGGGAGTTAATAATAGTTGTAACGTATCGGGAGATCTACAATTGTTTATTTATCACCCGGGAGGGGGAATAAACTAACTTAGGAATTGAACCCATAGAATACCATTAATTGGTTTTGAAACTTTAATTGGATTTAATATTGAAGAAACATGTTGATATTATGTGCCTAAGGTTGCTCCTGTAATTGTTGAAAATACTTGTGGGGTTCGCAAATTTATTTATTTATCTGTTATTTTTTATTTTTACTAAACAATTGATATTCGGTCGCTTCAATAAAATTGGAATGCGATGTTATTATAGCCTAAGTATTTCACATATCAATCCCTGAGGAATACGACCTTGCTTGCCATAATTCTATAAACTACATTGTACACTTGCAGTTGTATGATCCAAATATTTTTGGCGAATAATCTGTAATTCCAAGCGGCTACGATAATCTAGAGGGGGGGGGTGAATAGATTATCTCCATCTTTTCGATTTTGCCCTCTTTTTCGAACCGAATCTCAAAGACAATAATAAAGGTGCGGAATGTAAACAACACACGTCGATTTATAGAGGTTCAACCCACCTAGGGCCTAATCCTCTACCACCCCAATATATCCGGGATGGATTTCAAAAAGAAAAAAGATTTTATTAATTACCAAAATTAATACAACACCAACTTACAACACCTTGAAGAGCACCACACTCTTCTTCAACACCACCTTTGAGATTACCACAATCTCTCTTGAAGATCTCTCCAAGATTAAGATTACCACAATCTCCAACGGCACCTTGTGAAGATTACCACAATCTTCAACCTTGAAGAATACCAAATTCTTCAACACCTCAACAAGAAGATTACCACAATCTTCTCACACCTAACACCTAGATCACCCAAGTGTGTTCTTACCACAAGAACACTCACAAGGATATCTTGTGTTGAATGATTACCCAAAATCCAAGATTACAACTCGATAATGAATTATACAATTGAGTGCAAGTGTAATCAAGAATAGCCTAGACCTCAAGGATGTGAAAGTGATAAGCTAGGCAAATTACAACAAGAATAATAACAATGAAAGACCAAGTGTTTGCTTGAGTATATCTTGTTGTGTTGTGTTGTTCTCTCTTCTGTTGTGCTTCAAATCTTCCTCTATTTATAGGAGATGATTGATACTTGATAGGCTCCTCTTGGAATCTGATATCTACAAAAAATTCCAATTAAAATCAAGATTATAGCTGTTAGAAATCAATCCCACAATTTAGGGAAAAGTTGTCTGCTGCACAACGGTCAGAATTTTGCTGTCAAACTTGAGGGCGACCGGTCGCGCACAAATAGACATTTGAAAATGAGAATACACAATTACACAGGCGCGACGGCCGATGGGGGTCCGACCGTCGACCTATGCCCACCGGGTCGAGCAAAACCCAAAACGAGTCCAGAAGTTCTGCTTTGAAATTGCTCCAAGGCACCGACGACACCCGATCGACCGGCCGACGCTTCCCGGCCGACCGTGGCCGACCATACCGGTCTACCACCCCGTTGACCTGTCAACCAGCCTTTTTTAGCAAATAGCTTATTCACTATTTTTCACAACTTTCGTGTGGGATGCCCTATAGAGCGACGGATTGGCCTCAAAACAAAAGTGTTGTCCAATTTTATATCGAAAATAAACTTCAAGAAATACTCCGAAAAATAGTAAAAATGTTTTAGACCGATCGGGAGTATTAGGACAACATTTTAGAAACATTGTTTTGGTGTAAAAACACATTAACACAAAATCATCAAAAGTGTTGTCCAATTTATATCGAAAATAAACTTGAAGAAATACTCCGAAAAATATTAAAACCATTTTAAATCATTTAGGAGTATTTGGACAACCTTTAAAAACATTGTTTTGGTATAAAAACAAAATCATCAAAATCATGATAAAACCATTTATCAAACAATCTCCCCCTTTTTGATGATTACAAACCAAAACAATTTTAACGAGGTCGATTTTGAAAACTAAACATTTTTACCGGTAAAAAGGAACTTTCCGTTGTGAGCGACAACATTCCACGCAATATAATCACAAGGATGGGAGTAGAGATATTAAACATATATAGCAAAAGCTCCCCCTATCAATATGCACAACAAGAGTAATGTAAAAGCAATCATCCACAAGCTAAAAGCTTAGCTTTTACATATTAGTCCTAAGTACAAGAGCTTGCAAGCTCCCCACAACAAAACATCATTAGACAAGTGTATAAGTCCATCATACAACAATTGGACTAAGTATAATGCACAACTTATGACTTTAGGAAGCCATAGCTTATAGCTTCTTTTGTTTAGCTTAACTTAGCTTTTATGAGCTAATGAGCTTATAACCTGTTTCTCCCCCTTTGGAATCATCAAAAAGAATGTTAGCACGATAAAAACATCATATAATCATATCAAAGTGGGCAACTAAACCGATGCATCGAGCTATTTGAACAATGAAGCTTATAGGCCAAATGGGAGGGAAAAGTCGATCATACGACTTGTAGAAGCTTATGAAAAATCATTTGATTTGCAAAAACATGATCTCTATAAATATATGAGACTTTTGAAATTGAGAGAATCATGTAGGTGATGAATTTTTCATTGAGACATTTTATCGAACACTTGGCGGGCGTCAAAAATTGAAGAAGATATATATAGCCCTTGTAAATGTAATCAAGCCAAGTTTTTCATCACCAAAAGCAATTTGATACATATCATCCATCAACAATCATCAATCACAGCACAATTATATAAGAATTACATCAAGAAATATACATATAAGCCAAGTTCTCAAGGGTTCAACCCAATTGAGATAAAAGAGTAGAAATCTTACCATTCAATCGGTAAAGACGAGCAATGATGATGATAAACGAGCAATATATTCCCCAAAATATGTAATTTATGCAACAAAACTCATTTGGAGTGAATTGTGTGTGCAAATGACAAAGGGGACGAAGAAAGGAAGAAAAACGCCAAAAATGTTAAGTCTGGAAACATAAAGCATTTTATCTGAAAAATCAGCAGGGGCGACCGGTTGGAGGGCTGGGCGACCGGTCGGAGGGTAGGGCGACCGGTCGGCCTCAGCTCCTTCAGCCCACTGCTTCTTTCTGTTTTGCAAATTCCGAAGTTTGATCCAAAAATCCGATTTTTCGCCCCTAAGTTTTAAAAACGTGCAAAATGCAAACGTAGATATCATTCAATATACATTATGTCATAATTACGCTCGAAATGGATTAAAATACTCGGCGGTGTACGATTAAAAAGTCCACGAGTTATCCTTGAGACGGAATTAAACACATCTCAAGTTTTTGTTAAAACATGCAATCCCAAAAAAAAATATCGAATATGTTTAGTTCGATTATGACGAACCATAATTTGAAAAATAAAATTTACACCGGACTTGTTATCCCAAAAAGTAATAACGTTTTAAAACTTTGAATGAACAAGTCATAAGAAGTAGTGCCTTACAAGTATTTGAAAATTTCTTTTAACGGCACTTTAAAGAGATTCGTTGGGATTGTTTTAAGTCGATCATATAGACATAAGGCATATAGAATGTTGAGTCTAAGGAATAATAAACAAATAAACATACATCGAATTTGTTTGTCAATCAACATGCCCATCACAACCTTTGTCAATTTTCACATTTGTGGCCATATATGTTGAAATAGTTCTTTCTTCTTCAATGCCTCACTTCTTCTTTTGAGTGTGGAATATAATCACCTTCTTGGCATTGTTGAACTTGAATTCCAATGATCAAATTTGAGCTTCCCTCATCAAGATCATCTTAGGTTCACCTTGCATTGACTTGGAAAAATATCTTGCACAAATATTTATTAGTAGCACCAAAAACATTATCAACATAAATTTGCATAAGTAAACAACCTTGCCCTTTTTTCAAAACAAGAAGTGTAGTATCAACTTTACCTTTTGTAAAATTATTTTGCAAAAATAGCTAAGTCTATCAAACCATATACGGGGTACTTGTATCAACCGTACAAGGCCTTTTTATAAAAATCATTTGGCCTAAAAATTTTTAAACTCCGATAGACTTCTATATGAATAAAACCATTTAGAAAATTGGATTTTAACATCCATTTGGTAAAGCTTGAAATTTTCTCAAAACAAGAATGGGCAAGTAAAGTGCAAATAACTTCTAAATGTGCTATGAGTGCAAATATTACATCAAAATCATTACCGTCTTCTTGACAATATCATTGAGCTACTAACCTTGTCTTGTTCATCAAACTTGTTGCGAAATATCACAAATTTCTGCAAAATCTTAACAAGATATTTTGCACACAAGCATAGTAATATCAAATAATAAATACACTATTTTAAGTACCACATACTATGCATCATCAAGAGTCTAATAAATCATTCAAGTTCAAATAAGCTTAAGAAAGCTACATAAGGTCTCTTTTGAAAATTGACAATAAGAGAGCACATAGTTGAGACCTCATTTACAAGAATCATATGATCAAGAGGTTTGACATAAGTATCCAAGAATAGTGACATTTATATGTGCAATAAAATGCATAACATAGTAGATCAATTGTTTTATCAAAACAAAATATAATCCTTTACAAATCTTGGATAAAACAAGCTATGTCAAATAATGCCTTTTCAAAAATCAAAACATCCTCTTAATGGCACTTGTATAAGCACATAGGCATATGACAAGAAAATATATCGACACACTTGGACACAATGTCCATCAGTTTGTGGTAATCTTCCTTGATCATAGCCTTCTTGGCTAGAAACGACCTTTTGCACCGACTTCGAGGCTTGCCAATTTCCTTCCAAGCAAAGGCTAAGTTCACAAATTCTCTCAATAACTCCTTTAACCCTTCAGCCGGGTAGTTTGCGATGCTTTCGGAAGGTCAACAACAACAATTTTAATGGCCTTGCCGTGGATAGATGATCGAATCTCATCGTCATGAACTTCCGCGTTGACATAGAACATGGCAACTTCTTCCAAGTAGATATGAGAGAACTCCATCGTGAGAAAGTCCTTTAGACCAGACTTCTGAAGCTTTTCCGCAATCTTCTTGACCAAGGCCTTATCAGCACACTGCTTTAGCATTCCTTCGAACTCGACTGTAGATCCTGAGTGGATCTTTTCAGACATCTTGACGAAATCATAAGTGGCATCCATTTTATTAGAAAATAACTAGTGAATGAAGCGAAAAATCTTGGCTTTTAGAACTAGGGCTTTAGAACTTTCACAGAGAGGACTTTGCTTTTCTTGCTGAAGACGTGAGTGTTTGTGAGGAGAGAGAAATTGAATTTTTGGTTTCTATTGGACTTGAAGGGACGGTTTTTGGAATTTGAAAATTTTATCAAAATCAACGGTCAAGATTTAACCTTTGAAACCAAATTTATTTTCCTGCATTAAATGCAACAACATTTATATCAAGTCATAGGCAAAACGTGCAACTTTTGTTCTAACATCATAATTATGCTGACGTAATCCTTAAAAACATTCCTGCTCGCAGAAAACGACTGCGTTTTGTCACTTAGCTCATAAATAACTCAGCTATCTTCCAAAACTGACTCAACTCTGCTTCTCTCTTCACATAATATCACTCATCTGTCAGCTAACTTGATACAACTGAATTCACATCTTGGCTGTTTCAC
The DNA here is from genome assembly GCA_016081115.2 of Rehmannia glutinosa. Taxonomy (NCBI): domain Eukaryota; kingdom Viridiplantae; phylum Streptophyta; class Magnoliopsida; order Lamiales; family Orobanchaceae; genus Rehmannia; species Rehmannia glutinosa. The sequence goes on from CM071926.1 coordinate 44,791,270, forward strand.
TTGGCTGGAAAATGAAACTTGCTTAATTTTATTTCTTTCTTCTTTGTCTCTGTTGATTGAGTGTTCTGTGTCTTCTAACTCAGCTCAATTAATCCTAGCTCATTTTTAAGCTCTTCAATCTTGATTCGCATAAGCTAACTGCTTATCAATTGAGATGTATTCCACGGTGATGTCTTTCTTTTCAACATGATCCCTTATAAAATGATATCTGACATCATTGTGTTTTGTTCTCGAGTGCAACACTGGATTCTGCATAATTGCAATAGTACTTGTATTATCACACATAATTGGAATTTCTTTTTCTTCAATATCATATCTCTCAGCTGTTGTCTCATCCAGAGAACTTGGGCACAGCAGCTGCCCGCAGGTATGTACTCTGCTTCAGCTGTGGATGTAGCTATTGAATTTTTGTTTCTTGCTGAACCAAGAAACCAATCTATTTCCAAGCATTTGACAAGTGCCTGATGTACTCTTCTTGTCCATTCTATATCCAGCATAGTCTGAGTCTGAGTAGCCTACCAGCTCAAATCCTCCATCCTTTGGATACCATAAGCCAACTTCTTAGCATACCTTCAAATACCTTAGCATTCTCTTAGCTGCAGTCATGTGACTCTCTTTTGGTGCAGATTGAAATCTAGCACATACACCTACATCAAAGATGATGTCTAGTTTGATCCAATGAGAGCTCATATCTGTTTGATCCATTTGCCATCGCATCCATATCCATCTTAATTGAAGTGTTCATAGGGGTCTTTACTGATGACTTTTCTTCTATACAAATTTTTTTCATTAAACCTCTGGTATACTTGGTTTGACTTATGAAGGTTCCATCCTTCATTTGCTTGACTTGAAGTCCTAAGAAGAAAGTCAGCTCTCCCATCATGCTCATTTCAAACTTCCCTTGCATGAGGTTTGAGAACTTATCACACAACTCTTTGTTTGTGGATCCAAAGATGATATCATCCATATATTTGAACAAGCAGTATACTCTCTCCATCTTGAATTCCGAATAGTGTCCTATCAACGTTTTCTTTGGTAAATCCATTGTCAATTAGAAATTGTGACAATGTGTCATACCATGCTCCTGGTGCTTGTTTCAATCCATACAATGCCTTTTTGAGCTTGTATACTTTGTCTCCAATATTCTTCTGCTCAAAACCTGGAGGTTGTTCAACATAGACTTCTTCTTCTAAAAGTTCATTTAGAAATGCACTCTTCACATCCCTTTGATATACAGTGAAGTTTTTGTGTGCAGCATAAGCAAGAAACATCCTTATTGCTTCCAATCTGGCAACATGAGCAAAGGTTTCATCAAAATCTATACCTTCCTCTTGGCGAAACCCTTTGGCTACCAATCTTGCTTTATTTCAAACAACAGATCCTTCCTCATTCATCTTGTTTCTAAATACCCACTTAGTACCAATGACATTTTGGTGAATATGCCTTGAACTAATTCCCATACTTCGTTTCTCTCAAATTGATTCAGCTCTTCTTTCATAGCCTTAATCCAGTGTGTGTCATCCAATGCTTGAGACACATCTTTAGGCTCTATTTGGGAAATAAAACAAGTGAACATAGCTTCATGTTGAACTCTGGATCTGGTTCTTATGCCATCTCTGACATCTCCAATGATTAACTCAGGTGGATGGTCTCTCAGCCATCTCACATCTGGTTAGAGTAAGTCTGCTGGATTCAGTCGTCTCGCAGCTAAGTTGTCTTGAACAACTTCTTCATTATCATTCAGCTGCAGATCTTCCAGCTGTCATTAAATTCAACTATCTCATCATCTTCAGGGTTGAGTGCTCTCACATTTGCATCAATGTAGGGACTCTTCTGCATGGTTGGCTGATTTTGTTTCTCAGCTAACTCATCAATGTCTTCTCCGTTTACATTTGGTTCATCGAATACCACATGGATAGACTCTTCTGTGACCATAGTCCTCTTGTTTAGCACTCTATAGGCTTTACTTTCAGCTGAGTCCCAAGAAGATACCTTCATCAGCTTTAGCATCAAAAACCTTCAAGTTGTCTTTGCCATTGTTGTGGATAAAGCACTTACATCCAAATATCTTGAAATATCTAACATTCGGCGTTCTCCCTGTCCAAATCTCATAAGGAGTCTTGGTTAATTGCCTATTGATCATGCATCTATATTGAGTATAGCATGATGTATTTATGGCTTTAGCCCAAAATCTCTTAGGCAATCCAGCTTCAGCTAACATTGTCCTAGCAGCTTCCTTGAGGGTTCTATTCCTTCTCTCAGCTACTCCATTCTTCTGTGGAGTTCTAGCAGCTGACAACTCATGAGCAATACCATTTTGAACACAATACTGAGTTATAATCCCATTGACAAACTCAGTTCCCCTGTCAAATCTTATCTTTATAATGGTTTGGCTCTTCTCATTTTGAACTCTTCTCATCTGCTGAGGCAATTTCTGCAATGTTTCTTTCTTTTTACAAATGAAAATTGTCCATGTATATCTTGAGTAAACGTCCACCACCACTGAGGTGCATTTCTTTCCACTGATGTTGGTTGGTTCAACAGGGCCCAATAAATCCATATGCAACAGATGCAATATCCTTGTTGAAGAAGGACTTGGCTTATCCTTGAAGGATGACTTGATTTGCTTTCCCATCTGTCAAGCATCACATATGCTTTCTTTCTTGTATACTGAGTCAGGCAATCCTTCTACAAGATGACTCATTGCAAGCTTGTTTATTGTCTTGAAGTTCAGGTGACTCAGTTTCTTATGCCATAGCCATCTTGATTCGGCTGTACTCTTGGCTATCAGACATGTTCTTGGTGTAGCAGTTGACCAATCCACTACATACATGTTTTTCTGCCTTGTTCCTTGTAGCACAATTTCATTTGATTCAGCATCGTTGATTTGACATACTCTCATATTGAATCCCACATTGTAGCCTTTGTCACAGAGTTGGCTGATGCTTAGTAGATTGAAATTGAGACCTTCAACATATGCAACATCTGTGATCTCCAGACCATTCTTCTTTGTGGACCCTGTGCCTTTGATTTCCTCTAGAGCTTCATTTCCTCAAAATATGATTTTTGCACCTTTGATTTCCTTGAACTTTGACATATTTTTTCTTGTTTCATGTCATATGTCTGGAACAACCACTATCCATGTACCAAGTTCCTTGGCACTTAGTTGTTCCTTGAACCTGCAATCAAGGAAATTAATTTTTAGGTACCCGTACTTGCCTGGGTCATGGGGGGTTAGTGCTATAAGATGCTCCAACCAACCTATAGCCAAATGATATGACTCTAAGAGGTTGCCATCTATCAGTTCCATAATCATAATGCACATTAGCAAATTGCTTGGGGGTTTTAGGATCATACAACTGTCTCTTTTGTCTATATGCCTGTATATTTGTTTGAGAAATTGCTTTCTTGGGGTAATAGTGGAATTTCTAGGTGTTGTGTCTGGGTGCATAAGTGTGCTGATAATAGCTATTTTGCCTTGGGAATGACCTTTGCTGAGGTTGAGGTCTTTGCCAGCTTGGCTTGTATCCCATAGGTCTTTCCTGATGTTTTACTTGGTTATTCCAATCAGCTTAGTTAGGATAGTTTCTACCATTCCCATCATGTTTATTTCTTTGATGAAATCTTTGGGGTTTTTGGTAGCTCTTTTTAGCTTTCACAGAGTATTTTCTGTTAGGAGTTTGCTGATAGACTTTTCTAAATTTCTTTTCAGTTGTCCTTTCAGCATACTCTACTGGCTTCTTTCCTTTACCTTTGTATCCAAGGCCCGTATAATTGTGATTGTATTTCAGTGTGGGTGTTGGTGCAACATACGATGTTTTGGGTTTTTGGGTTCCCTCATTACTTGAGGATCTCTTCTCCAAAATCATTCTAGGAGTTTGACTATGCACAAAGGAATTGAATCATATGCCTGTCTTATCTCCACACTCTTTTTGACTCATTATCAGTTCATCCAATGATTTGGATGCTTTTGTAAATGAGGCAATCAAATTTTTGAGATCTTTCTCTCTGTTTTCAGTAGCATCTAACTCTGCTTGAATCTTTACATTTTCAGCCTTTAGCTTGTATTCTCATAAGCTATTTGACTTAGATTACTTAACTCCTTAGTCAACTGTGAGTTTTGGTATTTAAGCCGGCTTGTTTTTCTCATTTAAAAGTGTGTGTGAGGTTTTAATGTGCTCAAAGTCTTTCATCATTTTGCCTAATGAATCATAAAGATCTGTGGGTGAGGAAGTATTTGTGTCATTATCACTATCACTTGAATTAGAATGAGATGAGTTAGGGTGTACCTCATCTTCTTGATCTTGTTCTTTGGCCATGAGACAAATCAAAGCCTCTTCCTCAGTGTCACTTGAGTAGTCAGCTTTGTTGCTGTCCGAGTCTGCTGGTTCTTTGAAATTAGCTGGTTCAGCAGTTTCAGGAGCCAACATGGCTTTCTTCTTTTCTTCTCTTCTTTCCCTGAAGACTCTTCTTTCTTTTTCATTTATGTATTTGTTAACTGGTGGATAGGAACAGTTAACAACAAAGTGTTCTCAAGTTGCTGCGGTTCAACACGAGTTTTGACTCTCTGCATATCGGCTCTACGATTATCGCTTTTTTGATGTTCAGCTCTCTTGGGTGGCCTGTCCTCCCTTTCTTTGAAAGGTGTTGAATGTCTTCTGGAGGTTTCACCATTGTTTCATTTATAGTTCTTATTATAGAACTTGTTGAACCTTTTTACCATGAGAGCAACCTCCTCTTGATCAATTGTTTCTTTTGGCTCAATTTTCTTTCCTTCACTAGCTATTAGTGCGGCTGTTTTAGGCACAACTGTCTTCTCCTACTCTTTTCTTCTCAGTTCAAACTCATAAGCTTTGAGATTCGAGAATAACTCATGATTTGATGTTTTTGAGAGGTCCATGGAGTGTCTCGGGGCATGACCTTCATTTCCCATTCAACTGGGAGGGCTCTTAGAATCTTCATGCACATCTCTTTTTGGGTGTACTCCTTCCCAAGAGCTGAAAGCTCATTTGTGATTTCTATGAATTTGGCTCCAGCTGATCCAGACTTTCACCTGCAAGCATTTTAAAATTTTCAAATTTTTGAACAACAACTGTTAGTTTATTTTCTTTTATCTGTTCAGATCCTTCACAAATCAGGGTTAGCTTATCCCAGATTTCTTTGGCTGATTTGCATGATTTGACTTTGTTGAACATAGCCTTGTCCAAAGTTTTGTAGAGGATGTCCTTGGAAACATTGTAAAGATTGTATCTTTTTCTATCCTCATTTGTCCATTCACAGCGAGGTTTCTCAACCATGGTTGGTCTAGGCTCTACTGCAGCATCTTCTCCTTCACCTGGAGGTGCTCTTCTCACAACAGTATTAACCTTCAATATTTGCAGTGGCCCATCTTCTATCACTAGCCACATCGTGTAGGTTTGATAGGTGAGCCTGTATGCGAATTTTCCAGTCATCAAACTCTTCCATAGTAAACATAGGAATATGAGTTAAATTGGCCTCCATGACAATAACTTTGCTTTTGAAATGAAAGCTTGAAAACACAAGTGTTATATCTTTTGAAAAAGATTGAGATCTAGTTCAGTAACCAGTGCGGAAGGCTCAATGAACCAACCGTTTTGATACCACTTGTAGGTCCCAAGGGGTGTGGTGTAAGTTTTAGGGGGGGTTGAAAAACGTTACCAACTTTTCTCAATTTAGTCATTTTAAAATATTTCAACAGAGTTGAATCAAATCAGCTAAGTCCATGAGGGACAACTAGGTTGTCTTACTTCAACAAAGTTATCCACTCAATAGACTCGACTGAGTTGTTGATAGTATAATTCAGCTGGGTCAGCTAACACATAAGTTTTTAGTTGATTTGGTTCTTATACAGCGAATGACTTAACACCCTTGATAATTTTAAACTTGATTTTAACACTTGTTTTTAGCAATGTTATTATCAGCTGGGTTAGCAATCTAACTTAAACAGCAGATATAAATATAAATAGGAAAAATAAAATGTTGTAAGTAAATGACACAAGTAAATTTTATAGTGGTTCGAGGATGGGGTAATTCCTCTAATCAACTCTTCTCCAACTCCTGGAGGAATCAACTAAGTAACAGATCAGGTTACAAAGTAGTTCTCAGTCTCAGACAGCCTTGATCACACAACTGTCTTCTCCTGCGACTCAGCTTCTTCACAAGACAACTGCCTTGCTACTTTAGCTCCCTTCGAACCCTTAGAATTGATCACACATCTTCCAACGTGCTCGAATCTTCTGGTTCGACCTTGAACCTTACTACAACTCCTTCAACCTTGGAGAGTAGACCCCTTTAGTTCTTAAAAGTTTTTCCTCTTCCACTAGATAAAGTATTCTTTCCTTCAGAGTGTGTTGGATCGAGTTTCTTCGAGTTTAGGCTCTAGGAATATCTTGGTAAGCTTGAGAGAATGTTTGCAGGTATTGCTTGCTTTGAATTGCTTCGTGTGCTTGGTCTCTCGTACCTCTCTCTCTTGCTTCCTCAACCTTTTATAGTGTTCATTGTTGACGTGCTTCTTGGGTCAACGAAGGAAAATATGGAATTTTAGTGATGTGGAGTGTAAATTAAACTGAAAGACTATCGATCAAGGGCTAATTCGGCCTTTTTATTAGAATTACCGAGCAGAGCATGTCTGGCCGGCTTTCTATGCAATATGCCTATTACAATTCTTTCTTGTCTTTTTTCTACTCTTTTTTCTTCCCTTTTTTCATCCCGCCCTTCTTATGATAAGTGAGGCTCCTTTTATATCCATTCCAATGATGGGTTAATCATTGGCCCATTCAATTGGTAGTGGGACACTTGTCCTTCCCTTAATAACTCATAGGGTATATCCTGTAGGGTGTATCTAGCTGACTGATTGTAACTATGTATTAAAATAATGGTGCTATTTCGGCGCGCGTGGGAGTAGCCATGTGTTGAGAGGATCTTGTTGACTTTGAGGGAATACTGCTGCTTTTGAGGAATTATTATATTGTGGGCATGTTCTTTTGACCGTTGATTGGTGATGACGTCTTGAGCTCATGTAGGTATGTTAATTCTGCTCGACGGGAGACCCGTTTGAGCACCTACTCGACCACGTTCTAGCAGGCCGAGCTTGGTTTGTGCCACGTCATCGGCTCGGCAGCTTGGTAGCTTACATCATTCGGCTCGACAACTCAGTAGCTTACGTCATTTTGCTCGTCCGGGTTGGTTGATATCATCTTTAATTGAATGGCCATGTGGGATTATTTTTGTTTAGCTCGGCTCGAGTGTCATCAATGGCCCCCAAGTTCAAATCCGGGGAAAGGATTCCTTGAAACGGTTTTTGAACTTTAAATGATGAGAGAGGGTGAGGAAGTCAAAAGGTCTTTATGATGTTTGACAACTGTCATCCATCATTTAATGCTTAAAACGGCGCATTTAATTCGAAATCATGATGGTAGACATGTGGCACTTTTTTGTTGGACCATCATGCATAGGAAACGTGGGGATGTGATGGTCCTTGCAGCTGTTTGAATTTGAAAAGGCGCGCCTTTTGGGTTGGTGTGATTCTTTCGAGAGAAGTTAACCTATAAATACCACTTTCCCTTTTCATTCACACTTTCGCATCTATTATCCTTCAGAATAGCATTTAGCAGAGACCAAGTAGGGATTTCAGGTCAACTTAGAGTTCAGAATTTCAAGAATACTTAGGTAACTTCTCAAAAAATTCTTCTTTTCTTCCTTTCTTTGTTTCTCCCCCTCAAGGCATGTCTGGTTCCATCGATGATAGTCAAAACCGAAAATATAGCGTTGAGGTTGAGGTTGAGGACCCTCTATCTGATAACCCTGTATTTGTAGATCTTTCACCCATTAGGGACACCACTCTGGAATACCCTCATACCATTGAGATCTCCAGTTCAGATCATTCTCAAGAGCCTTAGGAAGTGTCGGGTGAAGAAGTTGATCATTCAGACCATCACCCAGATAGTCCCGCAGAGACTATGGACCCTCCCAGTGATGATCTTGAGGAGGTTAGAGGTTTGGAGGAGGTCGGTGCTGAGGTTTCCCATGCAGGTGGGGGAGATAGAGGCTCGGAGCGAGACGGACACTGCCATAGAGACCTGAGGCAAGGTGGTGGCCCCTTGTTAAATGTGGTCGAAGGCTGGACTCGAACCATCCAGAACGAGCAGGTGAGCATGATAATGCCGAGGGAATTGGAGAGTTGCACGCGAAGTATATGATTCCCTCCACAGTGCATTTTATGGTGTCCATACCCTGCTAAGTTGCCTGAGCATCCGCCGACAGGGTGTACTGCTATGTATTCCCATAGTCCACAGTTCGGGTTGAGGTTTCTGGTGCCGTATTTTCTAATGAAGTGGTTCGAGAAATGGAACTTGCCCTTATCCCAGGTGCATCTGGTGACCTGGGGTCGGATTCTAGGGCTGTTGGTGCTTTTTTCAAAAGAGAAGTACCCACGCCCTCATTTTAACGATATGAATGAGCTTGTTGTATGGAAGGCAACTCCAGGAGTCCAAAGATGCCCTTCAGGGTTGTACTACGTGCAGACCCGACCTGGCTACCCAGACGGGTTGTCTTGGGCCTTCCAATCTCTTAAGGAGTGGAAGGATAAATGGTTCTGGGTCGAGGGCGACTGGCAGTCTGGCTGGGGGATCTCATTTCTTTCTCCTCCGCTTGCTTTTCGATATGATTTCCATAAGTATTTTTTTTTTTTGAATTGCTTTTCTTCTTTTTTTCTTTGGTCATTGATCTTTCATTCCTCTTATTGCACAGGCAATTGACCCTCTTCGAGTGGCCTTTCTAGGGCCTTCGTGAGTCGTCTGGATAGCATCCAGGCCGTGCTCGAATAGAAAGAAAGATACAAGTTCTGGTTACCGAGGTGGAGTTGGATGCGGCTGGCTTGCGTAGGAGGTTTTCCGATGTCTTGGAGGGCGAGGCGGAGGAGGATCAAGGCAGGGCAGACTCTCCGTTGGCTAGGCAAAGATGAGGCCCGAAGCTGGAGCGTAGGCCGGTCAGGGGCGAGCAGGTCATCTCGCCTCCGCCTAGGCCTGTTTAGCAAAGGCCGGTCAGGACCGAGCAGGGCGTATCGCCTCAACCAGGGTCTGTTTCTCTTGGGAAAGTACCCTTGACGACCAAGCGGACTGGGCCGGTCGAGCAGGCTCGCCAGGCTGATACTCGGGGTAAGCATGTTTTCATGATTTCAATATTTTCTCTTCGATTATGGGTTTCAATCGTACTTATGTTTTGTTTGTTTGTTGTAAGTCCATCAGGGGTGGACTTGTTTGCCCGTCTCTACCGAGTGAGGCAGACTGCTGCCCAAGGGGCTAGAGTCACTGTGGATCAAACCACCGAGACTGTAGCGGAGAGATGGGCCAAGATCCAGCGCGGCAAGCGCCCTGCTGAAGATGATCCGGAAGAGGAGCAACCCTTTAGGAGGAGGAGGGTGGTGGCATTGAAATAAATGAGCCCGGGTGGACTGAGCGGACCGGGCCTACTCCACAGGTGCCGCCAATAAATGTCCCCTCAGGCAAATAATGCCAGCGGGTCTTTTTCTGACAATTTGGGACGGGAGGCTCATTTCATTCCCCCCAATCTTAGCCGAGAAGAGGCTTATGAGGAGATGGCTGGTCGGCGGCCGAGGTGGTTCGTAGAATTTTCAAAGTGTTCGACGCCAATGGAGGAGCAGATGGTGAAGCTTCCTGAGGCCGGATGGGTAGCGTGGGATGTGCCGGCCAGAGCTTAGACCTTTGGGATCGAGGACTTCTGCAAAGAGACTGGTTGGGATGAGAAGGCACAATATGCCATGGGTTTGTCGGGCAGAATCATCGGCATCCTATGGCATATGATCGGGTAGGCTCATGACCTGGAGACGCGCCATGGTAACCTCCAGGAGGCCCATGATACTTTGCAGGGAATTTAGGCATCCCTTGAGGCTCGGGCCGAAGAGGCTGTGAAAAGGGCCGTGGATGAAAGAAGGACCGCAGAAGATGCCATGGCTGCCCGGGACGCTGCTTAGAAGACCGAGAAAGAGCTCTTAGCTGAAGTCGCACGATTGAGGAAGACGATGGCCGCTTATCCTGGAGAAATGGAGAGGCGAGAGGCTACAGTCCGGGGGGAGATGGTGGAGACTTTCAGGAAACAGGTTGAGGAGGCTCGGGCAGAGGTGGTTTGGGCTTATTAGCAATCGTAGGAATATGCCTACATGTTAACCTATGGGCATGCGACCAGTATTGAGGAGATCCTCGGGGACCTCAAGAAAGGAAAGTCTGTGGCCGAATGGAGGAAGAACTCGGCCAGTTGAATACGGACTTGGCTGCTATTCGTCCCCGATTTCCTGATGTGGCTGGTGAGCAGGGCGCTCCCCCAGCTCATGAGGAGGAAGTTGCCTCCAGTGGTCCAACCCCGACTCCTTCACCCAACGGAATTTAGCCCCCGGCTCCTTAAGGTGCATTTTGTATTTGCTCCTCTTTTTTTTTTGCTTTTGATGTAAATGGCCTCGGGCCTTTTGATGTACTTGGCCATTGGCCCCCATGTAAATATTGTCAGTAGTGAAACTTTCTTTTCGCCGTCTCATCTCTTTGTTGTTCTCTGAATTTCACTAAGTGTTGGGCTCGGTTTGCTCAGATTGGATGGGAAAAATGTTACAAAGTATTGTGCTCGGTTTTGGCCGAGCCTTGTGTGTGATTTGTTTTTGTGCTCAGTTTTGTCCGAGTTATTTGTGCGGAATTTTTCTAAGTATTTTGCTCAGTTTTGACCGAGTCTTCCGATCTGAATCATCTCCAAAAATTGTGCTCGGTTTTGACAGAGCCTTTTAAGTGGAATCATTTCCAAGATTTGTGCTCGATTTTGACCGAGTCTTTTGAGTGGAATCATTTCCAAGATTTGCGTTTGGTTTTGACAGAGTCTTTTGAGTGGAATCATTTCCAAGATTTGTGCTCGGTTTTGACCGAGTCTTTTAGTGGAAATCTTTTTAGTGGAATCATTTCCAAGATTTGTGCTCGATTTTGACCAAGTCTTTTTAGTGGAATCTTCGAGGCAGTCTGCCGTGAAATTCGACTTTCTTATTGATAGTATTTGTTACAATAAGATACATTACATGGATGATTGAATTTTTCCCCACTTAAATATTCGAGCTCGTATGCGCCATTTGATAAAGCCTTGCTGATTTTATACGGGCCTTCCCAGGTCGGTTTTAATGGAGCGAGCTCGGTTCCAGTGTCTCTTTTTAAGACCAAGTCACCGACCATAAACTCCCTTTCTTTCACCTTTGAGTTGTAATATCTTTCACTTCTTTGTTTATATATAGCGTTTTTCATGTCGGCGCTGCATCTCTTTTCTTCCAATAGATCTAGCTCAGCCCTCAAGGCGACCTCATTCTTTTCTTCTTAAAAATTGGCAATAATAAATGTTGGAGCCACAATTTCTACTGGAATTATGGATTCGGCACCATATGCTAGGGAGAACGGTGTTTCTCCCATGGCGGATCGATGCATCGTTCTATAGGCCCATAATCCTCCAGGTAATTCTTCGGGCCAATTTTCTTTGGCTTCTTCAAGTCTGGTCTTTAATGTATATTTGAGAATTTTGTTCACCGCCTCGACCTAACCGTTTGATGATGGGTGGTATGGAGTGGAAAAGTGGTTCTTGATATGGAATCTTTCGCAAAAAGCTCGAAATGTTTTGTTATCGAATTGCCTCCCGTTGTCCGTTACTATTGAATAAGGTATCCCGAATCTGCATATAATTGACTTCCACATGAAATTGGTGGTCTTTTCTTCACTTATTTTTGCCAAAGGTTCTGCTTTGGCCCACTTGGTGAAATAGTCCACCATGACTATGGCATATTTGACGCCCCCTTTGCCAGTGGGGAGTGGTCCGATGAGGTCAACTCCCCATTTGGCAAATGGCCAGGGACGGAAGATTGAAGTGAGCTGTTCGGGATGGTACTTGACCTGTAGAGCGAACCGTTGGCATTTTTAGCATTTCTTTACCATTGAGATCGCGTCTTGCTTTAGGGATAGCCAGTAGTATCCTTGTCGGATCAACTTGTGCGCCAGTGTATGCCCTCCTGCGTGGTTTCCGTAGATCCCTTCATGCACTTCACGTAGTGCGAAGTCGGAGTTGGTCTCTGATAAGCATTTGAGCAACGTGACTGAATACCCACACTTATATAGGATACCATCTACCATGGTGTATCGAGCTGCCCTAGTTCTGAGAGTACGAGCTTGGGCCTTATTTTCTGGTTGAATTCCGTGCTCCAGGTATTGAATGATTGGGGTCATCCATGTTGGTTTGGCCCCTACGTTGGCATTTTTTTCTTTATGTTAAGTGAAGGAGTAGATAGATGCGTAACTATTACTTCTTCGATCAGGTCGACACCCGAGCTAGATGCTAGTCAGGCTAGGGCGTTTGCCTGAGCGTTCTCACTCCTAGGGATGTGTATTATTGCCGCCTAAACTGTGAGATTCTATTTTTCGCGAGCTCCAAATATCAGACTTTTTTTGGCTCCTTTGCTTCGTAGTTCCCATTAATCTGATTCACTACCAATTGAGAGTCACTATGGACGAGTAGTTTTCTCAACCCCATTGAGGCCGCCATCTTTAATCCCATTAGTAATGATTTATATTCCGCCTCGTTATTTGTAGCGGGGAAATTGAACCGGACGGCCAAGCAAAAACACTTGTTCCCTGGGTTAATTATGACAATCCCTGACCCTGCTCGGTCCGTGGTGAAGGAGCCGTCGACAAATAGTTTCCATCCTTCTTCTTTGCTGAGCTCCACTCGGATCGGTGGAGTGAATTATGCGATGAAATCTGCCAAGGCCTGCCCCTTTATTGCTGTCCTTAGTTCATATGAGATCTCGAATTGGCTTAGCTCGATGGCCCACTTGATCATCCAACCTAAAGTGTCAGGTCGGTGCATGATCTGCTTTAATGGGTGTTTGGTTAATACGATGATCTTATGCTCCAGGAAATATGGCCTCAATTTGCGTGAGGAGATGACCAATGCGCATGTAAGTTTCTCCATTGGGGGGTATCTTAGCTCGGCGTCATGTAAGGCTTGACTGATGTAATAAACTGGGTGTTAAATTAAGCCGTCTAGCCGAGGATTACTGAGCTGACGGCATATTCTGATACAACGAGATAAAGGTATAGGTTTTCGGCTCGAGTCGACTTTTGTAGAACAGGGACGGTCGTTAAATGTTGTTTGAGTGCGTCGAATGCTGCCTGCACTTGGTCTATCCATTCGAAGTCTTTGTTCTTTTTTATTACTTCGAAGAAAGGCTTACATTTGTCGGTGGACCTCGAGATGAATCTGCTCAAAGCAGCTAGGCATCCCATCAAGCTTTGTACCTTTTTCACTGAGTTAGGCAGATCTCGATTGATTATGGCCTTGATTTTATCCGGATTGGCCTCGATCCCCCTTTGACTGACCATATATCCCAAAACTTTGCCCAAGCCGACCCCAAACGTATATTTCTTTGGATTTAACATCATTTTGTACTCGCGTAAGATTTTGAACATTTCATTGAGGTCATGTAGGTGATCAACAACAAACAGGGATTTTACAAGCATATCGTCTACGTAGACTTCCATGGTGCGTCCTATCAGTTTTTGAAACATTTTATTGACTAACCTTTGATAGGTCGCCCCAAAATTCTTTAGTCCAAATGGCATCATTTTGTAGCAGTAGACCCCTCTGGCCGAGTAGAAGGAAGTATTTTCTTCGTCGTCAGGATGCATTCGGATCTGGTTATAGCCTGAATATGCATCCATGAAGCTCATCAATTTGTGGCCTGCTGTTGCGTCGACCATGTAGTCTATGTTTGGGAGCGGGTAACTGTCTTTGGGGAATGCCTTGTTTAGGTCCGTGAAATCAACGCAAAGGCGCCATTGTCAGCTACTCTTCTTTACCTGCTGTTCACTTGGTTTTATACCATTGATTTGGGCTTCCTAGACTTGAGTTTTGTGTTGTTTTTGAGTATTTTGAGTCTTTTTTGTTATATCTCATAGGTTAGGCATTAATTCCCATTGTTTCGAGTTATTTGAGTGGTCAATCCATGTAGAGGTCCAATTATATTGAGTTTATAGTCATATTAATGAATCGTGTATCAAAATAAGTACGAACGAGCAAACAACGAGAGATTGATTTGAAGAAAAGTCCAAATGCGTTTGGAATTTCTAGCACTGGCAGGGTTTCGTAGTTTGGACATAACTCTCTCTATAAAATTTATATTAGGTTGATTCAAGTGGCTATGGAAAGCTAAGAGATAGGGCTACAACATTTGTGAAGGATGCAAAACCAAATTCGGACGTGTACGTGGCGCTACAGCGCCAAAACGACGCTACAGAGAGTGCAAGGAAAATCCGGGACAATGCTCCGCTCGGGCAGTTGCCTGCCATGAGGTAGGTCATGGAAAAATTTGGGGAAGCCAACAAAACAGCTAGAAGACATAAGATAAGGCTTGGAAGATCTTGGGAAAGGCTTGAAGAAAAAGATTGAAGACTTCTATCATCTAGAAATAGAGAAGATCCCTCAACTCTTGTTCTTATTTTGTTGCTTTCTTCATATCTTGTAAGATGTATTGTTGTATTCTTATGGATTCATTTTCTTTAATCATGAGCTAAACTCTATAATTCTAGAGGGATGATGTAATCTATGTTTGAACTTATGTTTTGAGATTGTGGTTTGTCAATCTAGATTTCTCAATTTATTTGTGCTATTTGGATGTATTGATTTTAAATTACTTGATCAATAATTTAGAGTGTTTGGTGTATTTGATTTGACACTTGAGAGAAGTAATTGAATACATGACCTTGAAATAGCATAACCTAGGATTTCATAGAATTGAGAGATTTGTGAATCCTTTGAAATCATTTATTAAGATTCATAGTTTTTATCCATATTTCAATTGGTGATTTTTATAGAGATATTGATTCCCAATTGAGATCTAAAAATCATTTGGCACTCGAGAGAGGAAATGATTATTGTAGAAATCTTGACTTATAAATTGGCAATTGATGATTGATAAACCATATTGATAACATAAGGGATAACTAGATTCATCACACCTCTAGAATTCATTTGATCATTTGGATAAACTCATTTTTATTTTCATATTCTTAATTTATTCTTGTTATTCTAGTATAATCAACTCCATCAAATATTGAATTTCTAAATAAAGTTGGACTATTATATTATAATACTTAGCAATAATTCGATAATTGTTCCCTGTGGATACGACAACCTTACTTTCACTATATTAAAACTTGATACCGTAGACTTGCGGTTAGAAAAATCTCTAACAAGTTTTTGGCGCCGTTGCTGGGGAATAATTCATCTTTTTTGCGCTAATATTATTACTTAGTAGTTTTACTTTAATTTAGATTGGTTCTTGTTACAATAGGGTTATTGTCATTTTTGTGTTTTCTTGTTGATGCAAAGAAATAAAAGTGCTAATTTAATCTTATTTGATCCAGAAATTGAAAGAACACTTCGAAAGAATAGAGCTGCTCGAAAAATCGAATTCACAAAAATGGCAGGAAAGGTGAAGAGAAAAACCGCATACCCATTATTGCACCACCGGAGAGGGCCATTCGGGATTATTTTCGACCAACCACGAATCAAAATTATTCGGGCATTGTTCGTCAACCTATCAATGCGAATAATTTTGAATTAAAACCAGCCCTGACAAACATGGTGCAGAAAATCAGTTTGGGGGAAGTGTCGTAGACGACCCTAATGCTCATTTGGCTGTTTTTCTCGAGGTATGCAACACTATAAAAATGAATGGGTTTCTCGATAAAGCTATTCGGTTGAGGTTATTTCCGTTTTCACTTCATGATAAAGCTAGACAATGGCTTCAAACCTTCCCACCCGGAAGTATCACCAATTGGGATGATCTCACTGAAAAATTTATGGCAAAATTCTTTCCACCTAGCAAGACACATCAACTGAAGAGTGAAATCGCTCAATTTCAACAGATTAACTTTGAACCACTTTATGAAGCTTGGGAGCAATTCAAGGAACTATTGAGGAGGTGTCCACAGCATGGGTATGCAGATTGGCAGAAAGTTCAGTACTTTTACAATGGCATGATGGCCATTCGAGAACTATTATAGATGCTACAGCAGGAGGTACATTGATGGCTTAAACTCCAATTGAAGCCATGCTTTTGCTAGAAGAAATGGTTGCCAATAGTTACCAATGGCCTTATGAGAGATCCATGCCAAGAAAAGTCGCCGACGTTCCTGAACTTGATAATATGTCCGCTTTGGCCTCTCAAATTTCTGTCTTGTCAAAGCAACTTGCTACCCTCAATTTTGGTGGAAAACAACAAACAGAAGTTGTTATGGAAATAAGTCAAGAGATGATGAGTCCCGACATGGAGCAAGTCAATTATGTGTATAATCGGGGTTTCAACAATAAAGGGAATCAGTTGCCAACACATTACCATCCGGGACTTCGAAATCATGAAAATTTCTCATATAGAAATACGAGAAATGTGTTGCAACCACCTCAGGGATTTCAAACTCAGGCAAGTACGAGTACACATGTGGGAGAAAACAAGTCATCCTTGGAAGAACTACTTGGCACATTTATTATAGAAACTCGAGCTTGGATGAACAAGAGTGATTCTAACATGGACAAGCTTGGCTCGAGAGTTACAACAATAGAAGGTCACATCAACTCCTTGGGGACACAAGTAGGGCAGTTAGCAACAATAGTGAATTCATGCAGCAGAGAGGGAAATTTCCGAGTGATACAGAGGTTAATCCGAGGGAGCATTGCAATGCAATTTATGTAAGAACGGAGGCAGAAATTCAGCTTGCACCCGAACAATCACCCATTTATGCGAAAGGAGTCGAATCCAAGGAAATGAAGTTTGAAGAGTTTGAGACTGTTTACCTAACAGAGGAAAGTAGTGCAATAGTGCAGAGAAAACTACCTCAGAAAATGAAGGATCCAGGGAGTTTTAATATTCCCTGTACTATTGGAGGAGTTTTCTTTGAAAAGCCACTTTGTGATCTTGGTTCAAGTATAAATCTTATCTCTCTTTCGGAAGTTACAAGACTTGGGCTTGGGGATGTGAAACCTTCTAATATCAAATTGCAATTAGTTGATCGATCCATCACATATCCTTGGGGAATTATTGAAGATGTGCTAGTAAAAGTTGATAAATTCATTTTCCCCGTGGATTTTGTGGTGTTGGACATGGAGGAGGATCAGAAAATACCTATAATTTTTGGTCGGCCATTTCTAGCTACGTCAAGAGAATTGATTGACGTAGAAATGGGGGAATTGACTTTGCGAGTGAATAAGGAAGAAGTCGTCTTCACCATTCTTCCAACTAAGAGATTTAAAGTTGAATCAAATGATGGTTACCAGATTGATGGGCATAGGGCCGAAGATATTGGTGGTTGGGAAGTATCTAAGGGAAATGTAGATAACGTTCCTCTTGGAGATCCAACTTGAGGACAAATCTCACAAAGTCCGGCTCAAGACTGTAAACTTAGCGCTTCTTGGGAGGCAACCTGTAATAACCCATATTTTTTTATTATTATTATATGAATTATAATTTTATTAATCAGAAAAATATAATTTTAATTAGCCACATTTAATAGAATTTCAGTTATGAATTTGGAAGGACTCAAACTTAATTAAAAGAATATGAAAGGTGAAGGGTTATAATTTTTAATGTAAGAACTTAATTCTCAATCATAAATTCCAGAATCAACTCTATAAATTGAAAATTTTCCTTTACAAACTTCAACACATTTCTCTAAAATCAGATTCAAGAATCGAGAATCAAGAGGACTAGAATAATCATTTTAGTTACTACGCGGATTAACAGAAATCAGTTGAGGTGGGGATATTTCTATTCAAGTATTGTTTATCATTATTAAATATTTCATATATGTGTTTTCGTTTATGTGCAACGTGGAAAGAGGAAATCATGTTAGTCAGGGACCGTAAATAGGTCTGGGATCAAAAGAATCCTCGGGGTAGCCCGCAGATTATAAAGTAATCGGCGGTCGAGAGAAAAATTATAGAGAGGAAAAATTACATGTTGAATATTTACGATTACGCCTATTGATGTATTTAATTATGACAAACGTGTCCCCACAGAGCGAGTTGAAAGCTCAACCCATTTTATTAAAATTTTTCAGGTTGAGGAGCCCGAGCGAGGATTGGAGGCGGTGGATGCAAAGTCAACGATTTTTATTTAATTTGAATTTTTAGAAACCCTTATTTATTTATTTATTTATTTGAGTACTTACTGTTAATAGTTAGTATTTTAATTTTTTTTAGAATAAATGTTTTGGTTTGAATTAAAGTACTTTTGTTTATTTGGAAATTCTTTTTGAATTATATGCAATGTTTTATAAAATATATTCTTTTATAACTCTTTTATTGAATTACTTGTATTTTTGAAAACCGAGCCGTTACAAATGGTATCAGAGCAGGTCTACGGTTCTGTAGACTTGGAAAAAAAATATCTTTTCAAATTTTAAAAGAAACTTATCTAGTGACATCCACCTCCGCCATATCTCGTCGGATTCCTCAAGGTACGCCATTTATTATGTCACGCTATTCATTTTTATTCTGAAATGTTTTATATTATCAAGTTTTAAAAGTACATTTTATAAATTCAAGTCATCATTTTTTTAAAAGCATTATTGCACGCGATTTCAATATTAGAAAAGAATTCCTCGTGTAAAAAAAAAACACTATTTTCTTTCTGAAGTTTGTTAAGGATGCAAGTGAATTTCGAGGACGAAATTTTTTTAATGGTGGATAGTATGTAATAACCCATATTTTTTTATTATAATTATATTAATTATAATTTTATTAATCAGAAAAATATAATTTTAATTAGCCACATTTAATAGAATTTCAGTTATGAATTTAGAAGGACTCAAACTTAATTAAAAGAATATGAAAGGTGAAGGGTTATAATTTTTAATGTAAGAACTTAATTCTCAATCATAAATTCCAGAATTCAACTCTATAAATTGAAAATTTTCCTTTACAAACTTCAACCCATTTCTCTAAAATCAGATTCAAGAATCGAGAATCAAGAAGACTAGAATAATCGTTTTAGTTACTACGCGGATTAACAGAAATCAGTTGAGGTGGGGATATTTCTATTCAAGTATTGTTTGTCATTATTAAATATTTCATATATGTGTTTTCGTTTATGTGCAACGTGGAAAGAGGAAATCATGTTAGTCGGGGGACCGTAAATAGGTGCAGGATCAAAAGAATCCTCGGGGTAGCCCTTGCAAGATTATAAAGTAATTTTTGCCGATCAGGAGAAAATTATAGAGGAAAATTTCATGTTGAATATTTACGATTACGCCTATTGATGTATTTAATTATGACAAACGTGTCCCCACGGAGCGAGTTGAAAGCTCAACCCATTTTTATTAAAACTTTTCGTATTGAGGAGCTTATAATATAGGATTGGAATTATGCAAAGTCAACGATTTTTATTTAATTTGAATTTTTAGGAACCCTTATTTATTAATTAATTTGATTACTTAACAATTTGTTAATAGTTAGTATTTTAATTTTTTTTAGAATAAATGTTTTGGTTTGAATTAAAGTACTTTTGTTTATTTGGAAATTCTTTTTTGAATTATAGGCAATGTTTTATAAAATATGTTCTTTTATAACTCTTTTATTGAATTACTTGTATTTTTAAAAAATAAGAAATAAAGTTACACAACCCAAGTGATTTTTCTTGTGTTTTCCAAAATAAATATTTTGTTTATTTTTCATTTTATTCGATTTTATTTTATTTGATTTTTAATTGCAAAAACAAATCGAAAAAAAAAAAAAGGCACTATATTTTCCACTTTGTAAAAAGAAAACAAAATTGTAAAAAAATAGAGTACGTTTTAATTTTTAGGTTTGAGTTCTCACCATAACCGAATTTCATGGCTCCACAAGTTTTGTTTTGTATTCTACCTTGCAAGGTTACAAAGATGCGAAACCAAAAATGGATCGGGCCGAAAGGCGAAGGGGACAAACAAAACCACACCTCGGAGGCATGCAACACCCATGAGCTTGTGCGCTAGGATGCATAGTGAGCTTATACGGAATACCTCATGCACGTTTTGATAAAAGCTTTTACCACTACCAAGAAAGTCTTTTTCCCACCTCTCCATTGGGGACAATGTCGTTTTAAGTTTGGGGGTGTAGTCTCTTGTTGATCATCGAGTTACCAGTCTTGAGTAGAAAAAAAAAAAAGAAATAGTTGAGTTAGTTGTTGTTGTAAAATTGATAAACCGCATGACTAAGTTAATTTGTTGAATATGAGTTGAGCCTTATGTCAAGAGAGCATGTGTTTGAATTGTGATCTATTCTTCTTTCCATTAATTCCATCTATGTGCTTAACTCTGTTGATTTATTTGAGGATGATTTATGCAATTGAGTATTTTTTGTATGATCCCACCGGATTCTAGAACTTGGTTGATCACTAGTCGAGGCGAAATCTTAGGTGACGTAACACTAAGGAAATGATTTAGGCCATCTTTGAGCAAGCTAGAGCCAAAAATGCCTACCTTTTTATTATATACTCTCACTAGTGTCCCCTTTGAGCCTGTTAAACCCGTTCTTTGGCAACCAATCTTTTACCTTGAGCCTACATGTGAAAATCTTAATTACCCATCACTTATACACACAAAGTATAGAAATTGTTGAAGGTTGAGGAGGGTATGATAAGTAAGGATTATGTTATTTGCATGGAGATGCCCGAGAAAAAAAAATGAATCCCCATGTGTTAAAATATGCAAAGCATAAGTTTGGGGGTTTCGAAAAACAAATATAATAATAAAATCGAGGCTCATAAAGGGAGAACAATAAAAAATTTAACAAAAGTGAAGGTAGCTATTTTGTTTGGCGATTGGTGATTTGAAGTGATAATTGTGTGTTTGGGTGAGTTGAGCCACTTAATCCTATATTTTCCTACCTTACCCTAAGCCCACATTACAAGCCTTGAAAGTCCTATTGATCCTTGTGTTACATTAGCCTACATTAGTGGAGATTAGTGTGAATGACAATTTTATGGAATCCGGTAAACATTATTTCTTGATAATTAGAAGTGGATCATTTTGATAACACTTGATTGCGTGAGTCTATTTGAATAATGTAAACGGAATTGGCATGAACATTCAACACATTTGATCACAATGTCAAAACACATGCTTGGTTGATAGTGAAATGAGTAATGAGACAAATGATATTGGTTGTGAAGTTTTGCAGTTTGTTTGTATTGTTGTGTATTGTATTTTTCCTTTTAGAGTTGTAATTGCTTGAGGACAAGCAATATTCTAAGTTTGGGGGTATTTGTTCACTTGGTTTTATACCATTGATTTGGGCTTCCTAGACTTGAGTTTTGTGTTGTTTTTGAGTATTTTGAGTCCTTTTTGTTATATCTCATAGGTTAGGCATTAATTCGCATTGTTTCGAGTTATTTGAGTGGTCAATCAATGTCGAGGGCCAATTATATTGATTTTATAGTCATATTAATGATTCGTGTATCAAAATAAGCACGAACGAGCAAACAACGAGAGATTGATTTGAAGAAAAGTCCAAATGCGTTTGGAATTTCTAGCACTGGCAGGGTTTCGTATTTTGTCCATAACTCTCGCTAACAAATTGATATCGGGTTGATTCAAGTGGTTGTGGAAAGCTAAGAGATAGGGCTACAACGTTGATGAAGGATGCAAAACCAAATTCGGACGTTTGTGTGGCGCTACAGCGCCAAAACGACGCGCTGCAGCGCGCAGGGGAAATACGGATAGCCGCCCGGGCGCTGCAGAGGTAGGTCATGGAAAAATTTGGGGTTTGGCGCTGTAGCGCCCAACGCCCGGTGCTGCAGCGCCCGGGCGGATTTTGTTTGGGCGCCACAGCGCCCGTGCCTAGCGCTGCAGCGCCCCTGGTCGGAATTTCCTATGTTCTTCCACATTTTTCTTCAACTTTTGTGGGGCTATAAATAGGGAAATTGGGGCATAAATTTAGGGATCTTGGACCCTTGGGAAGCCAACAAAACAGCTAGAAGACATAAGAGAAGGCTTGGAAGATCTTGGGAAAGGCTTGGAGAAGAAGATTGAAGGCTTTTATCATCTAGAAATAGAGAAGATCCCTCAACTCTTGTTCTTATTGTGTTGCTTTCTTCATATCTTGTAAGATGTATTGTTGTATTCTTATGGATTCATTTTCTTTAATCATGAGCTAAACTCGATAATTCTAGAGGGATGATGTAATCTATGTTTGAACTTATGTTTTGAGATTGTGGTTTGTCAATCTAGATTTCTCAATTTATTTGTGCTATTTGGATCTATTGATTCTAAATTACTTGATCAGTAATTTAGAGTGTTTGGTGTATTTGATTTGACACTTGAGAGAGGTAACTGAATACATGACCTTGAAATAGCATAACCTAAGATTTCACAGAATTGAGAGATTTGTGAATCATTTGAAGTCATTTATTAAGATTCATAGTTTTTATCAAGATTTCAATTGGTGATTTTTATAGAGATATTGATTCCCAATTGAGATCTAAAAATCATTTGGCACTCGAGAGAGGAAATGATTATTGTAGAAATCTTGACTTATAAATTGGTAATTGATGATTGATAAACCATATTGATAACATAAGGGATAACTAGATTCACCACACCTCTAGAATTCATTTGATCATTTGGATAAACTCATTTTTATTTTCATATTCTTAATTTATTCTTGTTATTCTAGTATAATCAACTCCATCAAATATTGAATTTATAAATAAAGTTGGACTATTATATTATAATACTTAGCAATAATTCGATAATTATTCCCTGTGGATACGACAACCTTACTTTCACTATATTAAAACTTGACACCGTAGACTTGCGGTTAGAAAAATCTCTAACACCAGCACAGGGTTGGCTACCCATCGTGAGTAGAGTGCTTCCCGGATGAATTTATTATCCAAGAGTTTTTCGACCTCAGCTTCCAATGCGACTTGTCTGTCCGGTCCTAACTTTCTCTGCTTCTGAACTACTGGTCGGTAGGTGAGGTCGATATTTAGATGGTGGCAGGCATGTTTGGGGTCAATGTCGGGCATGTCGGCGTGAGTCCATGCGAAGACGTCTAAATTGTTGCTCAGAAATTCAATTAGCTCAGATCTGAGTGGCTCTTGTAGATTGTGGCCGACCCTGAGTTGTCGCCCCGTTTTGCTTATCGGCATCTACTATGTCGACCTCCTCTACCGGCTCGGCGTGCTTTCGCTTTTTGCTATGTCCTTCCTTTTTATGGAGTAACTCTTCTTCCTCTATCCGTTCTTTTTCGGGGCATCTACCAAGGTCGGTTCCGGTCTCAATGGTTTGATTTCTTGACTTGGTGTTTGGGTCGGCTTTACCAGCCGACCTGAGGTCTACACCCCCTGTTACCTCGTCAGATTCTCCTTCCTTAGTAACATTTATCTCCGTGGGCCTGATCTTCAGGGAGCATTCTGGAGATTCCCTTTGATTTCCCTTGTGAATCCCTTCTCGGTTTGGGGTTGGAAATTTGATGCATAAGTGATACACCGAGACGGCTGCTCTCAAGTGGTAAAGCAGAGGTCGGCCAATGATGGCATTGTATTCGGAGTCTGAAATGATTATTTTCAATGTGGTTATCACTGTCCTTTTATGCGCCCCCTGGCCCATTTGAATAAATAAATCCACTTCTCCCACCGGGATGATTCTCCCTCCTCCGAACCCTAGAATGCCGTCGTTGCATGGCTTTATGTAGTTGTCATCTACGTTCAATCTGTGGAAGGCCCTAATGTAAATGACCGAGGCGTAGCTGCCCAAGTCAACCAAAATCATGTGCACTGGGATGCCCAGGATGCGGGCCGTGACGACCAGAGGGTCCGAGTGGTGGTGTACTAGCTGATCACCATCTTGGTCGGAAAAGGAGAAGTACCCAGTTGGTCGGCCTTCTCGGATCTCTGCAATTCAGACGTGCTGCTTCGCGTTCTCGGCTTCTTGGGCCTCAGCTTTCCTTTTTCTATTGGACCAGTTATCTTCGGCCCTATTCGCATTGATCACTGTTAAAATTTCCTGCCCGTTGTTGTCATTGGGTGGTGGTACTCGGGCAGGATTGGGACGTTGTTCCGAATTTGTTCCGGCAGTGGGTGGTGGAGGTTGCAGAAGGCCATGCACATATTGCTTCAAGAATCCTCTCTGGACCAACCTCATGATTTCTCGGACAAGGTCTTGACATTCATTTGTTTCGTGGCCGATCGACCTGTGGTAGCTACAATATCGGTTGGAATCCAATTTGGATGGGTCCAGCCTAATTGGGCGAGCAGGAGGTAACATGTTAAGATTCCTGATGTCCTTCCAAATAGCCGAAGGTGTGTGTGTTAATGTGCTCTTCAATGCCGCCACCTCAGCTCTAACTTCTTGATGCGCCCTATAGCCCATCGCGGTGTTGTTAGAAAATGGTTTGAACCAGGAACCTAGCCCAAAAGGGGCGTCCTTTCGAGTATTCTGGTGTCTATGTTCGGTGGGGACGTTGGTCATGGCCTCCTCGGCACATATATGTCTTTATGCTCGGAGGAAAAACTCCTGAAAGATGCTAAGCCCTGATTTGTGAATGGCGTAATTAAATCAAGTTCCAAGGGCGAGCCCAGCTATGGCCGCGATGACCATCGCATCATTAGATACCGGCTCCATTTCACGAATTTGTTTGTTAAACCGGGTGATGTAACTCTTTAGTGGTTCATCCCTGCCCTATTTTATGTTGACATGAGAGTCTTTCGAGGCCGCGCGGACCTTCAAGGCAAGATAGTGTGTGTTGAAAGTTGGCATCATGTCATTCCACGAATGTATACACCCCGGCGGTAGGATTCGAAACCAATGGTGGGCCCGATCGCCTAACATCAGGGGGAAAGCTCAGCAGAGGATGGCGTTGCTTGGGCTATACAACTCCATCCATGCCAGGTATTTGTGAATATGTGTAGTGGGGTCGGTCTCTTCGTCATACAACCCGATCTAAGGGACTTTGAACTTCGCAGGAAGAGGAGTTGCCAAAATATGGGAGGCAAAAGGTGATATGCCACGCTTGTTCGACCCATGACGGGACTTAGTTGATGTTGAGTCCCTTCATGTGTTTCTTCTAACTCGTTGAGTCGTCTCCGTAGGTGGGTGATTTCTGCCTCTTGCTCGTCGACCGGGCTGGGACCCTGAGCTCTGTTGGGCCTGGGATGTTCTCGGTCTTTAGGGAATCGGAGTCTTGAATTTATGGATCGTTGAGGTCGTTCCCCAGTCCGGTCAAGTCCCAGGTGTCCTGTAAATACAAAACGGGTTTGTCGAGGATGGAGCGATGGAGAGGATTCAACTACCATGTTGTGTTCGGGGGCGTCCTCGCGTTGCCTCCTCCTGTGTTGTCTGTTCTCAGGTTGAGGGCCCCGAGAATTGGCCTCTTGATTGTCTGAGTTTATCGAGGGTTAATTTTGAGTATTTCTTGGGGGATCCTCCTGAGGGGGATTTATTTGGGGTTGAAGTGGTATTTGAGGCTTAGGGTTTGCAAGGGCTTGAGCCAATAGTTGACTCATTTGTTGGAGGAAATTTGGGTCCGTGAAGAGCTGTTTCATGGGTGACACAATTGTGATCCCAGCTCCTGCTTGTGGTGCGTTTTGGCCGTTTGTATTTTGGCCAACTTGAGTTCCTTGGGGCAGGTCGTTGTTCCTCTGTAGATTTCTTGAGTTCTCACTCATTTTCTAAAGAGAAAGGGAAGTGTTAATTTTTCGTTGGAAGTTCTCAAACTTCTAAGAGAATATCACTGTACTTGGAGCCGCCCTCCTTCTAGCGCCAAATTTTTGACGTGCTTCTTGGGTCAACAAAGGAAATATGTGATTTTAGCGATGTGGAGAGTAAATTAAACTGAAAGACTATCGATTAGGGGCTAATTCAGCCTTTTTATTAGAATTACCGAGCAGAGCGTGCCAGGTCGGCTTTCTATACAATATGCCTATTACAATTCTTTCTTGTCTTTTTTCTACTCTTTTTTCTTCCCTTTTTTCATCCCGCCCTTCTTATGATAAGTGAGGCTCCTTTTATATCCATTCCAATGATGGGTTAATCATTGACCCATTCAATTGGTAGTGGGACACTTGTCCTTCCCTTAATAACTCATAGGGTATATCCTGTAGGGCGTATCTAGCTGACTAATTGTAACTACGTATTAAAATAATGGTGCTATTTCGGCGCGCGTGGGAGTAGCCATGTGTTGAGAGAATCTTGTTGACTTTCAGGGAATATTGTTGCTTTTGAGGAATTATTTTATTGTGGGCATGTTCTTTTGACTGGTTGATTGATGACGTCTTGAGCTACGCAGTAGGTACGTTAATTCTGCTGGGTGGGAGACCCATTTGAGCACCTGCTCAACCACGTTCTAGCGGGTCGAGCTCAGTTTGTGCCACGTCATCGGCTCAGCAGCTTGGTAGCTTACGTCATTCAGCTCGATAGCTCGGTAGCTTATGTCATTCGGCTCGTTCGGGTCGGTTGATATCATCATTAGATGAATGGCCATGTGGGATTATTTTTGTTTAGCTCGGCTCGGGTGTCATCACTCATTTGAAAATTTATCCGTTGAAGAGATAGGCTATTTTCAAATGTCACTTCTGTTTTGTTGGATTGTCTTTTCTTGACTTGAAACTTGTGATGGTGACCTTTTCTTGTATTAAATGATAATGTAGTGCTTCCCATTAGTTTATTCCTTTTGCACGCTTATGGGATTAGCACTTTAAGACATGGCAACATGGACATATTACTATTTTAAATAATATCCTTAACTTCCGTGCAACGGATTAATATCAGTCGACTTGACTTGACTGTTGCCTTTACCCCTTTGACTTGAGTCAGCTCTAACCTTTTAGGTATGACTCAACTGTCAGTTCAACTAGTAGACTCAGCTCTTTACTGACTTGACTAACATATCTTCAACCTTCACTCAGTTGTTCCTTAGTGGATCTCCTTCAATCGAGTCTGTGCCTTCTATCTTGACTACACTCAGCTGACACACGACTGGGTCTTCACTTCGGCCTTCAGTTGACTTATTACATTCTTCAACATAGCTGACTTTACTCAGCTTATGCAATCATATCTATTACAAAATAGAAATACAAGGAAAATGGGGTGCCAACTTTCTATTCTAAGTTTTACATGGTATCATCAAAATCTAATAATAAATTTCCTAACACAAACTTTACCAAATGGATGTTAAATCCGCTTTTCTAAATGGTTTTATTCAAGAAGAAGTCTATGTAAAACAACCCCCAGGGTTTCAAAATTTTTCGAGGCCAAATGATGTTTATAAACTTAAAAATGGTTTATATGGTTTAAAACAAGTACCCCGACTTGGTATGATAGACTTAACTCTTTTCTTTTGCAAAATAGTTTTTCAAGAGGTAAAGTTGATACAACTCTTTTTGTTTTTGAAAAGGGCAATATTGCTTATTAGTACAAATTTATGTTGACGATATAATTTTTGGTGCTACTAATGAGTCTCTATGCAAGAAATTTTCTAAGCTTATGTAAGGTGAATTTGAGATGAGTATGATGGGAGAACTCAATTTCTTTTTTGGGCTTTAAATAAAACAACGCCAATAAGGTATTTATATATCTCATTCCAAATACACCAATGAGCTTCTCAAGAAGTTTGGAATTGAAGAAGGAAGAACCATTGCTACTACTATGTCAACAAATATCAAGCTTGACAAAGATGAAAAAGACAAGTCAGTTGATGAATTAAAATATCGATGTATGATTGGTAGTGTACTTTATTTAACCGCAAGTAGACCCGATATTCTTCATGATGTATGCATATGTGCTCAATTTTAAAGCAATCCCAAGAAATCTCATTGAAGTGTCGTTAAAAGATTTTTTCGATATTTGAAAAGCACTATTTCTTATGGTTTGTTCTATCCAAAGAATGAAAATTTTTCCTTAAAAGGATATAGTAATTCAGATTATGCGGGAAAGATTGATGATCGTAAAAGTACTTCCGAATCATATAAATTTTGGCAAAAACTTGTATAAGACCATCTTACGGGTCTCATTCCGTAAGACGGATCCCCAACGACCCGCTTGACCCGCCCGTTTATTTTTTTTATTCTATTTTCCTTGTCAGCAATCCTACCCCCCAACCTACCCCACGTTTCCCCCCACGTTCCCCACTCCCCATCTCACTCTTCGCGCCCGTTCTTTTCTTTTTCTTCCGTTTCTTCAAAATTCTTCAACTGCCTATTCTTCGACTGCCTTTTGGAGTTCGATTTTGTCAGTTTTTTCGAGGAGTAATTGTGCGCTGTTGGTTCAGATAATAGCTGGTAAGAACATCCTTATTTTTCTCCATTTATTTTCATTTTTCTTCGATTCTAGGATTTCGATTTTGTTCGATTTTTGGTTTTTTTTTTCGAATTGGCTTGCGGCATTGGGTTGGTGTTTGTTCCCAATGGTGTATCTATGGTTTGGCCATTTCTTTGAAGCTTTCAAGTTTGCAACTATTTCATTTTGTATTTTTTCGCAGATTTTCTATATTGTTTCGAAAAACATAAATTGTAGAGGAGATTTTCTGCTTCTTATGTGCTCTGATGGTATATATGTGTAGTTTTGTCGATATTTTTGTGATTTTTACATTTTCTTTTTCTATACTGGAAGTGTATGTTATTCTAGAGAAATTTGGTTATGTTTCTATTTATTTGAATTCATGGCTCAGTGTGTTTTTTATACATTACTTAGTGTTTTTTTATACATGGCTCAATGTGTTTTTTATCACTAGAGAAATTTGGTTATGTTTCTGTTTTTTTGAATTCATGGCTCTGTGTGTTTTTTATACATGTCCCAGTGTGTTTTTTATGCCCTGAATATATATGTATATGCTTATTGGAAGTATCATGTTTAATGCTTACTAGTATCATAAATTGGGTTTAATGTATCATTTGTAGATTTCATATATTGCAATCTCATGGTTGTCTTGGTGTTTGTTCAAATTTCATGGTTTTTACTGAGTTTTTCACAATTCTCTGTAGGTTTACATTGTAGTCGAAGATGACACGACAAAAGGTATTGATAGTAAGGAGAGTTAGAGGTTAGGGGAGGGGGAGGGGAAGGGGTAGGGTGGACTCCCAAGATGATGATATTAAGGACGATATAAAGGAATCTCCAGTTATTGACAGTGCAGGTATAAAGGTTGTTGTTGATACGTTGATGAAGGAAGATAGGGTTGAAACGTCGACGAATCAAGGTATTGTTGAAATGTCAACGAAGGAAGCAACTGTTGGAATGTCGATGAATGAAGCTTTGGTTAAAGAGAGCCCTGCTGATTCATTAATAAAAGAACCTCCGACTGAAACATGTGCTGATACATTAATGAAAGACCCCCGGCTGAAACCTGTGTCGAAACCCCTGATTATACATTAATGAAAGAGTTGTCGGCTGAAACCCCTGCTGAAAGAGCTGCTGATATATTAATGACAGAAGCCCCTGTTAGAACGTCAAAAAATGAAACTTCGACGCAGGGAAAAGTTGACGAGAAAGAAGCAATTCCGGATTAGGGTGTTGGTGATGTACGTGACAGACGATTGTGTAAGGTTGCTGGGATAAAAAAATCCTCGGTGAAGGAAATGAGCAAGACTGTTGGTGACAAAAACGTTGTTGGTAAAAATCCTCGCAAGAAAGGAAAGCTATCAGACGATGATACGAAGAGGTTAGTGTACTTGAAAGTATTAGTTTTTGATTTGAAAGTATCATTATTTTTGTGAAAAGTATCACTGTATGTTACATATATGTTTTATGTAAAGTATGCGTATGTTAACCATGTAATAAATCAATATTTTATATGTTAGAAGTATCATTTTTCATTCTGAAAAGTATATAAAATTTATTCAAAAATATCATTATTGTATGCCCTGTTTCTCACATAAATCAGTGTTCACATGTTACAAGTATCATTTTTTATTTTGAGAAGTGTCTAAAATTTAATTAAAAGTATCAATATTATTTCAAAAGTATCATTTTTCATATGTGATTGTATTAATTATATATTTTTTTTGCAGCAACTTTCTTACCCAGAGTAGACCTAAGGGTTTATTTGATGTTGTGAAGTCTTTGTCTGATAGACAAAAAGAGAATGTGAGGAGTATTGGGTTTGGTGGGTTACTCAACCTTAATGTTCAACACTTACCTGCTCAAATGATTTTGTGGCTGGTTCAAAGGTTTAATGGGAAGAGTCGGTTGCTTAGTATTGATGACAGGAAGAGGTTTGTCATTACTGCTGATGACATTTGTGATGTTTTCATGCTACCAAGGACTGACCAGGAAGTTTTAGTTTTCAAATGGAGTGATAGTTTAGATCCGATTGTTGAATGTAAGAAAAAAGTTGGCATTGATGGGACTTCTAGTGTTGGCACTTTGAAGACCAAGTTGATGGGTGGTTTTAAAGAAAGAGGTGACGACTTTAAATGAATGTTTGTTTTGTATAGTTTATCAACTTTATTGACCCCGAGTGCAAATAGGATTGTTGATGTTTCGTGCTTTAAGTCGCTGTTGGATGTGGATGCCATTGCATATTTTGATTGGTGTTCACTTGTGTTGGAAAGACGTGGCAGGGTGGTTGATAATTTTAACAAGAAGTCTTCAACCCATATAAGTGGTTGTATTTTGGTGCTGCGGATTATATATTTGCATCGTCTTAAATGGCAAGGAGTTGCTGAACCATTTGATCTCCCTCTCATTCAGCACTGGACGACGCAACACATAAGAAAGCGCGTGAAAGAAGATAAGAGTGCTGGAGAGTTTGGCCAGGGGGAGTGGGTGGAGGATGTTTATCCTATTTCTAAGAAAACGAAGCCTGTTGTTCAAGAGAAAATAAGTAGTTCGACTGATGGAGGTATGGATGACATGGGAAAGTCTGGTAAAGAACATGTTGAGAAGCAAAATATGAGAATTTTGAAGAATCTTCAAGAATCATCAAGTTTGTATTACCAGAGGGGCAGCCGACTGATGATGATATTGAGAAAATTGCTAAAAATGTAAGTTAAATGTAACATTTAGTTTCATCTTAAAGTAATAATCCTGAAAAGTATCCTTTTTTGATAAAAAAAAAGTATTACATTATTTGCAGGGGGTGCACAAAGTCTGTTTGCTGTTGAAAAGGGACATGGAAGTCATAAGCCATGTCCATATGGAGAGACTTCGATCTAAAATGCAGCAAGAACAGGCAAATACTTCTTCATCACCTGATGATGAGTTCTTCTCAAGTGCAAAACTTCACGAGTACATCAATGAACTTGTGAAGAATTTCCAGAAAATGAAAGAACGTAATGACCCCACGCGTAATGAGCCGATGCCTAGGTGTGATCTTTTAACCCCCGCCACAGAGTCACCCATTGTTGAAGAATAGCCTACCTATGAAGCGAATATTGATGAAGATGTAATCCAATGACTGAATGATAGTCAAATTGATGAAGTAATTCAAGGTCAGATTCAACATGCAGGGCAAGTTGTAGGTAGTTTAGGTACTATATGTAAAGTATTAGTTAAATACTGAAAAGTATCTTTTTGTTTGAATAAGTATCTGTTTCATTATAATAAGTATCTGTTT
Organism: Rehmannia glutinosa; assembly: GCA_016081115.2. Classification (NCBI taxonomy): domain Eukaryota; kingdom Viridiplantae; phylum Streptophyta; class Magnoliopsida; order Lamiales; family Orobanchaceae; genus Rehmannia; species Rehmannia glutinosa. The sequence goes on from CM071926.1 coordinate 44,822,911, forward strand.
CTTAGATAAAAGTATCTGGTTTTTTCAAATAAGTATTTGTTTTCTTTGAATAAGTGTCATTTTATTTGATAAATTATATATCTAATGTGTTCTATCAAACATGTGATTCTTGGCCTATCAACGAAAAGAGTTCTTTTCGTTCTGAATTTAAGAAGAAGAATAACCGGTATTTGGTTGGAATGACCCGGAAAGAGAGAGACATTGTTGATTTCTGTTTTTTTCCGCATAGTCCTAAAATAGAGCAAGTAAGATTGAGATTTATTTAGATATTCCCTTTTTGATGAGAAATGTTATGTTGATTATTTTTATTGATTTTTTCAGTTCAAATGTGTTTGCAAATCCTGGAGATTTTTTTGTTCCCTTTACGGATGGGATTGACTCGCTGAATGATTTGAGCTTGATTTATCTTAATGTGATTGACATATGGACTGTCATCTTAAATAAATAAGCAGTTGGGCCAAACGATCCAAAACATTTTATTTCAACACTCAGCACTCTGTAAGTAGTATATATTTTTGTTTTGTTCTTTTTTATTTTAATGCGTGTCAGCTTTTGTTTATTTTTTATTTTTTGCCAAACAACTATATCTTGTTGCATCATTTCCAAGGAAAAAATTGTGCTAAAGATGTCAGAGGTTGTTGGAGGGTGTTCAAGAGGTCATTGAACAAACCCAATTTGAATGAAGTGGATCATGTAAGAAATTTAGTTTTTTATTTGAAAAGTATCTCTTTATTTGTGAAAAGTATCTCTATATGCATGAAAAGTGTCTCTTTTTCCTTGAAATGTATTACAAACTGTAATGATGAAGTATTTGTTTTTCAAATATGTAGATATTTGTTCCATATTGTTATGAAGGTCACTTTGTTGTTGTTGTGATCAATTTTGTTGAGAAGAAAATTCAATACCTCGACAATTTGGTGCACGATACAGCTATTGTTGATGAATATCATGGGCTGACAACTTTGGTGGTAAAGTGTCATATTATTATTATATATGAAGTTTACATGAATTGAATTGTTGTAATATATTTTGTTCTTTGACAGCAAATGCAAATGGCTCTGTTTCTAGAAGAGGAAAATCACGCCAAAGCTCATGAAGTTGCGTCATATCCTTTTGAAAATGTTGCTTTTCCGTGGTAAAGAAATGACATGAATATTGACTGTGGTGTGTTTCTAATGCACCACATGGAAAACTTTGTGGGTAATGTTTACTCAACTCCGGATTTGTGCAAGGTATGAACACTATTTAGACAAATAATATGTAGTTTATAATTATTTGTATGCGTTTTGATATTATTTTTGTTTTCTTTTTTGTTTTGAAGCCTGATGAAAGACGCAAGTTAAGAGCTGCGTACTGTGCAAGAATTATCCTGTCTGATTTGAACGAGTTGAAGGTGCAAATGGAAAAGAAAGTTCTTAAATTTATCAATGACTTCAAGGAACCCGTGAAGGAGCATCCCCAGAAACGTCCCACAAAACAGAAGAAATGAAGTTGTAGAATTTTAGATATAGACATCTTGATCCTGTGTTTTGTCCCACAGCTTGATCCTGTGTTTTGTTCCCCAGATTTGTAGTGGTAATAATTCACCTACATATTTTAGATGTTGAATTGTAGTTGATATTTTGTGGATGTTGGTAGTCACTTTGTGATAGTACATTGGATTTTTGAAGTGTAATGTTAGTTTTAAGCACCAATGCTGAATTTATTTGATTGTGCGTAGGGCGATGTGTTTTTAAGCAATCTTGTATTATGTATACTTCTAAACAGTTGAAAAGTATCAGTAATTATGTGAAAAGTATCAGTAATTACACGAAAAGTATCAGTATTTTGCATTTGGATATTTAAATTTTGGAAACATAATTGAATACTTCTAAACAGCCGAAAAGTATTAGTAATTATATTAAAAGTATCAGTAATTATACGAAAAGTATCAGTATTCTGATAGATACTAAGAAGTGATAGATTTAAGAAACTAACATATTAAACATTAAAAACTGATAGATTTCAGAAAAATATCTCTAAAATAACAAATGCATCATAAATTGCCTCATTACAACTGACAAATTTAAGAAAAATATTTATAAAATAACCGAGGATTTGGAGTCTTTAAACCAAACTCCTTTGATTGAGAATAATCAGAGACGTCACTTCTTTTCTTCTTGCTCTTTTCCAAACTTCCCTTTACTCTTTTTCTTCTCCCCTTTGTTAGGACCGTGTAGGATCTTGCAATGTGTTAGATGTACTTGAAACATCAGACGATTCGTTTTGCCCAATGGAATTTTGCACATTTGTCAAGTCACTAATAGCAAGAAAATCCCTTTCGCAACCTTCTTCAATGATTCTCCTTGCTTCTTCATTTTCTTGGCATTTCAACACAAGATCATAATATCTTCGAGCCATTTCATGACGCCAAGGAATGCAATCATTAGGCTTGTCAGGCTTCTCAACTCTCTTATTTAAGATGTCCCATATTTGAGATTTTGCCATTCTTGTCCATCTCTTAAGAATATATATTTCCGGTATCTTGACATGAGAATGAAGATGAAGGACCCGTAATGAGTGGAAACACAAAATACCACATTCTTCAAATTTCTTACAAGTGCACGTTATCATGTTTCGCAAAGGATCAAACATCACCTTACTTACATCTCCATCCCCAATATGAGAAGAAACGTCATAAACATTCAATATCTCATCCTTATGAACTAGAGTGCAAGTAGTAGAAATTGATGCGATAAACTCACTCTCAAAGTATTTTTAAACATTGTTAAAGTGTATACCTCAGAAGCGTGCTTTAACAACCCAGTCAATGGTATGGAAGTTGATGGTATTGATCTTGATGATTGGAACTCATCATTTTGTTCTTTCATTCTCCAATTCTTCACTGGTTCCTTAAAAATACCATAAAAATCAGTCAAACTTGTCGTCTTCTTTGCATTGAATCCCATGGCGTTGTTAGTACTTTCACTCCTTTGTGAGGAAAGTATTCCAACAGAAAAGAAATCTTTGCTTAAGGTTGTGCACCATTTTTCCTTTATCTCATACAATCTTTTAAACCATGTTTGATCCTCCAATCCGTACGTTGAAATCATGTTACTCCAACAGTTCTCAAAATCAGCTTCATCCGTACAACCCGACAAGCATTTCCTATATGCATTCTTAAAGGAATTGTTGCTTTTCAATTGTCCAAACCTGCTTATTGCATTCTGGTAAAGATGCCATTGGCATAGCCTATGTTTTGTCCCAAGGAATACCTGCATGAATAATTCAGGGTTAAAGTAACAATTTTTAGTGTAAAAGTATCTGTTTTATGCGATAAAGTATCATTTGTTTAATTCAGTCACAAAACCAGGAAGTCAATAAACTGGATGAAAAAGAAATATCATATAGTCAAAGTGTCAGTTTTTCAAGTAAAAGTATCTATTTTATGTGATAAAGTATTATATTTTCAATTCAACTACGTACCTTTTCTATCGCGTTAGAAATCGCTTGGTCTTGGTCAGTGAATATAGTTATAGGACACTTTCCTCCCATGGATTTCTTAAAAACCTCAAAAAGCCATTCAAATGTTTCAGTCTTTTCGTTCAATAAGAACGCACAACCAAACATCACATTTTTCCAATGATGGTTGATGCCAACTATTGGAGCACATATCAAATTATATCTGTTTGTGCGATATGTTGTGTCAAAAATGACAACATCCCCAAATATTTCATAATCTTCTTTCATCATCGAATCTCTCCAAAAAACATTGCTCAATTTGGCCATCTCATCTAGCTTAACTCTAAAATAGAAGTCCTCCTCATCGGATTGTTGTTGGTACAACATTTCAACAAGTGTTTGTGCATCCCCACCTTGTATTTCTTTCAATTTCAGACGATTCACAAAATTTAGATGATCTTTTATAGTGTGTCCAACACTATAATCTCCTCCAGCTTCATGTGCCATATAACGGTAAGAATCTATCGGTCTCATTCCAGGAGAGACCATATCTTCTATGACTTTGCCCTTTTCACTTGTAATCTTTCTCTCAAAACGATGAAGGTGGTTCCACTCTTTTCTTGTAAACGGATGATTATGTTCCATGACATGGCTCAAGACTTCATAAAGACCTTCGTCATTAAATTTCACCCTCAATGAAGCATTACATCATGTACGTGTGATAGGGAAATTTTTCTTTTTTTCATTTTTGGAATTCGTATCTAAATTTCCCAATCTCCTAAATCCTTTACAAGAGCATATAAAATATTTTTCTATCACAACTCCATTAGCTTGAGATCGAGTTGTTGCTTTACGAACGCTAAACCCGAGTGCACGACTATGGTCCCGATACAACTTATGCATGTCATCAATTGTCTTCCTTTTCAACTCAACAAGGGAACCCGATACATCCACATGGTCATTGGTGTAGTCTAGAAACATTTAAAAAAATCACACGACATATTAGAAGATGTTGGTACTTTTGGAGAAAATAGTAATTCTTATTCAGTAAAATGTGATATCTTCTGCATCTGCCTCTGTGTTTTGGTCAGTAGTATCTCTTGAATCCAGATTTTCACCTTCAATGACTTCTATATCATCTTCATCACTAGAAACAATAAGTGCCGAATCCAAGTTTTTGCCTATATGTATAAATGGAATAAATTATTATATCAAAATATCTTTTATTCAGTAAATATAAATTTGTAAAATTTAAATGTCCTTCATAAAAGTATCATTTTTTCCATAAACATTATCATTATTTCAGCAAAAGTATCATAGTTATGAGACTCTAGTTAGTACATCAAAATGTCCCGTTTTTTGAATATGTAAAAATTTAATTCATTAGTGTTCATATTAAAAATATTATTTTTATTACTCAAAAGTATCAGTATTTCCTCATAAAGTATCATATTGAAAATATGTCACTCTATCACAAAAGTATCATATATAATATCAAGAGTATCACTATTTCCAGTAAAAGTATCATATTTAAATTCAAGAGTATCAGTATTTCAAGCAAAAGTATCAATTTTTCAATGTATGAGTACATTACCTTCCATCATCAATGAGATGTGTGCATCTTCATTCTTAATTGGAGAGATTCTCGAAAATCGTACAACAACAAGTTGAAAAGTGCAATGTAAGGATGACTATGAAGCTTTTTGCTGCACCAACAATGGAGATTCTTGCTTACAAATTTTAAACTTTTTGTTGAAAATAGTTGAATGTCGACTTACCTGATAAGCTTTGGGAGAAGATGAAGACAACTAATGTTGCGCAACAGCAGAATAGATGGCGAGCTGAGTTTTTGGAGTTGGGAGATGTTAAGCAATGGCCGTTGTTGGGGGTGAGAAAGAGTCATGTTCCATTAAACCCTACAGCTACGTTTTTTTTTTAAAATTAGGTTTTTAATTTTTTTTGGTTATTGACAGCTGTGTCAAGCGAGCCCTGTTCCATTGGGCATTGCATGTTGCAGCTGCGGGCGGGTCAGGGGCGCAGATCGGATCAGGGGCACGGACCCTGTTCTATTAAAGGTAAGTTTTTTATTTTTTTAAATAGTCAGCTGGTTAACGCGGGTCAGGGGCGCAGGTCGGATCCGGTAGGATCCGTCTTACGGATTAGGATCCGTATGACAGTCCTATGGGAGACTCTCTCATTAATTTTTAGGCGATTGCCTAGTATCTTGGTTTTCAAAGAAATAAAATTGTGTATCTTTATCAATGGCCAAAGTCGAATATATATCCGCGGCCTTTTGTTGTACTCGACCTCTTTCGATTAAACAAGCCCTAGCGGATTACAAATACACTTTCAAAAATGTTTCTATTTTTTGTGACAATACGTCCACTATAAACATTGCTCAAAATCCGGTTCATCATAACCGAACTAAACATATTGAGGTTCGACACCATTTTCTAAGGAATTGTGTTTCTAAACAAAAAATTGAGATATGCTTTGTTCCGTCTCAAAATCAACTCGCGGATAGTTTTACAAAACCTTTGGCCTAGTCTTTTACATCAATTCGAGCTCGTTTAGGCATAATGTATATCGAATAAGGTCTCTGGTTGCATTTTGTGCGTTTTAAAAACTTGGGGGTGAAAAATCACATTTTTTAACTTTAAATTCGGACAAAAACTGGACTGAAAAATAGGTACCAATCGACCAAGAGGTCAACCGATCAACTAGCCCAGGGACCGGTCGCACCCTTTGTCGACTGATACGTGTAAAATATATGTGCATTTAAGGCTTATTTTAATATATAATTGATGCATTTGCGTGTATATTTTGTGTGTTTTACTTGGTTTCCTTTGTTGGGCGTGATACTGGGTACCCTTGTGAATTTTGCAAGAAATGGAGCTAAATTGGACAAAAGGTGATAGAATGTTTCAAATGATATGTCAAAAGACAAGGTACAAGCAAAGATGTGAAGAAAAGAAGCATGCACGGTCGAACAAAAGGAAATTTCCTTCAAACATGTCCAAACGCGCTAACAGTTTCTAGCACTGGCAGGGTTTAGTATTTTGACCATAACTCTCTCTAAAAACAATGATATTTAGTGGATTAAAGTAGTTATGGAAAGCTAAGAGAAAGAGCTACAACTTTCATGCAGACCCTAGGAGCAAATTCGAACATTTTACATGTCACACGACCGTGTGAACAGCCACACAACCGTGTGAAGTGCTTCAACGATTTTTAGAGAAAAAACCAAGTCGCACGGTCTGGATGTGTAGACCCACACGACCGTGTGGGGTGGCCGTGTGAAATCACATGGCCGGTGTGATGTGTCTGCGGCTGATTTTGAGTCCTAATCCCGTCAGAACTCTACCAGTGATCTCTCAAAGCACCTCTATAAGGGGGACCAAGGCGTGAACGAATTTTCATCATTGATAATCATTCATACAACATACAACACACCAAAATACTCAAGATTACAAGATCAAAGGTCTTCTGAGAGAGGAGGGCTAGGTAACGAAGAACTCCACAAGGCCTTTCACATCTATGGAAGCACAAGAGCTTCGAGTGCTTGTAAGGAAGATCCATCATGACATGAAGGGGTTTTCTTTCTTAGTTTAGATCTCTTGTCTGTACTTAAACGATGTCACAATGTTGATTTCAAGTTTGTCTATGAATCTGTTATCAATGTTTGGCTAATCTTTCGGATCTTAGGTCATAATCAAATCTGTGGATTCATGTTAAATCTTGATTAATTGTTTTCTTAATTGATTCATGTGTTTTATTTTATGAATTCGAGTGAATATTCTTAATTGCTTTTTTATCTGATCAATAATTATCATGTCATACTTGTTATAGCGAGATTTGGGAGACGAGTTCTAACAAAGACGGAAATCGAATTCAGGCATAAACGGGTGTAACGAGTCGGGAGACCTACAACTGTTTGTGGGGAGTCATTCAATTCATAGATCTTTTTTGGAGTTAATAATAGTTGTAACGTATCGGGATATCTACAATTGTTATTAATCTACTGTCTATTCGCCACCTGGGAGGGGGAATAGACTAGCTTAGGAATTGAACGCATAGAATTGCATGAATTGGTTATGTGAAACATTAATTGAATTTAATATGGAAGAAGCATGTTGAGACTATGTGCCTAAGGTTGCTTTCGTAGTCGTTGAAAATACTTGTGGGGTTCGAAAAATTATTTCTTTTTCTTTATATTTTTGATTTTTCTAAAACTTAAGATTCGGTCGCTTCAATAAAATTGGAATGTGATGTTATTATAGCGTAAGTGTTTTGTAGTCAATCCCTGAGGAATACGACCATGCTTGCCATTATTCTATAAACTATACTGTACACTTGCAGTATAGAGATCCAAAATATTTTTGGCGAACAAGTTTTTGGCGCTGTTGCCGGGGATTGAAAGATCCAATTTAGATATAGTAATAAGTAGTTCAATCTTAATTGAAACAAAATTTTTGTAATTTTTTATTCTTTTTCTTTTTTCAATTTTTTGTAAATATTTTTTTCGATTTTCTTTTGTGAATAATTTTTTTTTTTTTTTGTAATTTTTTTTCTTTTTTTTGTAATTTTTTTTGAATTTTTCCATTTTTGTTTGTAAATAATTTTTTTTGCTTTGTTTCTAACATCGTTTTTGTTGAATGCGAGACTGAAATCTTTGGAGACACAAGTAGCCCAAAATTGCTATTGCAGTGGGTGGCCAACATCAAAATGGCAAATTCCCAAATAATACTGAACTTAATTCGAGATAACAGTGCAACGCCATTAGTCTGATGGATGATACAGATTATGAGGGCTCAAGGATTTCAACCGACACGGTTCAACGACAGTGATATTAGAAATTTGAAGTCTAGCAGAAGGCATAAAACTTAGTGCTTTGTGGGAGGCAACCCAAGAGGCGTCGCGACCAACTGTGGGGTGTAAAAATAATGAAAAAAAAAAACGCACACGACCCGACCGTGCAATATGCTCCTCCAGTTTCAAATTTGACGGACAAGCTCCCGGCTTCACCAGAACGATCCAGGTTAGTACTTTTTATGCATTCCGCTTTCTTTTGATAATTTTCTCATATGTTTGGGACGAAATATATTTTAAATTTGGGGGGTTGTCCAGAATGTGTAAATTAGTATTGTTGCATTATTGCATTGCATTTAGGATTGCATGTAGAGCATATAAAAATTTGCATACAAATTTTTAAAAAATATATATTTTTGATTTTATTATTTTTATTTTAGCATGTGTATCGCTTTAGCACGTTTAATTGCTTTTGTGTGTGATTTTGGATCAATATTTTGAAAGAGTACAAAAAGCTTCCGTATGATTTTACTATGAGGAGTTGATTTTATGAGATGACATATTTTTGTGAATAATGCGATGAATTGTTTAGGAGATGTCTTTTATTTGTTTGGCATTAGATTAAGAAAATTCGGTATTTGAGCATGTTGATAAAAATAAGTCTGTGAGCTTTTGTGCCTTTATCTGCTTTATCATATGCAGTCTTATTTTTTCTTGAGTGTGTCATTCATGATTGCTAGAACTCTAGAACTTGCTCTGATATCTTCATTGAAGCCATGTGTGTGTGCAATTTTTGAAAATATTAAGGCCATCTTTGTTTAGCCTACTTAACCTAAAAAACCTATATATGAACTCATCATTCCCTAGTTAGCCACTTTTGAGCCTTAACTTTTTATTGTTAGCCATATTTTGATCTTTAAAAAAAATGATTTTATCCCTACAATTTCTTGAGCTTATAGAAAATGAACAAGTTAAGGAGAGATGTAGTGAAAATTATGAAAAAGCGAGAAAGTTGGCAAAAGAATGAGGGATGAGCAGTATCTAGGTGAATGAAATAAGAAAGCTCGAAAAAGAAAGAAAGAAATCTCTAGAAAAAAAAAGAGAGAAAGAGAGAAAATCGAGCAAAGGAGAGAAAAGAAAAGAAAATTTTTGAAAATTGTGAAAATTTGAGAGCTTGAGGCTAAAGAAGAAAAAAGGCAAATAGGCCTAAGAGTGAAAAACAAAAGGTGGAGTGGAGTTGAAAAAATGAAAATATCTTGAAAGAATGAATTTTTAGATGAAATTGGGTTGGTGAGTTGCAAGTCTGTGTATTTAAATTCTATTTAATCAAGTCAAGTCACTTAATCCAAATTTTCCATACCCTTACCAAAGAGCCTACTCTACAACCAAATGAAAGTCCTTTTTGATTCTTAAATTGTGCACACTAAAGTGGTAGAGATGTTAGATGATTTGCAAGCCTAAGGTAATTCTACATTCATTGAATTGAGTTGAGAGTTAACACTTCCCATATACTTTGAGAGTTGAGTGATACATTACTTTCTTGTGAGTCGCGATGTCAAGTACCCGAAAGAGTATTAATTATGCCGAACTTGTAATTGATGACTTCTTGATAATGAACTGCATGTTTTACTTAGATGTGGAGTCGAATGAGATTGAATGTTTATAGTGTTCTTGTGTGTTCTTTGTACCCCTTGATATTATTTCTCTTAATTTGCTCGAGGACGAGCAATGCTTTAAGTTTGGGTAATTTTGATACGTGTAAAATATACGTGCATTTAAGGGCTTATTTTGATATATAATTGATGCATTTTCATGTATATTGTGTTTTACTTGGTTTCCTTTGTTGGGCGTGATACTGGGTACTCTTGTGAATTTTGCAGAAAATGGAGTTAAATTGGACAAAAGGTGATAGAATGTTTCAAAGGATATGTCAAAATACAAGGTACGAGCAAAGATATGAAGGAAAGAAGCATGCACGGTCGAACAAAAGGGAATTTCCTTTAAAAACGTCCAAACGCGCTAACAGTTTCTAGAACTGACAGAATTTAGTATTTTGGCCATAACTCTCTCTACAAAATTGATAGTAAGCTGGTTAAAGTAGCTATGGAAATATAAGAGAAATGGCTACAACCTTCATGAAGACCCCAGGAGCAAATTCGGACGTTTTACAAGTCACACGACCGTGTGAACAGCCATACGACCGTGTGAAGTGCTTCAGCGATTTTCGGAGACAAAACCAAGTCGCACGGTCTGGCCATGTAGACCCACACGACTGTGTGGGGTGTCCGTGTGAAATCACATGGCCGGTGCGATGTGTCTGCGGCTGATTTTGAGTCCTAGTCTCTTCAGAACTCTACCATTAATCTCTCAAAGCATCTATATAAGGGGGACCAAGGACTGAACGAATTTTCATCATTGATAATCAACCATACAACATACAACACGCCAAAATACACATGATTACAAGATCAAAGGTCTTTTGAGAGAGGAGGGCTAGGTTACAAAGAGCACCACAAGGCCTTTCACATCTATGAAAGCACAAGAGCTTCGAAGGGTTGGAAGGAAGATCCATCTTGACAAGAAGGGATTTTCTTTCTTAGTTTAGATCTCTTGTCTGTACTTAAACGATGTCACAATGTTAATTTCAAGTTTGTCTATGAATCTGTTATCAATGTTTGGCTAATCTTTCGGATCTTAGGTCATAATTAAAACTGTGGATTCATGTTAAATCTTGATTAATTGTTTTCTTAATTGATTCACGTGTTTTATTTTTTGAATTTGAGTGCTTATTCTTAATTGCTTTTTATCCGATCAATAATATGCATGGCATATTTGTTAGTGCGAGATTCAGGAGATCAGTTCTAACAAAGACAAAAATCGAATTCAGACATAAATGGGCGTAACGAGTCGGGAGACCTATAATTGTTTGAGGGGAGTCATTCAATTAATAGATCTTTTGGGAGTTGATAATAGTTATAACATATCGGGATATGTACAATTGTTATTAATCTACTATTTATGCGCCATCCAGGAGGGGGAATAAACTAACTTAGGAATTGAACCCGTAGAATTGCATGAATTGGTAATGTGAAACATTAATTGGATTTAGTATTGATGAAAGTCATTGAAAATACTTGTGGGGTTCGAAAAATTATTTCTTTTTCTTTTTATTTTTGATTTTTCTAAAACTTGAGATTCAGTCGCTTCAATAAAATTGGAATGCGATGTTATTATAGTCTAAGTGTTTCGTAGCCAATCTCTGAGGAATACGACCTTGCTTGCCATTATTCTATAAACTACACTGTACACTTGAAGTATAGAGATCCAAAATATTTTGGCGAACATCGACCGGCCGACCTAAGCTATATTAGAACATATATTGGTTTTATCCGTTCATTCGACTATTTTTCATGTTTTCACACCCCTTCGCCCAATTCACACACTTGTCACTCAAAATAATTTTCTATTGTAATTTCTACTATATTGGGCTTCTATAATGTATATCTCTTCCATATTATTCATCTTTCACAATCATTGGTAAGTTCAATTCTCTCTTTAATCTCAATTGGTTTGAACCTTTGAGAACTTTATTTGAACTTGATGAATCTTTGAAATTCTTGTATTTATATGTTTGGGATTGTGTATTATGATGATATATGATTGCAGAATTAGGATTAGTGTTTATTGTTTGGGCATGATTGAATATACCATTGTCATATACAACTTTGATTTTATCCTATGCATGCCAAGTGTTTGATAAATGCCTCGATGAAAATTTCATCTTTTGCATGACTCTCTTGATTATCATTGACTTATATCTCTATGGAGATCATGTTTTATCCATCAAAGAGCTTTTATATACTTTCTCCTTATAATTGCCCTTACATTTTGAAATTCTAAGCTTTTCCCTTAATGACATGATATTGATTCGATTCAATGCGTACTTTGATATCTATTTATTATGTTCTTATCATGCGAATGCTCTTTTTGATGATTCCAAATGGGAAAAAAATGGAATGAGCTCATAAGCTTATGTTTAGATAAATTGAGCTAGAAAAAGCTTGCAGAAAAAGCTATAAGCTACAGATGAAAAAACTATAAGATGTGGATGGATTTTGGACTTATGATTGTATAATGGAATATTGCTTATGACTAATGACTTATTTTTGACAGGGGGAGCTTTTAAGCTCTTGAACTTCAAGTCATATTTGCAAAAGCTGAGCTTTTAGCTTTTAGTTGATTACTTCTACATTTATGCTTGTTTAGCATGTTGATAGGGGGAGCTTATATAAAATATTTTGAAAAATCATTGCTCCTATCCTTATGTTTTTCATCATGAAAAAGCGCTTAAAATGGATAGTTGATTTTGACCGGAAAAATGTATTCCGTTTTAAAATCCGCTCTCTTAAATTGTTTTGGTTTATAATCATAAAAAAGGGGGAGTTTGTTAGATAGATATTTTTATTGTAATTTTGATGATTTCTTATAATTGAGTGTTATGCCAAAACAATGTCCTCAAATGTTGTCCAAATATTTCAAAATATTTTAAATGATTTTTTACTAATTTTTTGGAGTATTTCTTGAACTTTATTTTTGACAAAAATCGGACAACACCTCTGTTTTAAGGTCAACTGGTCGCCATATAGGGCAACCCGTACCTGAAAGTTGTATTTTGAAACAGAACCGAAACATAGAAGATTTAGGGGGAGGGCAAACGGTCGACCTGGAGGTTGATCGGTGTGGTTGAGGTCGACCGGTGCTTGGGGTTTTGTTTTTTCTTATGTCTCTCTCTAGACTCGAGGGCGACCGGTCCAACCCCTCAGTCGACCGATCCAACCCCCAGGGCAACCCGTGTTTAAATATTCTCAACGTCTTTTTCTTATTAGAGGGAGGCCAGGAAACCCTTGTTTAAATATTCTCAACATATTTTTCTTATTAGAGGGCGACCAGTCGCCTGAAGGTTTTATCAGTAGAAACTATCTGTTGCAGCAGACAACTTTTCATGAAATTGTGGGATTGATTCTAATAGCTATTTCTTGGATTATTTGGCAATTGTTTTGCAGATTTCACTCTTCAAGGAGGAGCTTATGTTGGTGTTCAAATCAAGAAGCTCTCCAATAAATACTTGAAGGCTTGAAGGATCAAGAAACAACACAAGCATATAACAACAAGCAAAATTCAGAAAACTTGTTGTTATTCACTTTCAACATACTTGTTGTATTCAGATTAAGCTTTACACTTACACATCTTGAGTATTAGGTTTAATTCTTGATTAGACTTGCACTTCAAAGTTGTATACTTGATTTGAGTTGTAATCTTGAATTAATTCAAATCATCCAAAACAAGAAATCCTTGTTAGTGTTCTTGTGGTAATAACACACTTGGTTTATTCTAGGTGTTGAAGAGTTTGGTGCTCTTCAATGTTGTAAGAAGATTGTGGCAATCTTCATAAGTGTTGTTGTAATAAGAGTGTGGTACTCTTCAAGGTAAATGTTGTAATAGTTTGGTATCTATTAATATACTTTTTCCTTTTCGAAATCCATTCGGACATACCATGTGGTAGATCATTAGGCCCTATGTGGGTTGAAGCTCTATAAATCATTGTGTGTTGTTTATATTCCTGTACTTTTACTTTTTCAACATCTTCATACTCGGAAAAGAGGATGTAAATCGGAAAATCGGGAAAATCTACTCACCCCCTCTAGATTTTCATAGCCACTTGGACTAACACATCATCCTTACAAATCTTAAAAAATTCCAAAAATCAGAGAAAATAAGAGCCTTGACCTGTAAAAGAAGGATACCAAAATTTAAGTGAGCATAAGTACGTTGAAAACCAATGAGTTGAACAAAGAGGTGAGCAAACGTGACAAAGAGAATTATCCCATGTTCTTTGGGGCCAGAGGATGCAAAATGAGAAGAATGTCAGGGATAAGTGTGAATCATCAAACATTAAGACTCATATCTCTAAACAACTAGAGAATGAGAAATTTGTGAAATGCCAGTTGCAACCCCCAACTGGATAGATGAAAAGGAGAATCGTGGGAATTTGGATAGTCTTGACCTAGTTAATGTCTGTATTCAAGTCGATAATAAAAGAAACCCCCTGAGAGAATTCCAGATACCTAATGCTGGGGGAGGGATCCAAATCAATAAAAATCCTAAAAGGGGAAAGAGAACTCAGAGAAAGGTTGGCAATGGCTCAAAGAAAGCAGTGCCAATGGATATTGGGACAACCATGATTGTTTTGATGTGTGGTTAGAAAAGATCTTTTGAACTCATTGATGAACAGGATGATGTTACAACAGGAGAGCTCAAAAAAGCTAAACAATGGGCTGATGAAGAAATCCCCAAGGAGAATCCAAATGAGGTGGAGGTGGCCAGCCGCAAATGGGTCCACATTTATCAATGAATGCATGTGTGTGTAATTGTAGAGGGTTGGGAGGACCCTCGACAATTCCCCAACTTAAGGAGTCTATTAGACTTCACCTTCCTAATTTGGTCTTCCTTTGTGAAACCAAGAAGAAAAAAACATTTGTTAGTATTGTTTGTAAGAAGTTGAATGTTAAGAGATAGATGGATGTGTGTGGACCCCCAAGGAAAAAGTGGGGGGGTGTTATTGGTGTTGTGGTCAGATAAATTCATTGTTAAACAAGGTTTGGCCTCATACTTCTGTGTGGAGTTGGAGCTGGAATGGGAGGATCTGGACTGTTGTTTTTGGGCTATTTTTGCTTATGCAAGTATAGATATTTGAATTAGAAAATTACAATGGAATTTCTTGACTAAAGCTAAAGATAAATGGGGAGAGTTTTGGTTTATGGGGGCGATTTCAATGACTTGACTGGTTTTAAGGGGAAAAATGGGGGAAAGAAAGAAGCATGTCTAGCTTTCAGGGGTTTAGAGATTTCCTTGGAAGTATGGGGATGGGAGAAATGGCTTTCAAGGGACACCCTTTCACTTGGGCAAATAATAGGGAAGGGGAGGGTTCGTTGAAGAGAGATTAGATGGATTTTTTGGCTCCGCGAAATGGCTTAGAGGCTCTGGTTACTCATGTGGAAAAACAGGCATCTGATCACAACATTTTATTGTTGGAAAATTCTCGGAGCAAATTCAGAGGTCAAAAGAGATTCACATTCGATAAATGATGGTTGGGTTGGGAAGGAGTGGATGGTGTCATTGAGAAAGCTTGGAATCTACCAATAAAAGGAACACTTCTTTACCAAGTTCAGAAAAAAGATTGGAAATTGTCGAAATGCTCTGATGGACTGGTGCAAAAATAAAAAATTAATTCTACAAAAACCATTGACAAATGCAAAGAACGACTCACTTTTATGAAAAGACAAGAACCCAATAAAAATTGGAAGGAGTGGACTTGTTTGAGATCAGTGTTGGCTAAAGCTTATAGAGATGAGGAAATGTATTGGAGTCAAAAAGCTCGATTGAACTAGTTAAAAGAAAGAGACCGCAACTAATTTTTTTTTCCATGCTTGTACTATCCAAAGGAGAAAGTGCAATGGTATCGAGAAACTAATCCATTTAGATGGATCATTTTGTGATACCCCTGAGGCAGTGGAGGCTGAAGTCTCAAACTTCTACCAGAACATGTTTAGTTCCTCTAATGCTACTCCTGATTGGGAAATTCTTGATGGGACACCTTAGTCCATTTTTTCCACAATGAACCAGGATCTTACCAAAACAATGGAGATAGATAAAATTAAGAAAGCCCTGTTCGAGCTTAGTCCAAATAAAGCCCCCGGGCATGATAATATGGCCCCTCTCTTTTTCCAAAGATTTTGGCCTATTTTATCTGATAAACTGTGTGATGCTGTTATTTTTTTTTTTTATTGTGTATGGCAAATTACTGAAAAATGTCAATCACACGGCTGTTACACTCATCCCAAAAATAAAAAATCCCACGACCATGAGTCATTTTATACCTATTAGTCTTTGCAATGTGATTTACAAAGTAATTTCCGAAATTATTGCGAATAGGCTCAAATCTATGTTGGATTTTTGCATTAGTGTGAACCAATCTGCTTTTATTCCTGGAAGACAAATTATTGATAATGTGGTGATTACTCATGATTGTATCCATTTTCTTAATGGTCTTAGAAATAAAAAGAAATCATACATGGCTTTGAAACTTGACATGTCCAAGGCTTACGACAGAGTTGAATGAAGATTTCTTGCATACATTTTGTATAAGATGGGATTTAACTGGAATTTTATTAACTGGGTTTTGTCATGTATCAATTCTTCATCCTTTTCATTCAATGTCAATGGCCTTGTTTCTGGTTATGTGACCTATTCTAGGGGCATTAGGTGATCCCCTTTTCCCGTGCTTGTTCATTATTTTGTCTGAAGAATCTTATCTTTCAAGATCAAAAAAGTCTCTTTTTCATGGGATAAGAATCTGTTACAAGGGTCCTGTGGTCACTCGTCTTTTCTTTGCGGACGATTCTATCATTTTCTGTGAGGCCACTATTCAGCAGGCTACAATTGTGAATAATATTCTCAAAAGATTTCGTTCAGTGTCCGGTCAACAGGTCAATCTTGCCAAATCTTCTGTAATTTTTCGTAAAAATACCCCTGGTGATTTGAAACTGAATAATTGTAAGGTTCTTCATGGTGTTTCTATGCATCAGTGTATAAAGTACCTTGGCCTCCCTATAGTCATTGGTAAGTCTAAGTGTGATGTATTCAAATATGTAGTGGAGAGTGTTAGAAAACGTATTCATAGCTGGAGCAATATCTCCCTCTACCAGGTTGGTAAAGATGTTCTAGCTAAGGTTGTTGTTAATAGTCTTCCTAACTACGTAATGTCTTGTTTTAAACTCGCTATTTCTATTTGCAAAGAGATTTGTCGACTCACTTCAACTTTTTGGTGGGGAGGTGGGGAGATGAGGAAATAACAAAATTTATCGGATCTCTTGGGACCAATTGATCCAGCCTAAGTCTTCGAGAGGGGTGGGATTCCAAGACATTTTCCACTTTAATGATGCTCTTCTCGCAAAACAATTTTGGAGGATTGTCACCCAACCCAACTTGCTTGCCAGTAAAATTTTGAAGACTAAGTATTTCCCAAAAGGAGGTCTTCTTGCCACTAAATCTAAAGGGGGGCACTCTTGGCTTTGGAAATGTTGGATTAAAGCTAAACATACACTCTCTCTTGGAATTAGATATATGGTTGGGGATGGGAAGTCGATTAGAATCTAGGAATGTCCCTGGGTCCCTAATCTTAGTTAGTTTAAACCCAAAAGTTCTAAGTCTGGGGAATCTGAGGTGTTTTGGGTTTCTGAAGTGTTGATCCTGATGGTTTTGGCTTGAATAGGGATTTGGTTTATAATACATTCAATTTGGAAGTGGCTAATGCTAATTTGCAGGTTCCAATTGACCAGGGGGGAGATAGGTTGATTTGGCACTTGGAAAAGCACGAAAAATATTTGGTTCAATCTACTTATAAGTGTCTCCTCCAAATCAAAAAAAATGAAGCTGGATAAGCCTGAAACAAGTGAAGGTGCCAAAAAATTCAAAGCACGCTGGCACAGATGTTGAAATCTGGAAATGAAAAACAAAATTAAACATTTTCTTTGGCGTTGCATCCATAATTCCCTCCCATATGCTGATCAACTTGGAAAAAGAAGAGTCTAATGTTTAGAAATTTGCCAAATTTGTGGTTGTCAAAATGAAACCTTAATCCATATCCTCTTTTAGTGTGACAGAGCTCAGAAGGTGTGGAAGATCGAGCAATCCGCAAGGAAAATTCGATCAAGGAATGATGGTAGGATGTTTGCTCGTTGGATAAAAGTCTAATTCCACAAGATCACATTCAATTATCCGTTTACATCCTTTGATGGCTGTGAAAAACGTGCAATATTTGGATTTTTCAAAAAATTAGATGGGAGGAATCTGAGATTATGGATCGGGCTATTACAGAGTGGAAGGAATTTCAAGTTGCGTTTGAGGAGAAAAATGGAGCTGGAAATCATCCCCCAACCTCAAATCTTTCTACAGGTATTAATAGCTAAAATTCTATAGTAGGGCCTTATTTTCATTTGGTCAGTGGTGTGGTACAATGAGGCAACGAAGTGGAGATTGGAGGCTGGGTCATGAATGGTGGGTGCAAGCTGGTGAAGGCATGGGCAATCTCTAGGAATGACATTGATCTTCAATGGAGGCCCAGTTGATTGGTATACACAAGCCATGTGTTTTGCTCATTGTAAAGAACTCGAGAAGAACATCATTACATTTGATAATAAGGATATTGTGGATAAACTCAACAACAAAATCTCTTTTGATAGTGGAGTTTCGTCAATAGTCAAAGGCATCGTTTTGTTATGGTATCTTTTCGATGTTCGTGTTTTTTATGTTGTGGGCCATAAGAGTCGAAATATATGTAATAGATTAGCTCTTTAAACCAAGGATTGTCTTGATGCTTTGAATTGGGATGACCAATTCACCAAGTTAGTCAGTTTGGTTATTAAGCCAGTGGGCTTCGTGCGTTTGTAAGTTGACTTTGAGTTCTTGTTTTATGAAATATCTATCGGTTGAAAAAAAAAAAAAGAACACTCACTCTCAGCAATTGAATTTGAAATTTTGAATAGTTTTGGCTCTTGAAGGCTGAAGCACTATTTGATCACCTATGAGAAATTATGCTAGAACAACCACCACCCTACAGCCTCTTTCCTAGCACTTGTTGCAAACAACCAGTCACGCAACTGGATATTGCAATCGTGGCCGATTGAAACCAACACAAACCACCAAACATTATTATCAAATCTCGTAAAATTACAAGATTAAAAAGCACACAGCAACAAATATGGAGGATAAAACTCAAATCAGCATTTCAAAACTTAAAAATTGCTATAAATCCCACCTAATAAACTGCTATCCTTTAAACTAGATTTCAAAACATCTCATTATCAAAGAGAATGTGTATCACAGTGTTAACAAATGCTAGGTAGGATATGAAGTTAAATGGAAAAGAAGGGGCAACGATTGTATAAAGGGGAAAAAAAGGAAGTTTATTTTAATGCTTTAGTTGTTCATCATAACAAAAAGTTAACTAAAGGTTCGGGTTCTCTAAATTTGGGCTAACAACCACAAACACATTACAACATTCTAAAACCGGCGAATGGCCATATGAAACAACTTAAACTGTGGTTAAGCCATCCCTCCGCTTGTTGCCGTCCTGATTATCTGGAATAGCGCTGAGGAAAAACAGACAGAGTATTATTAATTGACACATAAATAAGAAATGACAAAAAAGTAGGAATAAATATGTTACAACAGAGACAGGCTGCTGAGTTTTAAATGCAATGAACCTCTAAGCCTTTAGCTTTAAGGAATCGACACAACCAAAGAAAATAATACAAAAGAAAGGAATGCACCTCAGAGGAAAAAATGCTGTAAATGTTCCAATTGCACAGCAACATAACAATGCTAGCAACTAAATTTTGATGTCTTAACTATATTTTTGATGTCTTTACAATATTGATTCATCAGCAACAAAGAATGTCAAGAAATAAGAAAATAAGTCAAAACTTTGATTCTTGGTTCCAGAATCACCCTTCTTTCATGAAAACCATAAAAGTAAAATTCAGCTACTAGGTAAAGGACAACAACCATTAACTCCTAAACTATTATTTAATTAGACTGAAAGGCATAACAGTAACTTAAATAATAAATGTTCTCTTAATAGTACAACAAAAACATTTTTGAAAGAAAAAAAAGAAAACGATGGAGGACTTATTATTTAGACACAGAGCAAACGCAAGATGATTCTTGTCAAATAAGTATCTACTTGGAATATACTAAATACTAATTAACAATATAAATAAAAATTTTAATAACCGGCTCTACAGTTTTTGTTTAATTGTTTAAATTTTGTCCCACAATATCGTTCTTTGACAATGGAAAATTTAACATTAAGACTCCAGAACTCAAAATTGAGGGCAACATGCAATTTGGTGGCAAAACTCAACCAGGTTGGATCAACAAAACAGTGTGGATTTAATTAGTGGAATAATACATTTATGCATAAGTGGAAAGCCTTACATGATCCAATGACGACAAAAATGAAAAACCCAAGCAAGATAGGGCCAACAGACAAGTTGTTTCCCTTCTTGGTGCTAGTCTCAGGAACAGCACCTCGCTTGGTAATATTCTTCTCAAACTTCTCTACTTTCCTGTCAGCAAGCCTCCTTGAAGTTGTCTGTATATGAGATAAGAAACAAAATTAATAGTGAGTCGATAACATTCTTTATACACATGCTAATAAATTTTTACTTTATTTATGATCCATATAATAATCATTTAAAATAATGATTATTAAATAAGCAAATTTAGGATATATTTCTAATAACTTGCATTGCAACTAACACCTTTTCCTCACAGCTTCTATTAACCTTGCCTCTTGCCGTGCCTTGTTTGATGGCTATTCGATTCTGTCTCTCGTGTTATTTAAAAAAATATACAACATATACAAATCTTAATTATAAATTTTATCATTTTTCTCAAACATGTTTTTATTGATGAAGCCATACAAGATACAACATTAAGTTTATAACATCAAAATATTTTATTAATTAATCAAGAAAGAAAAATAGGAATGTTAACAATATTTTTTTGATATCCTTCGAAATAATATATACATTACTAATAAGGACATATCCTACATGTATATAGTTAATGATACCATTAAAACTTATGAAAAAGTACAAAACAAATGATTAACATAGAAATTCTGATCTATATGAAAGTATCAGTTGATCATTTTGTAATTCGATTAGTCATAAAAGTTGATTCGGAGTGTTGATTTTTATTTTTCTGAAAACACAAGGGTAATATATGCCTTTTTCAAAAGATAAGGTTAGTGCCATTTACCCTTCTAACAAGATCTATGACATGATAAACGCCAAATGATATTCTTAATTTATCACATCCAATTTAGTAAATAATAAGTTTCCCTGAATCCCAACAATGATCTATATCATAAATCTGAATCACGGTGCCGCAACTTTTGCTGTCGCTTAATTCCCTAACGTGATAAACAAATTATGCCTCAAATTCACTGAAATTTTTGCAAGATATATCATCCATCTATCTACATTGAAGAGTCACAAAGATTATAATAAAACAGAAAGAACAAATAATCACGAAACTAATGAATAACAAATAAAATAAAAATATCAAAAAATGGCAAAGCTTTAAACAAAATAGCCGTAAAATAGATAAAAACACAAAAAAACAGGAATTTTACCATTATTACGGTGAGATCGGCTCTCCTGTAAAGCTCCGCCAAGGCAATTGGACACCGATCTCTTTATTTCTCAAAATTTTCTGGTTTTCTCCCCTAGTTTTTCTCTCTGGCTGATAATAATATTAAAAAACAGCTTGGGGTTATTTATAGAGAGAGGAAATGATAAGAGTCCATTGCCGACTCGTCAACATATAGTGCCTAACACGTATATTGTCTACGTGGCGACCACTGATTGGAACCGTTTTGTGTTGGTGGCTAGTTACGTAACTTTTATCCTAAAATAAATCTCACTTGCCCCATGTATTTTCTTCACATCCCCTTATACTCTTAATTTATTACTTTACCCCCTTATACTCTTAGTTAGTATCATTTATCCCTTTATAAATTTAGAATATTATTTTATACTAACATAATAAAAAATATGACAATTTTATCCTTATCTATTAGTTCACAAAAACTTATGTGAGACGGTCTAATGGATATAATCCATGAGATGGATCCTATATTTAAATAGAATATTGACCCAAACTCATACCCATGAAAGAATCCATATTTTTGTATGTATTTAGGATCCATCTTATAAAGTTAGATCCATGAGACGGTCTCATATAAGACCTCATCCTATTAGTTTAGTATAATAACAATATCATTTTAAAAGTATTTAATATCAAAAAATTTGTACTTATTTTATAAATTAACTTTCATAAATTGATTAATTTATGGGTTAATATTAAATCTATTACATTTTAGATTTAGTTTCTAATTATTTAACTTTTTTATAGTCCCTATTAAATTATTATATAATAAAATATTTTATATTAGCTAATAGCTAATACATTTATACTATTAATTTTTAAACTATTCATCACAAACTTAAAATTATATAATATATATGTAATATATTTTATTAAAGATGCAAGATATCATTAGTAATATTTCAAGTTTTTAATTGAATAATCATAATTTAATAAAAACTATGTTTAACAGAAAAAATAGTTTTTAGACGTGGTTAATTATTTGATACTAAAATGAATAATCTTAAATTTAACATAATTTGTACTAGATATGGCTATATAATTATATATATCTACATATTTTTTTAAATTATATTATTAAAATTCATTATTGACGAGAAATGTAATACTAATATTTAACTAATCTAATAAAAATTAAATTAATTTAACAAATAGCAAAATTGTTTTTTTAATTATATATGAATTTAATACATTAATTTAATTTAAAAACAGTAGTAGAGACAATTAAGTTATTAATAAAGAAATAGAAGAATAAAACCAAATTTTAATAGTATAAGGAGGTAAAGTGATACAAATTGAGAGTACAAGGATAAAATAGTATAATTAAAAATACAAGGGATAAAATAATATTGTATGAGAGTATAGGGGGTAAGTGAGATATATTGGGATAGCGTACAGAGTGGTTATTATATGTTTCTAATAGTTCTTTGACCCACTAAATCTTTATTTATCTAAATAACAAAGAAAAAAAGGAAAAAAAAAAAGAAAGAAAAAAAGAACAAAACTCTGTTCTGTAATAATTAATCAATTCTGTTTAAATTTTTATCCACTAAAATTTGTTTCGCGACTTTTGAGTTTTGACAGTTATTTTAAATATATGATATTGTAATTTACATATATACATATCGAACTTTTGTAGAACTCTAGCACAATTTTTTATTCTTAAAAAGTATAGGCAAAAACTTGTATAAAATCGTCTTACGGGTCTCATTTCATAAGACGGATCTCCTTACCCGCCCCCCCACTTGGCTATGCACCCTTAACCGCGACCATTAGTTTTTTTTCCCTTTTTTATTCTTAAAAAGTATCAAAAAAACTTGTATAAAATCGTCTTAGCTCTCTCTCACACGTCACTTTCCTTTCCCGCATGTCTCACGTTCTTTTTCTTCTCTCACTTTGCTCTCTCTCAACCTTTCATGTCTCACGTTCTCTCTCTCACTTTCATCTCAACCTAGTGTTTAGTTTTCCTTCAATTTCCGTTCAATTTCAGTTTTATCACGTTCTCACAGTAACGTTTTCTCACGTCCGAGGTCGGTTCGGCTGATTTCTGTCACGTTCTCTCATGTTCGATCCTAGGGTTTTTGATTTTGGAGTTAAATTAACAATTTCTACAATTGTGAGTTAAATTCGAGTCCTCTCTGGTTCTGGCATTCACGTTCTATCAGGTTCGAGTTCTCTCGAGTTTTTCATCGAACTGCAACGATTTCTCAGCGTTCGTAGGTGGATTTCTTAACTGTAGTTCGAGTTCTCTCAAGTTGCAAAGGTATTTTCGAGTATCCCCTCTTCTTTTCATCTTCTTCTTGTTCTCTTAGTTTTATTAGTAGATACATTGGTGTTATTTGTAAGTTTCTGGGGAACAATGATATTTAAAAGTAAAAGAAATTCGCATAAAAGTATCATATATTTGTTCAAAAGTATCAGTGTTTTTTTAATCTAGTGTATGAATTTTCGTTCATTTTGTTGTTAAATGGAACTAAAAGTATCCGAAATTGCTTGAAAAATATTAGTAAATGAATTAAAAGTACCATGCATATGCTCTCTCTGCCTGTATATTGATATATGTGATTTATGGAGTTTTGATTTTTTTCTTTAAATTGTTCGTGTTTTTGTTGATATATGTGTTTATGTTGCTTGAATTTTGTTTTGTTTAATGTATAATAAGTGTGGGTTTATATCTTGCACACGTGCAAATGTACACGATTATAATTGTTTGTTTAAGTACTTATGTCTTATTCCAAGTATCAGAAATATATGTGTTTATGTTGCTTGAACTTGTGTTTTAAAAGTGTCAGTGTTTTGTATATTTGTAGATGGTTCGGCAGAAAGTGTTGATCCGTGGTAGAGGAAGGGCAAGGGGAAGGGGAAGAAGCAGCGTGGGAGAAGGCACGGTAGGAGAAAGTCCGAAGAAAGAAGATGTTAGTCAAGGGGATGTTGTGGACAAGCATTTGGCAGACGAAGGAAACGCTGCTGAAGGCATTGAAAAAAATGAGGATAAAGATGTTAGTCTTCATTTCTCGTTGTTTATTTTAATATGTTTTTTAAAATAGTGTATTGATTTTCTATGTTCATGTTAAAATTCTGGTGTTATTTGTAAATTTCTGGGGAACAATGATGTTTAAAAGTATCAAAAATTTGCATAAAAGTATCATAAATTTGTCCAAAAGTATAAGTGTTTTTTTTAACCTATTGTATTGATTTTTGTTTGTTTGTTGTTAAATGGAACTAAAAGTATCTGAAATTGCTTGAAAAGTATCAATAATTGAGTTTTTGATTTTTCTTTAAATTATGTGTTTTTGTTGATATATATGTTAAAAGCATCAGTATTTTGCATATTTGTAGGTGGGTCGGGAGAAATTGTTGATACGGAGGGGGAGAGGAAGGCGAAGGGGAAGGGAAAGGGGAAAAAGAAGCCCGGGAGAATGCATGATAGGAGAAAGCCCGACAAAATAAGATGTTAGTTGTCGTTATTTGATTCGAAAACGTTGCAGAATCCGGAAACGTTGCAGAAGAGATTGAAAAGGATGAAGATAAGGTTGTTGATGGTCAAGGGGATGTTGTCGAAAAACCTTTGGAAGAAGGAAATGTTGCCGAAGAGACTCAAAAGGCTGAGTATAATGTTGATGTAGAGGAAGATATTGCAGCGAAGGAAGTTGCTGAAGACAAACCTGGAAAGGTTGATGTAGTTGAACCTCGAAAGGCTGCTGCAAAGCGTAAATCTTCGGGAGAGAAAATTGGAAAGCAGGATTCTAAAAGTCCCCGAAAGAAAATCAAGCTGTAAGAGGAAGATACTAAGAGGTTTGTGCACTTTTATCCTGTTTTTTTTTAGTATCTGAACCATTGCCTTGTATTAGTCCATTTGGAATTGCCTTAAAAGTATCATTTTTATGCTTTTAAGTATCAGAAATGGCCTTAAAAGTATCAGTTTTTATATCATGTTTTTATATCAGTACTAATATGGCGTTATATTTCTTGCAGCAGTTTCTCTATGCAATGCAGACCTCAAGGTCTTTTTGATATAGTTAAGGATTTGACTGATAGACAAAGGGAGGATATCGAGAGCATCGGCTTTGGGGGATTGTTGAAATTGCAAGTGAAACAACTACCTGCTCAAATGTTGCCGTGGCTGTTCAAGAGATTCAACAGGGCGAGCCGGATGCTCAGCGTTGATGATATGAGAAGGTTTGTCATAACTGTCGATGACATATGTAATGTCTTTTTGTTGCCAAGGAACAATAAGGACGTAGTAGTTTATCGGAAGGGTGAAAGTATGGATGATGTTATCGAGTTTAAGAATATGGTGGGTATTGATGGGAGTTCGACAGTTGGGTTTTTGAAACAGAAATTGATGAATGACTATAAGGAAGGGGGGATGATTTCAAAAGGTTTTTTGTGTTATATAGCCTATCAACACTTTTGACACCAAGTGCGAATCGCATTGTGGATGTTTCATGTTTTAAATATTTAATTGATGTCGATGCAATCTGACATCTCGACTGGTGTTCGTTAGTGTTGGATAGGTTGTGTAGATAAGTGGACAAGTTTAACAAGAAGTCCAAAACACACATAAGTGGCTGCCTTTTGGCCTTGCAAATCATATTCTTTCATCGTATTAAATGGCAAGGTAAATTTGAACCTTCGGAGTTGCCGCTTGTTCAACATTGGACGACGGAGAAAATACAAAAAGAGCGGAAGATGAGAAAACGGCCGTGATTTTGGTCGGGTGATGTTGAAAACATCTATCCTATTTCTCGTAGCGTTAATTTGAAAAATGCTGAGAAAGGTGATGTGGAGAAAGGTGGTGATGGAAAGAACGTTGGAGAGAACCTTGATGTTGGGAAAAGGTCGACTGGAGGTAAGAAAAAAAGGGGGAGAGATCTGGGATTGAGAAAGTAGGGAAAGATGATCAATCTTCAAGGTTGATCCATTTTGAAATACCCCCTGGCTACCCAACCAATGCCGAGGTTGAAAGTCAGGCAAAAGATGTAAGTATGTTCAAGTATCAATTTATTATTAAAAAGTATCATTTTTGTTTGAAAAAGTATTATTTATTTTTGAAAAAGTATTATGTTTCATTGTTTGATATTATTATTTTCTATGCTAAAAAGTATCATTTTTAGCATAAAAGTATTTCTTTTGAGTTAAAAAGTATTACTTTTGAGCAAAAAAGTATCACTTTTTATATTGCAGCAAGTGATCTAAAAACTGTCACTTCTTTCTTGCAGGGTGTCGATAAAGTATGCTTGTTGCTCAAAAGGGACATGGAAGTTATAACCAATTTCCACACGGAACAATTGCGTCTGGAAATGCAGAACAAAGAAGCAGACCCTTCATCTTCACCGGACGATGAATTTGTTAGTCCAAGTAGCTACGATTATCTAGAGGGGGGTGAATAGATTATCCCAGTTTTTCAGATTTTGCCTTCTTTTTCGAATGATCAAGCAAAGATGAAAGCTATAAGTGCGGAAATTAAACAACACTCGATGATTTATAGTAGTTCAACCCACCTATGGCTAATCTACTACCACCCCAGTATCTCCGGGATGGATTTCAAATTTTTTTTTATTAATTACCAAAATTAATACAACACTACCTTGTGGATTACCACAATCCTCTTACAACACCTTCAAGGAGATTACCACAATCTTCCTTCAACACCAATGAAGAGTACCACACTCTTCAACACCTAAGATCACCCAAGTGTGCTCTTACCACAAGAACAACAACAAGGATATTTTGTTTTGGATGATGGACAAAATTCAAGATTACAACTTGATAATAACAATACAAGGATTGAGTGCAAGTGTAATCAAGAATCAAAAGCTTAGACCTCAAGAATGTGCAAGTGAAAGTACTTAAAGCTAATACAACAAGATATGAATGTGTTTGCTTGTATGCTCTTTGCTTGTATGTTGTGTTGTATCTTGTTGCTTGAATGAAGCCTCTATTTATAGGAGAGGTCTTGGCTTGATTTCCAGACATAGGCTCCTCCTCTCCTTGGGGAGTGATTTTCTGCAAAAGAAACCATTTAAAATCAAGATTATAGTCATTTAGAAATCAATCCCACAAATTAGAGAAAAGTCATCCGAAAATGCAACAGAGATAGTTTCTTTGATAAAGAGATGTGCGACCGGTCACAGAGAGATAAGTTTAAAATGAAATTTCTGCAAATAATACACATAGGGGACCGGTCGACGAGGGATCCGACCGACGCCCCTATGTTGACCGGTTGGGGTACTTCAAACAATGAAACATAGAGGTCTGTCTTCGAGAGGAGTTCCCAGGCACCGGTCGCCCATACCGGTCGACCTCCGGTCGGCCCCGCCCCCTTATTTTTTTCTCCATCCCTTTTTTGTTTCAAAACTCAACACTGCACGGGTTGTTGCTCTATAGCGGCGACCGGTCGAGCATGAAACAATTGTTGTCCAATTGTTATCGAAAATAAACTTCAAGAAACACTCCAAAATATTAGTAAAAATATTTTAAAACAATCGGGAGTATTTGGACAATATTTAGGAACATTGTTTTGGTGTAAAACTCATTTAAACAAAATCATCAAAATCATGATAAAAATATTTTTCTAACAAACTCCCCCTTTTTGATGATTACAAACCAAAACAATTTTTCAAGAGGACGATTTTGAAAACAAAGTAATTTTCCTCAAGGAGTAAACTATCCGTTTAAAAGAGTTAAAAATTCGAAACATTTTACAAAAGCTCCCCTATCATCAAGCACATCAAGAAGAATTATTACATAAGCTAGAAGCATAAACTTTTACAAGATAAACATAAACATCATGAGCTTAGAAGCTCCCCCTGTCAAAAATACTCATAATCCATGCGCAAATAAGTCCATAATACATCCAATGGACTAAGTATACTTCACAACTTATGGCTTTAAAAGCCATGGCTTATAGCTTCTTTCGCGAGCCTTTATTAGCTTCTTTGAGCCAATGAGTCAATTTCCTGTTTCTCCCCCTTTGGAATCATAAAAAAGAATGTTAGGATGATAAAAACATCATATGTATATCAAAGTGCGCCAAAGAGACAAGTTATCAACCGTTTTTAAGAGTAGAGGCGTAGAATCCAAATAGAAATGGGAGAAATTTAATCATTTGAAATCCATAAGCTCATTTGATTGGCAAAACATGAACTCAATAAATATATAAGACATTTGAAAGCATAAGAGTCATGTAAATGTTGAAATTTTCGTTGCGACAATTTATCGAACATGTTGCGGGCGTGAAAAATAGAAGAAGTTGTATAAGACCCTTGTAAATGAATCAAGCCAAAAAATTTCATCACCAAATTAGTTCAAACAATATTCATACAATAATAATTAATGAGCTCATCACAATCATATGAAACTAACATCAAGAAAATGACACATAAGTCAAAAACTCAAGGCTTCAACCCAATTGAGCTAAGAGAGTAGAATTCTTACCATTTAATAAGTAAAGATAAGCAATGATGATGATAATCGAGCCTAATGAAGTCCAAGATATAAAATGAATGCAATAAAACAAATTTGAAGTGAAATTTGTGTGCTATTTGCGAAGGGGACGAAAAATGGACAAAATGAGCCAAAATGGCTAAGTCTGAGAACAGAGGGGATTATAACCAAAAATATGCAACGTGCGACTTGTCGAAGGCATGGCCGACCAGTCGGCCTTACCCCAGTCAGCCCACTAGTTCATTATGTTTTGCAAAATCCGAAGTTTGAATCAAAAATCCGATTTTTCGCCCCTAAGTTTTAAAAACGTGCAAAATGCAAACGTTAACTTCATTCAATATGCATTATGCCTAACCGAGCTCATATTGATGCAAAAGTCTTGGAAGATAGCGGTTTCGTAAAAATGTCCGCAAATTGATCTTGAGATGGTACGAAAGATATCTCAATTTTTCGTTTAGAAACACAATCCCTTAGAAAATGATGTCGAATCTCAATATGTTTAGTACGGTTATGATGAACCGGGTTTTGAGCAATATTTATAGTGGATATATTATCACAAAAGATAGGAACATTTTCAAAAGAATATTTGTAATCCGCTAAGATTTGTTTTATCCAAAGAAGTTGAGTACAACAAAAAGCCGTGGAAATATATTCGGCTTCGGCCGTTGAAAGTGAAACACAATTTTGTTTCTTTGAAAATCAAGAAACTAGGCAATCGCCCAAAAATTGACATGATCCGGAAGTACTCTTACGATCATCAATATTATCCGCATAGTCCGAATCACTATAACCTTTAAGAGAAAATTTTTCATTCTTTGGATAAAATAAACCATATTGAATAGTACCTTTCAAATATCAAAAAATCATTTTAACGGCACTCATATGAGATTATTTGGGATTGCTTTGAAAACGAGCACATAGGCATGCGGCATGAAGAATGTCCGGTCTACTTGCGGTTAAATAAAGTAAACTACCAATCATACCTCGATACTTTGATTCATCCACGGACTTGCCTTTCTCATCTTTGTCAATTTTGACATTTGTTGCCATAGGGGTAGAGACGGTTCTTCCTTCTTCAATGCCGAACTTTTTCAAAAGTTCTTTTGTATATTTTGATTGCGAAATATAAATACCTTCTTGGCATTGCTTAATTTGAAGTCCAAGGAAGAAATTAAGCTCCCCCATCATACTCATCTCAAATTCACCTTGCATCAACTTAGAAAATTTCTTGCACAAGGATTCATTAGTAGCACCAAAAATAATATCATCAACATAAATTTGCACAAGTAAACAATCTTGCCCTTTTTCAAAAACAAAGAGAGTAGTATCAACTTTACATGTTGTTAAACCATTTTGCAAAAGAAATGAGCTAAGTCTATCATACCATGCACGGGGTGCTTGTTTTAAACCATACAAGGCCTTTTAAGTTTATAAACATCATTAGGCCTAGAAAAATTTTCAAACCCCGGAGGTTGTTTTACATAGACTTCTTCTTGAATAAAACCATTTAAAAAGGCGGATTTAACATCCATTTGGTAAAGTTTAAAATTTTTAAAACAAGAATAGGCAAGCAAAATACGAATAGCTTCTAAACGTGCTACAAGTGCAAATGTTTCATCATAATCAATACCTTCTTCTTGACAATACCCTTGAGCTACTAACCTTGCCTTGTTTGGACGATGTTACCTTGATCATCGAGTTTGTTCCGAATATCCAATTTGTATCAATGATTGTTTGAGATGGAGGACAAGGTACTAATTCCCATACATTATTTCTTTCAAATTGATTCAACTCCTCTTGCATTTCCAAAAACCAATCCTCATCTTCAATAGCTTCCTTAGCATTTTTAGGAGCTTTCTCTTTTTTCGAGATATAAGAGCTTTATCAAGGGATCAAATTTTCTTTTGGGTGATCTCCTTTAAATTTCAATGCCACGAAGATCCAAAGTATCACCTTTGTCTTCTTGAGGAACATTTGAAGTGGATGGTTGATCACTCGAGGTAGAAGGTTGATCATTTTGAGTATCATTTTGAACAATGGGTTCAATAACATCTCTTCATCACTATCATCATTGGGTATCCTTTCAACATCCGAGGCTTCATTGAATTTTACATGAATAGATTCTTCAACAACCATACTAGTCTTATTGTAAACCCGATATGCTTTGCTCTTGGTTGAATACCCCATAAATATTCCTTCATCGGCCTTAGGATCAAGTTTGTCCAATTGATCCTTAGTGTTCAAAATAAAACACTTACATCCAAATATTTTGAAATAACTAATATTTGGAGTTCTTCCTTTCCAAAGCTCATATGGAGTTTTATTCATTTTAGGACGAATATAAACTCGATTAATGACATAGCAAAAGGTACTTACGGCTTCGGCCCAAAAATATTTTGGTAGTGAAAATTCATTAAGCATGGACTGACTCATCTCTTGAAGTGTCCTATTCTTCCTCTCGGCTACTCCATTTTGTTGAGGTGTCCTTGAGCCAAAAATTATGTGCATATCCCTTGGTTTCACAAAAGACTCTAAATTCACCATCAAATTCTCCACCTCGATCACTTCGAATAGACTTAATAGTATCTTCTTTTTCATTCTCAATAAGTCTACACAACTTAACAAACTCATTAACGGTATCGCTTTTATTTGCAAGAAAAAGAGCCCAAGTATATCTAGAAAAATCATCGACAATAACGTAAGTGTAATGTTTTCCACTTAGACTTGCCGTACCAATATCCCCATACAAATCTAAATGAAGAAGTTGTAGAGGCTTGGTTGTGGAAATTTCATTTTTGGGCTTAAAACTACTATTAACTAATTTGTTCTTTTGACAAGTGTCACATAAGCCAAGATTTTCAAAATTCAATTTGGGTAGTCCTTTTACATGTTGGTTTTTGTAAATAATTTTCAAATTCTTGTATCCAACATGTCCAAGTCGCCTATGCCATAAATTCGTTAAATCATTATTGGCGACAAGACAAGAAACATTTTGACTAACCAAATCACTAGTACAAATTTTGTAAAGAATGCCTTTTCTATTTGCTTCACAAATAATTTCATTATTTTTAAGAATAAGGCATTTTTATTTATTGAAAACAACATTATAATTTGAATCACAAAGTTGGCTAACACTTATCAAATTAAACTTAAGCCCTTCTACTAAAAGAACATTACTAAGAGAGAAAGAAGAGTTACCAATTTCTCCATTTCCAAGAATTCTTCCTTTGCCATTGCCGAACATGACCATACCCTCTTCTTGGAGCTTGATGTTGGTAAAAAGTTCTATCTTTCCGGTCATATGGCGTGAACACCAAGATGCACACCAAGATGCATCGTTTTAACATAAGTACGAACAAAGTTACAAAAATTTTAGATGCACAAAGAGGTGAGCATTCCAAATTAGGACTTGGCTACAAACCTTTTCAACCTATTTCTAAGAAAAATAACCAAGGTCCGACTTTTGTTCGTGCTAATAGTGCTCATAATCTCATTTGTTTTTATTGTGGTAAAGTTGGTCATTATGTTGGTCATTGTAAATTGAAGAACAACTTTAGCTATGTTTGGAGACCCAAAGGTCTCAAAACTAACCCCCATGGACCCCAAGATTATAGGGTACCTAAAAATGGTTCATTTGTAGGTAATAGGGGCTATAACAACCATGGAGGATTCAAAATGGTTCTTCTTTTGTTCCTCCTCTTCGAGTTTTGGGCAATCGGCTATGAAGTGACCGAATTTTCCGCATTTAAAACAGGAGTTGTCTCTCGGTTTTCTTGCCTTATTTTTATTCACAAATTTTGCAAATTTCCGGACAAGTGTTGTCGTCTCCTCATCATCCTCATCATTATCATAATATGAATTATTAGAAGAAGATGCAAGACCTTTAGGAATATTTTGCATACCCGATTGAGTGATGGATGGTTTGGAATTTTTCCTCTCCTTGAGATAGACTTCGTAGATGAGGAGGTTCCCGATGAGCTCGTCGAACTTGAGTGTCTCAAGATTTTGTGCTTCCGTGATTGCCGTCACCTTTTCGGACCATGAGCCAGGAAGTGCATTCAATACCTTAGTCACCTTGTCTTCTTCGAAGATGACTTTACCAAGGGCAACAAGAGGATTGACAATGTTGTCAAACTTTTCCACCATTTTTGAGATGCTTTCACTATCATGCATGTTGAAGTTTTCAAAGTCTTTAACAAGCATGGTTTTTCTTGCTTGTTTGAACTTCTTTGTCCCTTAATATATTGTCTCCAATTTTTCCCAAACTTCATGTGCCGACCTTATGCCTCTTATGCGATTATACTCGGTGGCGGTAAGAGAGCAATGCAAAATATTTAAGGCCTTACCGTTTAGAGAGAAAGTCTTCTTGTCATTTTCATCGAACTACTTGAAAGGTTTAGGAGCCGAGGTGCCATCCTCCAATTTCTTGGTTGGTTGAGCAACTCCTTCAATGACCACATTCCAAATGTCGAACCCGCACCCTTGTAGAAAGTACTCCATACGATATTTCCCAAAATGCGTAGTTGTTGGCGTCGAATAGTGGTGGCTTGTTGGTGGAGGCACTGGTGGTGAGATAATCTTCATTCGTAGCCATGGATCTTTCCTTTTTAATCGGAACGAGCAAGCCAAAGAGTTTGGCTTTGATACCACTTGTTAGTCCAAGTGGCTACGATAATCTAGAGAGAGGGGGTGAATAGATTATCCCGATTTTTCAGATTTTCCCTCTTTTTCGAATGATCAAGCAAAGATGAAAGCTATAAGTGCGAAAATTAAACAACACTCGATGATTTATAGTAGTTCAACCCACCTAGGGCCTAATCTACTACCACCCCAGTATCTCCGGGATGGATTTCAAAAAGAAAAAAATATTTTATTAATTACCAAAATTAATACAACACCACCTTGAGGATTACCACAATCCTCTTACAACACCTTCAAGGAGATTACCACAATCTTTCTTCAACACCTATGAAGAGTACCACACTCCTCAACACATAAGATCACCCAAGTGTGCTCTTACCACAAGAACAACAACAAGGATATCTTGTTTTGGATGATGGACAAAATTCAAGATTACAACTCGATAATAACAATACAAAGATTGAGTGCAAGTGTAATCAAGAATCAAAAGCCTAGACCTCAAGAATGTGCAAGTGAAAGTTCTTAGGCTAATACAACAAGATATGAATGTGTTTGCTTGTATGCTCTTTGCTTCTATGTTGTGTTGTATCTTGTTGCTTGAATGAAGCCTCTATTTATAGGAGAGGACTTGGCTTGATTTCCAGACATAGGCTCCTCCTTGGGGAGTGATTTTATGCAAAAGAAACCATTTAAAATCAAGATTATAGCTGTTAGAAATCAATCGCACAAATTAGGGAAAAGCTGTCTGAAAATGCAACAGATAGTTTGCTGATAAAAGAGATGTGCGACCGGTCGCGCAGAGATAAGTTTAAAATAAAATTTCTGATTAAAATACACAGGGGGACCTGTTGACGGGGGTCCGACCGGTCGCCCCCTATGTTGACCGGTTGGGGGTACTTCAAACAATGAAACAGAGAGGTCTATCTTCGAGAGGGAGTTCCCAGGCACCGGTCGCCCATACCAGTCGACCTCCGGGTCAACCGGTCGCCCCCCTCATTTTTTCCTCTGTCCTTTTTTCTGTTTCAAAACTCAACACAGATACGGGTTGCCCTTTAGGGCGACCGGTCGAGCATGAAACATAATTGTTGTCCACTTTTTATCGAAAATAAACTTCAAGAAATACTCCAAAAAATTAGTAAAAACATTTTAAAACAATCGGGAGTATTTGGACAACATTTAGGAACATTCTTTTGGTGTAAAAACTCATTTAAACAAAATCATCAAAATCATGATAAAAACATTTTTCTAACAGAATTCTTCTCCAATGCCAAACTTCATGAGTACATTGATGAAGTTGTGAAGAACTTTCAAAAAATGAAAGGACGGAAGGATTCAATGCCTAGGTTTGATCTGTTGACGCCTGAGCCAAAGTTGCAAGAAGGAATAATCTATGAACCGTTAGGTGACGATGCCCCTGATAACGAAATGTTTGAAAGTCATGTTGAAGGTAATTCAAGTAATATATTAGAAGTATCAGTTTTTCTTAGAAAAGTATCAGTTTTTCTTAGAACAATATCATTTTTCTTAGAAAAGTGACATTTTGTTTTTCCTTTGTTTCTGTTTTGGAACAGATGATTGGCCAGTCAAGAAAACTGAATTTCATTGGGAATTTATGAAAAAGAACAATCGGTACTTGACTGGAATGACACGAAAACAGAGAGATGTCGTTGACTTCTGTTTTTCTGATCATAGTTCTGAAAGAGAGTAAGTAACAATAAGATTATAAATTGAAAAATTATTATTTCATTGATTTCTTATTACTCACATGCTACTATTATTTGCGTTTCAGCGAAAATATTTTTGCCCACGGAGGGCATTCGTTTATTGCCTTTGGTGATGGAATTGATTCATTACATGATGCATATTTGATTTTTTCAAGTGTCATTGATGTATGGACACTTATTTTAAACAAATATCCGACATTTTTATTTCAACACTCAACATTCTAAAGTAATATTTTAATCAAATCTTTTTATGTTTATTTCGATTTTTTTTGATCTTTTTTGTTTTTCTTGCATGAAGCTTGTTTTGATGGGAAAAACTGGAAGTGAACTTAGAGGTCAAGGACGTGGTTACCTTGAATAACATTTGTTGAGGCGTGGTTTTGAATAATAAACCGGACTTGAACACCGTTGACCGGGTATGATTTTAAGTATTTGCTTTCAAAAGTATATCATTTTGTTTGATAAGTTTATGATTTTGGTTGAAAATGTTTAATCATTTGGCATGTTAATCTTTGTTGCTCAAAGTATCACAAATTGCATCAAAAGTATCATAAATTATCTGAAAAGTATCAGTTTTATGTTAACATTTGAAAATTTGTTTGCACTTTGCATGTTATATATCTGATTCTCAAAGTATCAAAAATTGCATCAAAAGTATCAGAAATTATCTGAAAAGTATCAGTTTTTGTGTTTAAAAAATCTGATGAAGTTTCTGTTGTTTTCAAAATATGTAGATATTTGTACCATATTGCTACCAAGTCCATTATATTGCCACTGTCATCAATTTTGTTGACAAGAAAGTGCAATTCCTCGACAATATGGTGCATGATGAATAGGTTGTTGATCAGTACGTTGGTCTCTCGAAGTTGGTGGTAAATCATCATATGTATTTGTTAACTTTTTATTATGTTTAATAACAATTACAAATCTATGACATTATATTGTTACTTTTCACAGCATAAACAAATGGCTCTCTTCCTCGAAGAGGAAAATCACCCAAAAGCTGGAGAAGTTAAATCATATATCTGGGAAAATGTGCCATTCAAATGGCAAACAAATGACACCAACATTGATTGTGGTGTTTTCCTCATGCACCATATGGAAAATTTTGTTGGGAAAGTCTACTCATCTCCGGATTTGTCAAAAGTATGAATATTCTCTTAAACAAATAATTTATTTATTTTTATAGCTGTTTTTTTATAATTATTTTATCTGTTTTTATAGCTGTTTTTTTTAAGGCTGTGGAAAGACGCAAATTGAGAGCCAAATACTGCGCCGAAATCATTTTATCTGAGTTTAATGAATTGAAAGTGGAGATAGAGCAACAAGTGCTCAAATTCAAGAGAAAGACCGCTGAACCTATCAAAAAATCCTCCAAGAAAACCAGCAAGAAAGGCACGAAGAAACCGAAAAATGATGAGATAGTATATTTCAAAATTTGTAAATGTTGAGATTGCATATGTTGGTAGTCATTTTGTGATTAGATCTTTGAATAGTAGCCGATAATTTGTGAATGTTGGTGGTCATTTTGTGATTAGATGCTTTGAATAGTAGTTGATAGTTTGTGAATGTTGGTAGTCGTTTTGTGATAGTACATTGATTTTTTGCGGTCAATGTTAGTTTTAAGCACCGAGTCTTTGAATTTATTTGATTGTGTGTAGGCGATGTGTTTTCTAAATTTCTTATCATGTACACTTCTAAACAAAGTTATAAGTATCGCAATTATGTAAAAAGTATCGGTAATTACACGAAAAGTATCGATTCTCGCATTTGGATTTTTAAATTTTGGAAACCTAATTACATACTTCTAAACAAATAGAAAAGTATTAGTAATTATGTTAAAAGTATCAGTAATTATACGAAAAGTATCAGTATTCTGATAGATACTAAGAAGTGACAGATTTAAGAATCTAACATGTTAAACATTCAAAACTGATAGATTTTAGAAAAATACTTCTAAAATAACAAGTGTATCAAAAATTGCCTCATTACAACTGAAAAATTTAAGGAAAATATCTCTAAAATAACCGAGGACTCGGAGTCTTTGAACCAAACTCCTTTGCTTGAGAATAATCAGAGACGTCACTTGTTTTCTTCTTGCTCTTTTCCAAACTTCCCTTTATTCTTTTTCTTCTCCCCTTTGTTACAGATCGTGTATGATCTTGCAATGTGTTAGCTGTATTTGAAACAACAGACAATTCGTTTTGCCCGGTGGAATTTTACACATTTGTCAAGGCACTAATAGCAAGAAAATTCCTTTCGTAACCTTCTTCAACGATTCTGCTTGCTTCTTCATTTTCTTGGCATTTCAACACAAGGTCATAATATCTTTGAGCCATTTCATGACTCCAAGGAATGCAATTATTAGGCTTGTCAGGCCTCTCAATTCTCTTATTAAAGATATCCCATACTTGAGATTTCGCCATTCTTGTCCATCTCTTAAGAATATATATTTCCGATATCTTGACATGAGAATGAAGATGGAGGACCCATAATGAATGGAAACACAAAATACCACATTCTTCAAATTTCTTACAAGTGCACATTATCATGTTTCGCAATGGATCAAACATCACCTTACTTACATCTCCATCCCCAATATGAAAAGAAACATCATAAACATTCAATATCTCATCATTATGAACTAAAGTGCAAGTAGTAGAAATTGATGCGATAAACTCACTCTCAAAGTCTTTAAACATTGTTAGAGTGTATACCTCAGAAGCGTGCTTTAACAAGTCAGTCAATGGTATGGAAGTCGATGGTATTGATCTTGACGACTGGAACTCATCATTTCGTTCTTTCATTCTCCAATTCTTCACTAGTTCCTTAAAAATACCATAAAAATCAGTCAAACTTGTCGTCTTCTTTGCATTGAATTCCATGGCGTTGTTAGTACTGTCACTCCTTTGTGAGGAAAGTATTCTAGCAGAAAAGATTAAGGCTATGCACCATTTTTCCTTTATCTCATACAATCTTTTAAACCATGTTTGATCCTCTAATCCGTATGTTGAAATCATGTTACTCCAAGAGTTCTCAAAATCAGCTTCATCCGTACAACCTGACAAGCATTTTTTAAATGCATTCTTAAATGAATTGTTGCTTTTCAGTTGTCAAAACCTGCTTATTGCATTCGATAAAGATGCCATTGACATAGCCTATGTTTTGTCCCAGGGAATACCTGCATGAATAATTCAGGGTTAAAGTAACACTTTTTCGAGTAAAAGTATCTGTTTTATGCGATAAAGTATCATTTGTTGAATTCAGTCACAAAAACAGGGGATCAGTAAACTGGATGAAAAAGAAATATAATATAGTCAAAGTATCAGTTTTGCAAGTAAAAGTATCTATTTTATGTGATAAAGTATTATATTTTCAATTCAGTTACGTACCTTTTCTATCGCGTTAGAAATCGCTTGGTCTTGGTCAGTGAATATAGTTATAGGACACTTTTCTCCCATGGCTTTTTTAAAAACCTCAAAAAGCTATTCAAATGTTTCAGTCTTTTTGTTCGATAAGAACGCACAACCAAACATCACATTTTTCCAATGATGGTTGATGCCAACTATTGGAGCACATATCAAATTATATCTGTTTGTGCGATATGTTGTG
Source organism: Rehmannia glutinosa (assembly GCA_016081115.2). Classification (NCBI taxonomy): domain Eukaryota; kingdom Viridiplantae; phylum Streptophyta; class Magnoliopsida; order Lamiales; family Orobanchaceae; genus Rehmannia; species Rehmannia glutinosa. The sequence goes on from CM071926.1 coordinate 44,861,883, forward strand.
TCAAAAATGACAACATCCCCAAATATTTCATAATCTTCTCTCATCATCGAATCTCTCCAAAAAACATTGCTCAATTTGGTCATCTCATCCACTTAACTCAAAATAGAAGTCCTCCTCATCGGATTGGATTGTTGTTGGTACAACATTTCAATAAGTGTTTGTGCATCCCCACCTTCTATTTCTTTCAATTTCGATTTATTCACAAAATTTAGATGATCTTTTATAGTGTGTCCAACACTATAATCTCCTCCAGCTTCATGTGCCATATAATGGTAAGAATCTATCGGTCTCATTCCGGAAGAGACCATATCTTCTATCACTTTCCCCTTTTCACTTGTAATCTTTCTCTCAGAACGATGAAGGTGGTTCCACTCTTTTCTTGTAAACGGATGATTATGCTCCGTGACATGGCTCAAGACTTCATAAAGACCTTCGTCATTTAATTTCACCCCCAATGAAACATTACATCCAGTACGTGTGATAGAGAAATTTTTCTTTTTTTCATTTTTTGAATTTATGTCCAAATTTCCCGATCTCCTAAATCTTTCACAAGAGCATACAAAATATTTTTCTGTCACAACTCCATTAGCTTGAGTTCTAGATGTTGCTTTACGAATGCTAAACCCGAGTGCACTGCTATGGTCCCTATACAACTTATGCATGTCATCAATTGTCTTCCTTTTCAACCCAACAAGGGAACCCGATACATCCACACGTTCATTGGTGTAGTCTAGAAACATTTAAAAAAATCACAGGACATATTAATAGATGTTGGTACTTTTGGAGAAAATAGTAATACTTATGCAGTAAAATGTGATACCTTCTATATTTGCCTGTGTGTTTTGGTGTGTAGTATCTCTTGAATCCAGATTTTCACCTTCAATGACTTCTATATCATCTTCATCACTAGAAACAATAACTACCGAATTCAAGTTTTCACCTATATGTATAAATAAAATAAATTATTACATCAAAATGTCTAATAGAATATCATTTTTATTCAGTAAATATAAATTTGTAAAATTTAAATGCCCATTGTAAAAATATCATTTTTCCATAAACAGTATCACTATTTTCAGCAAACGTATCATATATAATATCAAGAGTATCACTATTTCCAGTAAAAGTATCATATTTAAATACAAAAGTATCGGTATTTCCAAAGAAAAAAGTATCATATTTAAATACAAAAGTATCGATTTTCCAAAAAAAGTATCATTTTTTCAATGTATGAGTACATTACCTTCCTTCATCAATGAGATGTGTGCATCGTCATTCTCCATTGAAGAGATTATCGAAAATCGCACAACAACAGTCGAAAAATGCAATGTAATGATGACAATGAAGCTTTTTCTTTGCACCAACAATGGAGATTCTTTCTTCTGATTTTAAACTTTTTGTAGAAAATAGGTGAATGTCGACTTATCGGTGGAGCTTTTGTTGTTAGGAGATGGCGGCCGAGCTTTTGGAGGAGGAGATGGCAAGCCGAGGTTTTGGAGGAGGAGGTCCTGTTCGATTCTCGGGAGCTGCGGTTTTTTTTGAAATTATGTTTTAATGTTTTTTATTTTGAGTCAGGTCATCATTGGGCTTTGCATGTGCCACCGCTATTTGGGTCGGGAGGCGGTCGGGAGGTAGCGGGTTGGGGCTTTCCATGTGCCGATTTTTTTTTTTTTTTTAAATTGATAGTCACAACGCGTGTTGGGGCCGAGGCGGTCGCGGTAGGATCCATCTTACGGAATAGGATCCGTAAGACAGATCCCTATGGGAGACCTTCTTAAAAGTATACGATTATACGAACCATTTTTTATTGGGGATAAAACAACAACACTATTACTCAGTAATAAACTATCTTTATTTCGGTAACTTAGCCATTTAATCTATTAAAAATTTCATTACTCAAAGAAGTCTAATTAGTTAATACTTAATACTCCCTCCATCTCAAATATATAGTACAGTTTGACTTTTCACACAGATTAAGAAAAGTATTGAAAACTACAAATATATTAAATATTTAATTGATTTGCCATTATTTAATGAGTAGTGTAAATTATAAAATTCATATTAAATAAGGTTATAATATTAAAAGAATAAAAAAAGTACTATTAAATATAAAAGTGGACTATATATTTGACACATCCCAAAAAAGGTAGTGGACTATATATTTGGGACGGAGGGAGTATATAATTTGGGTGGATATCATAATTGGTCACTGATGCTGCTTTTTAGAGCAGATCACTCAAAGTCAACGAGGTTGACAAAACCCTTCTTCCCGAGGAGGAAGTCTTCAAGTCTTCTTCTCCGAGAGCTGAAAAATCCTTCGACTGGGAACTTGCCTGCACATACGCGCAAACGTTAGAGGGCCTTGGGGGTTGTCCTAGGGAGGCCCATCCGACGTTCAAGTCGGCCAAGACGAAACGAGAGAATAAAATAATAAACGAAGTTTGAATTAGAATGCGTATGAGGATTATGAATTAATTTACTTAGAGATAATAGGAGGTACATTTTTATACCTGGGAGATGGGACTCATGGGCCGTGTAGGAGAATTCGACCTATAGGTCAGTTCGCGTATGAGAAATAGGCCTATGGGCCGATTCGAACACCTTTGGGATTATTTTATTAAGAGCCCATTGGGTAATTAATATTAAATATATATAAACTGAATTATATATTAATTAATTAAATATCGTTTTTCCCCCCCAACATAAGCCCCCCATCTCCGGTGCTGCGGAGGGATGAAGCAGTGCGAGAGCTAAATCGGTACCGTATCTGACTTGTCCTATTTGCGCATCTTATCTTGCCTTCGGAGAATCTTTGACCGCTTTTGCACGAGGACACTTGAAAAGAAAGCATTTCTCCATGTCTTCCCAAGGTGATATCTCTCTCTCTACTCTTTAACTTTGAAATTTTTTGCTTTGTAGAAGACTTAGAAAAATTTCTTAAACGTTGAGGGTGAGGGTTAAGGTGAGAGCCCGATGAGGGGGGAGATTGCTCCAGGGCGCCTCCACGGAGCGGCAAAGGGCGCCCGTTAGGCTCCTTTGTGGGGTGCCCATAAGGGCGCCCCATGCGCCCTCCTTCACGGAGGAGGGCGCCCTCCGGGGGGCAACCCAAGCCCCATGTCCTTCATTCCTTGTATTTTCTTCGTCTTTTCCAGAGTTTTTTCTATTTCGGGCCAGATCTCGGATTTTGATCTTTCTACATTTTCGCGTTTCTCCATTTTCTCGGTAGTTTAGCTTCTGATTCATTGTTCATGGGGAATTGTTCTTTATTTGTCTAGAGATGAACCGTTCTCTTTTGGAAGGAAGCTTTAATTATTCCGGAGCGGCCAGAGATACTTGTGTTTTCTTTTATATCTTCCGGAGCTCGGAGATACCTTCTCGAGCTCGGAGGAATACCCTTCGGAGCTTGGTGGGAGCACCCTTTCTGGAGATTTCTCCAAGTCCTTCTTTTCCCCACATGTGTTAGTATTTTTTGCCTTATTTTTCTTTGCACTTTTTCATCAAGGAGAAGAACTCACGAGGACTCTTGTGAGGAGGCCCCTTCCTATGGGTCTTAGCCGGAGGAGGAATTTTTTACTAAGACCCCCTTGTGAGGAGGCCTCTTCCATCCGGGTCTTGTGTTGGTAGATGATCAATACCGTCTTGGTCTCTATCCTTCAAGGACATCGAGACTCATCTTTGCGGGAATGTCACTCGAGTAATTTTTCGTGGTTACTATACATCTTCATTTTTCATTCTTTGTCTTTTCATCTGGCTAAGACTTGTACAAATTTTGTTGTAGATTATGAACCTTGTAGCAACTTCGAACCATCGAGGTGACAAAAATGGAGAATCGTCAGCTTCAGATAAGGTGAAGAGCTTGACAGAAGATGCGACTCAACATGATGGCAAGATGCCTGAGCTGTCGAAGGAGTTTGAGTGGGCGAAGGCCCAACTCGACCATGAATCAAAGATGGGTGAGATCCTTTTCCAGACTTCAGCTGGTGCCCAGTTGCTAGCTCAGGAGAGGTTTGCCATTGTCGTAAACTTCTACGACAGAGTGGAAAGGCTTTTAGCGAACTCATTGACATCTTGGACTGTGACGTCTCTGATGGGGAGAATGAAGAGGTCGAGGCCTTGCAGATCTTCCCAATGATGTTGGCTGTGATGGAGATAAGCCTTAAGAGGCTGATGATGCTAATAGAGATGGGACGCCCCCTACTTGAACAGTGATAGTTATTTTTCGGCCTGATGGCCCTTGACTCTCGCCCACCTATTTAGGGATTGCTTTACATATTATAATATTTCTTGCTTTCTCTTTTCTTTTTGAGATGTTTCTTCAACCCACGAGGCCGGATGATATTCCGTTTCGCTCACCCTATATGGATGCTTTTCCTTATACATATATGTTTTCTTTTATCATGCTTTACTCGTAGTATTTGCATGTGACTTCTTGTTGGTGAGAGACTTGTTCATATTTCAAGTTGAGGTGGATCTTTCCCTTCGGATGGAAGCCTTAATTTCTTTTGAATTGAATGAATTACTTAATCTAGAGCTACGTGAGGGCGCCCTTCCCAAGCTCAAGGATGCCCTTTCGGAGTTTGTAGAGGGCACCTTTTTGGAGCCCGGAGGGGGGGACACCCTTCTGGAGCTCTTCTTCAATTCTTACTCTATCGGTTCTTCTTCTTTCCTCCCAATTTTAGAGTTTTTGCCTTCTTTTTTAACTGAAGAAGAATATTTCGTGGGGTGTCCTTCCGAAGCACAGGTGGGCGCCCTCATGGAGCTCATGGGGTGCCTTTTCGGAGTCTGGATGAGGCACCCTTTTGGAGCTTCCTCCATTATTTTTGCCTTTTTTTTTGCAGACTTTGATCATGGAGAAGAATTCACTGGACTCTTGCGAGAAGGCCCCTTCTCCCCTCCTGGGTCTTAGCCGGAGAAGGATAATTTACTAGGACCCCTTAGTGAGGATATCCCTCCCATCCAGGGTCTTAGCCGGACGGGGTTTAATTTGCAGGAATTTCCTTGTGGGGGAACCCCTCTTCTCCGTGAGCGCGTAACATCACTCGCGATGTTTATTTACGTGAACTCTCCCGTGAGGGAGCCCCTCCTCTCTGGGAGCGCGTAGCATCATTGGACAGATTTATTAATGGGGACTCCCGCATGAGGGAGCCCCTCCTCTCTCGGAGCGCGTAACATCACTAGAGAGATTTGTTAACGGGGACTCCCCCGTGAGGGAGCCCCTCCTCTCGGGAGTGCATAGCATCACTAGAAAGATTTATTAATGAGAACTCCCCTCTGAGGGGGCCCCTCCTCTCCTGGAGCGCATAGTATCACTGGAGATATTTATTAACGGGGACTCCCCCATGAGGGAGACCTTCCTCTCTGGGAGTGCGCATCATCACTAAAGAGATTTATTTACGGAGATTCCCTTGTGAGGGAGCACCTCTTCTATGGTAGCACGTAGCATCACTAGAGAGATTTTAATTTACTGGGACTCCCCATGAGGGAGCCCCTCCTTTCCGGAGCGCGTAGCATCACCGGAGAGGTTTTATTATAGGGACCCCTCTGTGAGGAGCCCTCTCCTCCGAGAGCGCCGCAGGAGAATTCTGTGTGCCACCTCCTGGATTGTGGGCGGGAGATCCTCTCTCGGGGTTTACTCAAGAGTATTGAATACATGATAAGCAATAAAAAACAAATTTTTTGGTGGATAGTTGCACCTTGTAATCACAAAAACTACAAAACATATCATGAGTTGCATTAATTATTCAAGAATAAACAATATATAGAGCCGGCATGTAGACCATTAAAATGTAAAAAGTAATAATTTATTACGCCTTATGGGTGGAAATGAACTCAAAACAAATAAAAATATGAAGATCCCTATAGAAGGGACAAAGTTCTCTGCTTCTAAGATTGCTTAGCGTGATCGAGTCCCTCTTCTTGCCTAGGCTCCTTCCGTAACTTGCGTTGGTCCACATAAGCCTTCATATAGCTTTCCTCAACCAATCTTTCGATTTCTCTCTTCAATTGGAAAGTTTTGGTGGTATGTCTTTGGTCGTAGTGGTACCGATAGTATTTTCCAGATTTGCTCTGTTCCAGTTGTCTGTCAGTGGAGAGGGAGGCGCTATGATCCACTCTTTCCATGTAACGATAAATATTTCGATTAAGGTAGTGTTTAAGGGAGTGAGCTGTGACTCGCGGTTTCTTCTCCCACCTCCACTTTTATTACTTCTTTCTGGCCTGTCACCCGTGTTCCTTCCTTGACCCTTCCAAGATTGATTCTTACCGTCATCTCTGGACTTGAGCTTGGTATTGGGCTCGACTTTGTGGATTTCTCTACTCGGATGTATTTTTCTCTTGGCTAATAATTCCTCCAAGGTGGAGGAGGCTTCCCACCGCAGAGATTCTCTCGAGATGTCCTGCGAGATATTCTACCGCAATATCTCGGCTAATGTCTCATCTTGAACATTGGTGACTTTGTTGACGGCTTCCACGAATCATTTCATAAACTCCCGCATGTTTCTCCTTTTCTTCCGCTTCACCGAAAGAGGTAAGCAATAGTCTAGGGCACTTTCTGTTGATGGAGAACTCACTGCATGAGGACTTGATGCTTCTCCATCCCGAAGATTGATCCTACCGGGTGATGATTGAACCAAGTCAATGCCCGCTTGGTCAAAGTAGTGTGGAACACCTTGCAGTAAGAGGCATTCGTCATATCTTAGAGATCCACCTTTGCGTCAAATTTGTCGAAGCGTTCTTGCGGGTCTCCCATTCCATCATACTCCGGGAGATTGGAGGTCTTGATTCCCTGATGGTAGAGGTTCAGTTAAAATAACAGGGTCCAAATGACTCCTCTTCATTAATGCAGTTGCTCGTGAGTTGGCTTGGCTAGGTTGCACTACTTGAGATTCTTCAACTGGTGGCGGCTCTTCACGATTATCACCGCCACCTTCTTCTCTCTCTTCCCGACTTCATGGTCGTGGTCTTCAATAATGGCGAATCCCACGGTAGTCTTCCCATGGTATCAGTTGCGGCTTGATGCCTCAGGGTGTAACGAGCTGCTCTCCGGGCAGTCTCTTCCAACAAAGCTTGTAAGGCTTCCTGAGTTCTTCAGAGGGTGAAGCCCCTCTAGGAGGAGAGGGCACCCCTCTTGCGAACGGAGGAGGAGGCGACACTCCTCCAAGAGAACGAGGGCTGGATCCTCGGCTTTCGGGCAGTCGTTCTTCTTGCTGGTCTCCAGCCCTACATCCTGCAGCTTGAGATCCGACTTCACGTGATTGCGATCGAGCTTTGTGTACTTTGGTTGTTCCCACAGGCGGCGCCAAAATGATGCTGCTTTTTAGGGCAGATCACTCCAAGTCAACGAGGTTGACGAAATTTTTCTTCCCAAGGGGGAAGTATTCATGTCTTCTCCTCCGAGCCGGAAAATCCTTCAACGGGAACTTACCTGCACATGCACGCAAATATTAGAGGGCCCAGGGGGTTGTCCTAGGAGGCCCCTTCGACGCTCAATTTAGCACGATGAACGAGAGAATAAAATAGTAAACGAATGTTGAATTAAAAGGGGTAGGAGGATTACGAATTAATTTACTTATAGATTATAAGAGTGACCTTTTTATACCTAGGAGATGACCCCCCGTAGGCCGTATACGAGAATTCAGCCTATGGGCCAGTCCGCGTAGGAGAAATCGGCTTATGGACCAGTCCCGGACATCTTTGGACCGGGTTATTTTATTAATAGTCCATTGAGCAATTAATATTAAATAAATATATAAAATGAGTTATATATTAATTAATTAAATATCATTTTTGCCCCTAACAATCACGGATTTCAATAGAAGCCTGGTCTCAAATTATTTTGACGGTTTCTACTTGTTAATTTGTACCTAACTTGCAAAGCCTGTGGTCGACTATTAAAACTAAACGAGTAATAACTCAAATTTTCACAATTTAAATTTACTGGAGACTAGAATAATTGAGAACCAGATAGTGGTCTAGTGATTTAAAGACTCTCCAACTTAGGTCAGAGGTTTGGGTTTCCATTCTCATCATTCCCTCTCCTCCCAAACTTTGTAATGAAAAAAAAAGACAAAATAATCAAATATGATTTCACAAGTTATAGATAATGGAAAAACATATTGGTAATGGTACGTACAAACTTTTAGGCATTTGTTTTCAACGAGCAAGAACAAAATTCGGTAGAGTGAGTATGATGTAGTTCATTGGAAGTAAAGTTTACAAATTATAATGTTTAAAATGAAAATAGTCATGAAACTCTTTTAGTAGTTCAAAAGTAGATTAATTCTTCAACTATACTCTTCTTCAAACGTTGTGGAGAATCCACTAGCTAGACTTGAAAACTTAAACACAAAAATCACGTTTTCTAATATTCACAACTTAGTTACACAAACTAAGGCTATGATTGCTAAAATTTCATCTTCGAGAGAAAAAAACGTAAGATGTTTGATTGTTTGTGGAAAACATGAATTTTTTTTTTTATAAAAAAATCTAATTTATCTATAAAATAATTCATTTTTCTCTTTCTCTCTCACACTTTCGAATACCCAACTATCATATTTATTTCTCTCTCCTCCCCGATTTATATAAAGAATTCTAGTAGTTTCTTTAACGCATCATTATTTATTATTATTTTTCTCTTAATCTTAATATATATATATATATATATATATATATATATATATATATATATATAGGGGGAGGTTACAATGAGACCACATATTATAGTGAGACAATGTGGACTCATCTTAATCCTCCATTATCTATATAAATGGCTAAGATAAATAGTGGTTAAAATTACATTAAACATTTAATTAAGGCAAAATAAGGGTATAAATGTCAAAACAAACATGTGGGGGCCGTTCAAATGTATGGAATCAATTATTAGGAGATAGAAAATCACGTGTGGAGAGAGAAAATCGCGAGAAAACCGCGCTGGGGAGAGAAAATCACGCATGTGCTCTGCCATGCAGTATGTTGTACACTTACCATATATTTGATGTATACTTAACACTATTTTACTGTATGTTTAACATAATTTTACTGCATATTAAAATGGTCAAACAAAAATATGTGGGGACCGTGAATCAAGAAATCAGATATATAGAGAGAATCACGTTCATTAACATGTGGGGGACCGTGGATTAAGTAAATCAATTGTAGAGAGAGAGAAAATCACGCTCATTATTGTACTGTATATTTAACATATATTTAACACTATTATGCTGTATATTTAACATATTTGTACTGCGTATTACAATTGTCAAACAAAAAAATAAGTATACAACAAAACACATATAAATATACAACAAAACATATATAAGTATACAACAAAAAAAATATACAGTAACATAAATACATACATCAAAAATTAACTACTTATACATCAAAACACATCTAAGTATACATCGAAAAACATATAAGTGTACAGTACTCCATCCACATCAGCATCGTCTTCCTCACCAATCCTCTATCTACAACAACAGCTACACCACTCGATCAACTAGAAAGCAGTCAACCTCAATTCTCCACCAATTGCTTAACAAAAAGCCCCACGAGTAACCTTAAAAATCCATAATAATAGAGATGACGAAAAACATGGAAATCGAATCGAAACTCTTCCCAGAAAATCTCCTGCGAAACTTAGATCGGAGAATCGCCTTCGATCTCGTCGATCAAATGCCATTTCTCTTCGTCCGCGTCGTGAAACCCAAAATCTCAAACCCAAAAACAGAGCCCTCTTTCTTTGCGAAGCTAGTAATCGGGACCCACACCATCAAAACCAAATCCCAGCCCACAAACAGAGAATAGGACCAAATTAAGCTTAAAATGAAATTGGGTAATGACCTTTGTGCCCTTTTCAAAAAATAAAACGAAAATAAATATTAAATTGGAAAGATCCCAACCATCTAAAATTTGAGATGTGTGGCGGGATTAGTCCACACTGCCTCACTCTAATTATTTGGTCTCATTTGATCCTATTCCTATATATATATATAAAGCAACCTGTTTCTATATTTGTTTTCCCACCTAAACATACTTGCTAAAATCGATTTCCATTTTTTTTATTTTCGGTTACATATATGCAATAAATTGGGAATGCTTGACTTTGAGAAATTGCATATATGCAACAATTTGGGAATGTTTGACTTTGAAAAATAATATAAATAAATTGATTATGCGTAGTTGCTAAAATCGATTTCGAAATTATTTTATTTACGATTCAAAATATGCAATAAATCGGAATGTTTGACTTTGAAAAATAGCATAAATAAATTGGTTGTGGTCTATCGGATTTACATGTACAAATATGCAATAAATTTGGAATGTTTGACCTTTCGATTTACATAAATAAATTGATTATTGTCTATCGGATGTAAAGATATGCAATAATTTGGAAAAGTTTGACTTTTCGATTTTGGTTTTACATGTACAGATAAGCCAAATATAAGAAAAATAACATGAATAAGTTGATTGATGTCTATCGGTTAGCCAAAATATCAATTTAAATACCAAAAAATAACTACTTATACATCAAAACACATCTAAGTATACATCGAAAAACATATAAGTGTACATTACTCCATCCACATCAGCATCGTCTTCTTCACCAATCCTCTATCTGCAACAACAGCTACACCACTCGATCAACTAGAAACAGAAGTCAACCTCAATTCTCCACCAATTGCTCAACAAAAAGCCCCACAGAACCCAGAAAAATCCATAATAACAGATATGGCGAAAAATATGGAAATCGAATCGAAACTCTTCCAGAAAATCTCCTGCGGAAACTTAGATCGGAGAATCGCCTTCGATCTCGTCGATCAAATGCCATTTCTCTTCGTCCGCGTCGTGAAACCCAAAATCTCAAACCCAAAAAGGCCCTCTTTCTTTGCGAAGCTAGTAATCGGGACCCACACCATCAAAACCAAATCCAAACCCGCAAACAGAGAATAGGACCAAATTAAGCTTAAAAATAAAATTGAGTAATGACCTTTGTGCCCTTTTCAAAAAAAATAAAACGAAAATAAATATTAAATTGGAAAGATCTCAACCATCTAAAATTTGAGATGTGTGGCCGATTAGTCCACACTGTCTCACTCTAATTATGTGGTCTCATTTGTCTCATTTGATCCTATTCCTATATATATATAAAGCAACATGTTTCTATATTTGTTTTCCCACCTAAATATACTTGCTAAAATCGATTTCCAAATTTTTTTATTTTCGGTTACATATATGCAATAAATTGGGAATGTTTGACTTTGAGAAATTGCATATATGCAACAATTTGGGAATGTTTGACTTTGAAAAATAATATAAATAAATTGATTGTACGTAGTTGCTAAAATCGATTTCCAAAGTATTATTTTATTTATTTACAAATATGCAATAAATCGAATGTTTGACTTTGAAAAATAGCATAAATAAATTGATTGTTGTCTATCTGATTTACATGTACAAATATGCAATAAATTTGGAATGTTTGACCTTTCGATTTACATAAATAAATTGATTATTGTCTATCGGATGTAAAGATATGCAATAAATTGGAAAAGTTTGACCTTTCGATTTTGGTTTTACATGTACAGATAAGCCAAATATAAGAAAAATAGCATGAATAAGTTGATTGATGTCTATCGGTTAGCCAAAATATCAATTTAAATACCAAAAATTAACTACTTATACATCAAAACACATCTAAGTATACATCGAAAAATATATAAGTGTAGTACTCCATCCACATCAGCATCGTCTTCTTCACCAATCCTCTATCTACAACAACAGCTACACCACTCGATCAACTAGAAATAGAAGTCAACCTCAATTCTCCACTAATTGCTCAACAAAAAGCCCCACAGAACCCAGAAAAATCCATAATAACAGAGATGGCGAAAAACATGGAAATCGAATCGAAACTCTTCCAGAAAATCTCCTGCGGAAACTTAGATCGGAGAATCGCCTTCGATCTCGTCGATCAAATGCCATTTCTCTTCGTCCGCGTCGTGAAACCCAAAATCTCAAACCCAAAAACAGAGCCCTCTTTCTTTGCGATGCTAGTAATCGGGACCCACACCATCAAAACCAAATCCCAGCCCGCAAACAGACAATAGGACCAAATTAAGCTTAAAAATAAAATTGAGTAATGACCTTTGTGCCCTTTTCAGCTTAAAAATAAAACGAAAATAAATATTAAATTGGAAAGATCCCAACCATCTAAAATTTGAGATGTGTGGCCAGGATTAGTCCACACTGTCTCACTCTAATTATGTAGTCTCATTTGATTATATTCCTATATATATATATATATATATATATATATATATAAAGCAACCTGTTTCTATATTTGTTTTCCCACCTAAACATACTTGCTAAAATCGATTTCGAATTTTTTATTTTCGGTTACATATATGCAATAAATTGGGAATGTTTGACTTTGAGAAATTGCATATATGCAACAATTTGGGAATGTTTGACTTTGAAAAATAATATAAATAAATTGATTGTATGTAGTTGCTAAAATCGATTTCGATATTATTTTATTTACGATTCAAATATGCAATAAATCGGGAATGTTGACTTTGAAAAATAGCATAAATAAATTGATTGTTGTCTATCGGATTTACATGTACAAATATGCAATAAATTTGGAATGTTTTACCTTTCGATTTACATAAATGAATTGATTATTGTCTATCGAATGTAAAGATATGCAATAAATTGGAAAAGTTTGACCTTTCGATTTTGGTTTTACATGTACAGATAAGCCAAATATAAGAAAAATAGCATGAATAAGTTGATTGATGTCTATCGGTTAGCCAAAATATCAATTTAAATACCAAAAATTAACTACTTATACATCAAAACACATCTAAGTATACATCGAAAAATATATAAGTGTAGTACTCCATCCACATCAGCATCGTCTTCTTCACCAATCCTCTATCTACAACAACAGCTACACCACTCGATCAACTAGAAATAGAAGTCAACCTCAATTCTCCACTAATTGCTCAACAAAAAGCCCCACAGAACCCAGAAAAATCCATAATAACAGAGATGGCGAAAAACATGGAAATCGAATCGAAACTCTTCCAGAAAATCTCCTGCGGAAACTTAGATCGGAGAATCGCCTTCGATCTCGTCGATCAAATGCCATTTCTCTTCGTCCGCGTCGTGAAACCCAAAATCTCAAACCCAAAAACAGAGCCCTCTTTCTTTGCGATGCTAGTAATCGGGACCCACACCATCAAAACCAAATCCCAGCCCGCAAACAGGACAATAGGACCAAATTAAGCTTAAAAATAAAATTGAGTAATGACCTTTGTGCCCTTTTCAGCTTAAAAATAAAACGAAAATAAATATTAAATTGGAAAGATCCCAACCATCTAAAATTTGAGATGTGTGGCCAGGATTAGTCCACACTGTCTCACTCTAATTATGTAGTCTCATTTGATTATATTCCTATATATATATATATATATATATATATATAAAGCAACCTGTTTCTATATTTGTTTTCCCACCTAAACATACTTGCTAAAATCGATTTCCAGAATTTTTTTATTTTCGGTTACATATATGCAATAAATTGGGAATGTTTGACTTTGAGAAATTGCATATATGCAACAATTTGGGAATGTTTGACTTTGAAAAATAATATAAATAAATTGATTGTATGTAGTTGCTAAAATCGATTTCCAGTATTATTTTATTTACGGTTACAAATATGCAATAAATCGGGAATGTTTGACTTTGAAAAATAGCATAAATAAATTGATTGTTGTCTATCGGATTTACATGTACAAATATGCAATAAATTTGGAATGTTTGACCTTTCGATTTACATAAATAAATTGATTATTGTCTATCGGATGTAAAGATATGCAATAAATTGGAAAAGTTTGACCTTTCGATTTTGGTTTTACATGTACAGATAAGCCAAATATATGAAAAATAGCATGAATAAGTTGATTGATGTCTATCGGTTAGCCAAAATATCAATTTAAATACCAAAAATTAACTACTTATACATCAAAACACATCTAAGTATACATCGAAAAATATATAAGTGTAGTACTCCATCCACATCAGCATCGTCTTCTTCACCAATCCTCTATCTACAACAACAACTACACCACTCGATCAACTAGAAATAGAAGTCAACCTCAATTCTCCACTAATTGCTCAACAAAAAGCCCCACAGAACCCAGAAAAATCCATAATAACAGAGATGGCGAAAAACATGGAAATCGAATCGAAACTCTTCCAGAAAATCTCCTGCGGAAACTTAGATCGGAGAATCGCCTTCGATCTCGTCGATCAAATGCCATTTCTCTTCGTCCGCGTCGTGAAACCCAAAATCTCAAACCCAAAAAACAGAGCCCTCTTTCTTTGCGATGCTAGTAATCGGGACCCACACCATCAAAACCAAATCCCAGCCCGCAAACAGGCAATAGGACCAAATTAAGCTTAAAAATAAAATTGAGTAATGACCTTTGTGCCCTTTTCAGCTTAAAAATAAAACGAAAATAAATATTAAATTGGAAAGATCCCAACCATCTAAAATTTGAGATGTGTGGCCAGGATTAGTCCACACTGTCTCACTCTAATTATGTAGTCTCATTTGATTATATTCCTATATATATATATATATATATATATAAAGCAACCTGTTTCTATATTTGTTTTCCCACCTAAACATACTTGCTAAAATCGATTTCCAGAATTCTTTTATTTTCGGTTACATATATGCAATAAATTGGGAATGCTTGACTTTGAGAAATTGCATATATGCAACAATTTGGGAATGTTTGACTTTGAAAAATAATATAAATAAATTGATTGTATGTAGTTGCTAAAATCGATTTCAGTATTATTTTATTTACGATTCTGAATATGCAATAAATCGGGAATGTTTGACTTTGAAAAATAGCATAAATAAATTGATTGTTGTCTATCGGATTTACATGTACAAATATGCAATAAATTTGGAATGTTTGACCTTTCGATTTACATAAATAAATTGATTATTGTCTATCGGATGTAAAGATATGCAATAAATTGGAAAAGTTTGACCTTTTCGATTTTGGTTTTACATGTACGATAAGCCAAATATATGAAAAATAGCATGAATAAGTTGATTGATGTCTATCGGTTAGCCAAAATATCAATTTAAATACCAAAAATTAACTACTTATACATCAAAACACATCTAAGTATACATCGAAAAATATATAAGTGTAGTACTCCATCCACATCAAGATCATCTTCTTCACCAATCCTCTATCTCTACAACAACAAATACACCACTCGATCAACTAGAAATAGAAGTCAACCTCAATTCTCCACTAATTGCTCAACAAAAAGCCCCACAGAACCCAGAAAAATCCATAATAACAGAGATGGCGAAAAACATGGAAATCGAATCGAAACTCTTCCAGAAAATCTCCTGCGGAAACTTAGATCGGAGAATCGCCGATCTCGTCGATCAAATGCCATTTCTCTTCGTCCACGTCGTGAAACCCAAAATCTCAAACCCAAAAACAGAGCCCTCTTTCTTTGCGATGCTAGTAATCGGGACCCACACCATCAAAACCAAATCCCAGCCCGCAAACAGGCAATAGGACCAAATTAAGCTTAAAAATAAAATTGAGTAATGACCTTTGTGCCCTTTTCAGCTTAAAAATAAAACGAAAATAAATATTAAATTGGAAAGATCCCAACCATCTAAAATTTGAGATGTGTGGCCGAGGATTAGTCCACACTGTCTCACTCTAATTATGTAGTCTCATTTGATTATATTCCTATATATATATATATATATATATATATATATATATATATATATATAAGCAATCTGTTTCTATATTTGTTTTCCCACCTAAACATACTTGCTAAAATCGATTTCCAAATTCTTTTATTTTCGGTTACATATATGCAATAAATTGGGAATGTTTGACTTTGAGAAATTGCATATATGCAACAATTTGGGAATGTTTGACTTTGAAAAATAATATAAATAAATTGATTGTACGTAGTTGCTAAAATCGATTTCCAGTATTATTTTATTTACGATTACAGAAATATGCAATAAATCGGGAATGTTTGACTTTGAAAAATAGCATAAATAAATTGATTGTTGTCTATCGGATTTACATGTACAAATATGCAATAAATTTGGAATGTTTTACCTTTCGATTTACATAAATGAATTGATTATTGTCTATCGAATGTAAAGATATGCAATAAATTGGAAAAGTTTGACCTTTCGATTTTGGTTTTACATGTACAGATAAGCCAAATATAAGAAAAATAGCATGAATAAGTTGATTGATGTCTATCGGTTAGCCAAAATATCAATTTAAATACCAAAAATTAACTACTTATACATCAAAACACATCTAAGTATACATCGAAAAATATATAAGTGTAGTACTCCATCCACATCAAAGATCGTCTTCTTCACCAATCCTCTATCTACAACAACAAATTACACCACTCGATCAACTAGAAATAGAAGTCAACCTCAATTCTCCACTAATTGCTCAACAAAAGCCCCACGAACCGAAAAATCCATAATAACAGAGATGGCGAAAAACATGGAAATCGAATCGAAACTCTTCCAGAAAATCTCCTGCGGAAACTTAGATCGGAGAATCGCCTTCCATCTCGTCGATGAAATGCCATTTCTCTTCGTCCGCGTCGTGAAACCCAAAATCTCAAACCCAAAAACAGAGCCCTCTTTCTTTGCGATGCTAGTAATCGGGACCCACACCATCAAAACCAAATCCCGGCCATAAATGGACAATAGGACCAAATTAAGCTTAAAAATTAAATTGAGTAATGACCTTTGTGCCCTTTTCAGCTTAAAAATAAAACGAAAATAAATATTAAATTGGAAAGATCCCAACCATCTAAAATTTGAGATGTGTGGCCAGGATTAGTCCACACTGTCTCACTCTAATTATGTAGTCTCATTTGATTATATTCCTATATATATATATATATATATATATATAAAAAGCAACTTTGTTTCTATATTTGTTTTCCCACCTAAACATACTTGCTAAAATCGATTTCCAGAATTTTTTATTTTCGGTTACATATATGCAATAAATTGGGAATGTTTGACTTTGAGAAATTGCATATATGCAACAATTTGGGAATGTTTGACTTTGAAAAATAATATAAATAAATTGATTGTACGTAGTTGCTAAAATCGATTTCCAGTATTATTTTATTTACGGTTACAAATATGCAATAAATCGGGAATGTTTGACTTTGAAAAATAGCATAAATAAATTGATTGTTGTCTATCGGATTTACATGTACAAATATGCAATAAATTTGGAATGTTTGACCTTTCGATTTACATAAATAAATTGATTATTGTCTATCGGATGTAAAGATATGCAATAAATTGGAAAAGTTTGACCTTTCGATTTTGGTTTTACATGTACAGATAAGCCAAATATATGAAAAATAGCATGAATAAGTTGATTGATGTCTATCGGTTAGCCAAAATATCAATTTAAATACCAAAAATTAACTACTTATACATCAAAACACATCTAAGTATACATCGAAAAATATATAAGTGTAGTACTCCATCCACATCAGCATCGTCTTCTTCACCAATCCTCTATCTACAACAACAACTACACCACTCGATCAACTAGAAATAGAAGTCAACCTCAATTCTCCACTAATTGCTCAACAAAAAGCCCACGTAACCCCGAAAAATCCATAATAACAGAGAGATGGCGAAAAACATGGAAATCGAATCGAAACTCTTCCGGAAAATCTCTGCGGAAACTTAGATCGGAGAATCGCCTTGATCTCGTCGATCAAATGCCATTTCTCTTCGTCCACGTCGTGAAACCCAAAATCTCAAACCCAAAAACAGAGCCCTCTTTCTTTGCGATGCTAGTAATCGGGACCCACACCATCAAAACCAAATCCCAGCCCGCAAACAGGCAATAGGACCAAATTAAGCTTAAAAATAAAATTGAGTAATGACCTTTGTGCCCTTTTCACTTAAAAATAAAACGAAAATAAATATTAAATTGGAAAGATCTCAACCATCTAAAATTTGAGATGTGTGGCGGGATTAGTCCACACTGTCTCACTCTAATTATGTAGTCTCATTTGATTATATTCCTATATATATATATATATATATATATATATATATATAAAAAGCAATCTATTTCTATATTTGTTTTCCCACCTAAACATACTTGCTAAAATCGATTTCCAGAATTCTTTTATTTTTCGATTACATATATGCAATAAATTGGGAATGCTTGACTTTGAGAAATTGCATATATGCAACAATTTGGGAATGTTTGACTTTGAAAAATAATATAAATAAATTGATTGTATGTAGTTGCTAAAATCGATTTCGATATTATTTTATTTACGATTCTGAATATGCAATAAATCGGGAATGTTTGACTTTGAAAAATAGCATAAATAAATTGATTGTTGTCTATCGGATTTACATGTACAAATATGCAATAAATTTGGAATGTTTGACCTTTCGATTTACATAAATGAATTGATTATTGTCTATCGAATGTAAAGATATGCAATAAATTGGAAAAGTTTGACCTTTCGATTTTGGTTTTACATGTACAGATAAGCCAAATATAAGAAAAATAGCATGAATAAGTTGATTGATGTCTATCGGTTAGCCAAAATATCAATTTAAATACCAAAAGTTTGGCCTAAAAACAAACAAAATTTGCTATCCTACCACATCATTAACGTGTAAAAAATAAATAAACATTTCCAAGAATAATCTAATTACAATTTAATATTTTCTGTTAATTTTATATGTATATATATATATATATATATCAACTGATAAGATTTTATCTTTTGTAGGTCAAACTGATTACAATTAACTAGAACACATAATTTATTTTTGTAATTATATTCTCAATGAGGAAATTTCAAGATGGTTACGAAAATAAAAGGCAAGTAATCAAAACATCAAAATATTTTATAATGTATCAAATTATTACCATATATATATAGATAACCTACGTTTCTGATATGCATAATTGATTAATAGATATAATCATAATCTATTATTACGATATATATAAATGTTTCTGATGTGCATAATTAAATAATAGATATAATCATAATCTAATTTTCGTATGCAGCCGATTTGCTATTAAAGTTTTTTCTAAAATATGATGCCTTGATCTCTATAAATATATAATTGTCACCACATTTGTTTTTCACGCAAAGTTGCAACAATAAACTCATATTATACAATTTCTCTTCCGTGAAGCATTTTCATAAGAAATCCGTTACAATAACTTTGTTCATTACTCTCATATGCAATTTGAACATGAATAAGACTCCGTGGACGGTCAAAACTAGGCTCGTGCGAACGCACGAAAAATCGATGTATAATGACAAGTGTCATGTGTTAAATCTAGAATGTGTTTTTCATGACACTGGTAAGATTTGTTTTGGGTGTACTTTTTGTCTTATCGATTTCATGATTTTTAACATACTAATAATTGTTATATTAGGTGCCACTGCATCTATGTAAGCACATACAATAATATTCTAATGATTTAATGATAACTATCGTAAATTATAATTAGAAAAAACTAATCGCATTATATGACAGTCTACACAATAGACACAGTATAGACTCAGGATTCCACTTTACATGAGTGTACTCTTGAGATTAACTTCATTTATACATATATATAAATAATCAATAACATAATCAACAACAATCAGAATGAAATAACATAATGAATAACATCCGCAATTAAAATGTATTATAGATCAACACAATATATAGTAATTTCGTGATAATCTTTGTTGGAAAATTTATGTATAGATTTTGATGATACCATGTAAAACATAGATTAGGAAGTTGGCACCCCATTTTCTATGTAATTCAATTTGAAACTGAGTTGAAGTCAGCTAAGTTGAAGATTACAAGACTCGACTGAAGATTGAAGTGAATACCCAACTGTGTGCGAGCTGGGTAGAGTGAAGAAAAGACTCAGTCAAGTGATAGAAAAGCTCTCAGTCAACTGACTGACAGCTAAGTCATTCCAAAATTATTGGAATCGTATGTCAAAGGGGTATGCAGCAGACAAGACCTGCAGAAAGCTGAAAGAGATCTATTGTCAAGGCAAGTCAAGGTTTTGCTGGAAATAGGCATGTGTCAGGCTGCCATCAATAAACTTGTTTTGCTGAAAGAGTGCAAAAAGCAAGGAACCATTGAGATGTACCTGAAAACCTGCAGAGATTAAGGAAAGGCTGAAGAGCAATTAATTCATGGTACGATCTACATCAGATGCTGCAAGACAAGACAAGCCCACAACCTACGAGTGTGATTCATTATGTCTCTATCTCTTCAACGGACATATTTTCAAATGTGCACTATAAAAGGCTGAGGAAACAAGTGAGAGAAGCGTAACCGAGTTCAACAAGCAAACAAGAAAACAAGCATACAAGCATTCAAACAATAACCTACAAACATCTCTCAAGCTTTTCAATGAAACCCTCGAGCATAATTTAGAATGAATTCAATTCAACACACTCAAAGGAAAGATTACTTTATCAGTTGAAGAGAAAAATTGTTTTCAAGAACAAAGGGTCTATTCTCTAAGGTTGAAGGAGAAGTAGTGAGGTTCCAGATTAAACCGGTGCTTTGAACGTGTTGGAGGGCTAAGGGATCAAGTCCAAGGGTTTGAAGGAGGCAAAAGGAACAGGACAACTGTTGGGAAATTATTTTGTAGATTTGGATGAATGCCATGTAAAACTTAGAATAGGAAGTTGGCACCCCATTCTTGTTATAAATTGCATTGTAATAGATAGGGTGGGTAGAGCTGAGTCAAGTCGGCTATGCTGAACATGCAAGAAGACAATCGGAGACTAAAAGGAAGACTCATTGTGAGGCGGAGTTGAGTGTGGCAAAGAAGAGAAGACAGAACTCGATCAAGGTGCGGCTAAGATGCGGTGAGTGAAGTATCGATCAAGTCAACTCAAGATAGCCAAGTCTCAAGTTGAAGTGACAAAGAGTCATCCAATGATTGGAAGTGACTCAAGTCACCTGGGAAGGCAAGGAAATGCGAATCAAGTCGAGATAATCGAAAGAGATCCGTTGCCGCGAAATCAAGAGAATTACTTAAACAAGTAATACTTCCATACTACCTTTCTTGAAGTGCTCGGTCCCCGAAGCATGCAAAAGGAATAAACCAATGGGAAGCAATCGCACCGTGTCAAAACTCAAAAGTCAAGAATCGTTCATACGAGGAAACGTAAAATCCTAGGATCGCAACAAGACAAGCCACCGACCACAAGTGACTTTCAAAAATAAGCTATCTCTTCAACGGGCAAATTTTTTGAAAGATCACTATAAAAGGTGAGAGAATCACTCGAGAGAAGGTTACCGACACAACCACGAACATTCAAGCTAACATTTGAACTGTAACCAAAAATCACTCTCAAGACATTCAAGCTCAATCCTCAAGCCTACATTACGAAGGAAATCAATCCAACACCACTGCGAAGGAAAGACAACTTCAATCGGTTGAAGAGGAAACATTTGAAGAATCAAGGGTCTACATTCCACAAAGGATTGTAGAAAGGTTCAAGGTCGAACCAGGATTAAGCTATTTGGAGGGCTTCGTGATCAAATCCAAGGAACTTAAGCAAGTGGGCTGTAGTAGCAAGGCACGCTGCGTGAAGAAGGCCGAGTCGCATGCGAGAAGCGGTTGTGTGACCAAGGCGCATCTCCGGATCGAGTCCCAAAGGATCAAGTCACCGTGTGTGATCAAGACTTGTATCTCGATAACCACCACTCGTATATTGATCAATACTTAGTGGATTCCTCTAGGAGTTGGAGAAGAGAGGAGTAGAAGAATTACCCCATCTTCGAACCTCTATAAAAACTTATTGTGTCATTTACATTTCAAGACTTTAATTTCTCGCATCTTATTTTTATATCTCACGATAAATTTGCTATCCAATTGATAATCAACTCGAGTGCTAAAACCAAGTATTAAAACAAACTTAACCAAATTCAAGGATGTTAAGTCTTCCAATAAAACATATCACGATCAAGTTAAGTCTTTAGTCAAAACAAATGAGGTATTCTATCAACAATCGACGAGTGCATTGAGTGACTAACTCGCTAATTAACTAACTTAGTCATCCATCAAGGACTCAAATTTGTGAAGTATTAACTCTGAACATTTTTAAAAGGACTAAATCGAAAAGTTGGTAAGGTTTATTCAACCCCCTTCTAAACCTTACACTAACACCCCTTGGGACCTACAACAACTATCTTGTGAAAAAGCTTAGTCCTAGGAGCAGCAGGCTGTATGATCAAAGTTGTCTCAGACTGATAACTGTTTTGTAACCAAACTTAAGTTACTTATTGGATTCCTCTAGGATTTGGAGAAGAGTGGACTCGAGGAATTACCTCATCCTCGAACCACTATAAAACTGTTTGTGTCCATTTACTTTTCAACATACTTAATTTCTTCCATTTATTTATATTTGCTGATAAAGTTAAACTTGCTTAAGTCTGCCGATAATAATCATTGCTAAAACAAGTGTTGAAAAATATGCTTAAAATTTTAAGGATGAAAGGACTTCTGTTGACAAAACCAAATCATCTGAATTTCTAAGTGTTAGCTGAAAACAACTAAGTTATACTATCAACAGCTCGATCGAGTCTGTTGAATGGGTAACTTTGTTGTGTAAGCCAACCTAGTTGTCCCTCAAGGATTTAACTGATTTGAGTTAACTCTGAATATATCTTAAAAGGACTAAAATTAAAAAGTTGGTAAAGGCTTATTCAATCGCACCAAAAAGAAAGTCTATTTGACAAAGAAGTATGTAGGTCCCAGGGTGACTTGTAAGGTTTAGAAGGGGGGTTTGATTATACCTTACCAAATTTTCGAACTTAGTCATTTTTACATAATTTTTACAAAGTTAACTCAAATTAGCTAAGTCCTTGAGGACAACTAGGGTGGCTTCTTCAAAAGTTACCCGTAATACCCGAGCCTCTCACTACTCACTAAGCCAATATAGTTCATGCATTTCATGTTGGTTATATATCTGATTATTTTATACGACATGGCTAATTTTATAATTTTGGAACTCACTTATAGTAATTAGTCGTTGGATTACTAATTTAAGTAGTTAAAAAAAGGGGTATTTAGTTGTCGGACTATTCGATGCTAGCTATTAAGTTACACGTGGTAGCTATTCAAAGAGTTACAAGATTACACGTGGTAAATTAGGGATGAAAGGTGTCAACAATGGGAGTGTCAGAATACCTAAAATGCGAACAAATTAATTGAACGGATTAATATAGTTACGAGAAAGGGAATCAAATATTGAGTCTAATATATATATATATATATATATATATATATATATATAAGGTGATAATTAAAATATTTTCAAATAATAATGATTTACTTAAGAGGATATAATCTTAAAGAAGACGTTAATAATATTAATTATATAAGTGATAGCAATAACATTAATGTTAATAATAGCCATGATAGGAAAACAAAGCTCATTGCATGTACCAATCATAAGTATATTAAATCGCAAGGATTGTAAAATTAAAAAAATTAAAAAATTATATCTTTAGTGTATATATATATATATATATATATATGGATAAGATCATATGTGGCAAGGGCCTTACCATGTGGTAATGTGGACCAATCTAAGCCATTATCATATTTAATCCTAAGGCCAATATTTTTTCAAATTTCCTTTTTTATATATTGAATGTAGCCCATTTAAGGGCACAATGGACATTTCATCAACATAATCACACGACAATTTTTGGTAACCCCTCCTCTTTTTTGGGATTTCATTAAATCTTTCCCCCTTTTTTGCAATCTGATTTTTTTCACACAAAATCAAACCCCCTTTTTTTCGTCTTTTTCTTCTTCATTCTTCCAATCCACCATTTCTTCTATTCCTTTTTCATACTACCGCTTAATCGCCGAGAACAAAATTTATGTGTCAGTATTCGAAGATTGTCAGGGTTCATTCGACATCAAAATCCAAAACGCCATTGGCAATATTGATAAAGGTCAGATTCTGGTTCGATTTTTTCAAGTTTTCGGTTGTATATTTTTGTAGAAAGGGTTTATCCCTTGAGTTTTCTTCCTTTTATGTCGATTCATGATGATGTTTTTTCTGGGTTTTGTGAGTTAGTTGCGATGCGTAGAGCGCGCAATTGTTTTGTGTATTTGTTAGTGAACCAGTCCTTGTTATTTTGGTGTACATTTTACTTAGGAATTATATATGTTTCCTTACCCTTGGTATATAGTTAAATCTATTGTGGTGTTTTGTTTAACCCCTGCATCAGGAAAAAAAAGGAGCAATGGATATATGTATTGGTGCATATTTAGCATTGTCATAACGACATGAATATGTGTTTTGATGCATTGATAAATTTAATAATGTGTATATAATGTCCATGCAATGCATAATGACGAATGATATTTAAATAATATTATTTTCGTATACAATTAGAGTTTATATAGTGCCCAATTAGTTTAGTTGGTGTATTCTTTTTGATATATTGTGCTTGAGTTCCGCATTCTTTAATATAGTTCATGTTTCTTAATACTATGTTTATAATTTTCAATGGCAAGAGTTTAGGAAAAAACCTGCATCTCTAGGGCTGAACGAGTGCGTAATATTAACAAGAGGTCCAAGACTGCCAAATCGCTTTAAAATCTTGACGCCAAATCAAGAAATTGTAGCTTATATTTTTTTGGCCCATTTTGTTTTATTGCACCCGTGGAAATGAATTGATGAAAACTTAGCTATAAGTTGGTATACATTTAGTAAATAGTTGGTATACAATTAGTTCAGTTGTTTTTATTTTAATTGTGGATATGAATTAATGAAAACTTAGCTATAGATTGGTATACTGATTAGGCAATTGTTGGTATACAAATAGTTTTTATATCGACACACAAATGCATTTGCTGCATCCTTTTTGCTTTTTTTGGTTGACTTGTTTGATGTTAACATCGGTTTTTTTGGCAATTTTATTTTACGTAGTTTTCAGTTGGATCTATTCTATCGATATTTGCAAGCACGTGGGTTTTATTACACACAAAATAATTTTCAAAATATACTGTAGGTCCCAAGGGGTGTGAGTAAGGTTTAGAAAGGGGGGGTTGAATAAACCTTACCAACTTTTCGATTTTAGTCCTTTTAAAATATTTGAGTTAAATACACACTAAGTCCCAAGGGTGACTTGTAAGGTTTAGAAGGGGGGGGTTTGATTATACCTTACCAAATTTTCGAACTTAGTCATTTTTACATAATTTTTACAAAGTTAACTCAAATTAGCTAAGTCCTTGAGGGACAACTAGGGTGGCTTCTTCAAATGGGTTACCTTAATACCCGAGCCTCTCACTACTCACTAGGCCAATATAGTTCATGCATTTCATGTTGGTTATATATCCGATTATTTTATACGACATGGCTAATTTTATAATTTTGGAACTCACTTATAGTAATTAGTCGTTGGATTACTAATTTAAGTAGTTAAAAAAAGGTATTTAGTTGTCGGACTATTCGATGCTAGCTATTAAGTTACACGTGGTAGCTATTCAAAGAGTTACAAGATTACACGTGGTAAATTAGGGATGAAAGGTGTCAACAATGGGAGTGTCGAATACCTAAAAATGCGAACAAATTAATTGAACGGATTAATATAGTTACGAAAGGGAATCAAATATTGAGTCTAATATATATATATATATATATATATATAAGGTGATAATTAAAATATTTTCAAATAATAATGATTTACTTAAGAGGATATAATCTTAAAGAAGTACGTTAATAATATTAATTATATAAGTGATAGCAATAACATTAATGTTAATAATAGCCATGATAGGAAAACAAAGCTCATTGCATGTACCAATCATAAGTATATTAAATCGCAAGGATTGTAAAATTAAAAAAATTAAAAAATTATATCTTTAGTGTATATATATATATATATATATATATATAGATAAGATCATATGTGGCAAGGGCCTTACCATGTGGTAATGTGGACCAATCTAAGCCATTATCATATTTAATCCTAAGGCCAATATTTTTTCAAATTTCCTTTTTTATATATTGAATGTAGCCCATTTAAGGGGCACAATGGACATTTCATCAACATAATCACACGACAATTTTTGGTAACCCCTCCTCTTTTTGGGATTTCATTAAATCATTCCCCCTTTTTGCAATCGATTTTTTTCACACAAAATCAAACCCCCTTTTTTTCGTCTTTTTCTTCTTCTTCTTCAATCCACCATTTCTTCTATTCCTTTTTCATACTACCGCTAATCGCCGAGAACAAAATTTATGTGTCGGTATTCGAAGATTGTCAGGGTTCATTCGACATCAAAATCCAAAACGCCATTGGCAATATTGATAAAGGTCAGATTCTGGTTCGATTTTTTCAAGTTTTCGGTTGTATATTTTTGTAGAAAGGGTTTATCCCTTGAGTTTTTTTCCTTTTATGTCGATTCATGATGATGTTTTTTCTGGGTTTTGTGAGTTAGTTGCGATGGCGAGCGCGCAATTGTTTTGTGTATTTGTTAGTGAACCAGTCCTTGTTATTTTGGTGTACATTTTACTTAGGAACTATATATGTTTTCTTACCTTTGGTATATAGTTAAATCTATTGTGGTGTTTTGTTTAACCCCTGCATCAGGAAAAAAAAAAGGAGCAATGGATATATGTATTGGTGCATATTTAGCATTGTTATAACGACATGAATATGTGTTTTGATGCATTGATAAATTTAATAATGTGTATATAATGTCCATGCAATGCATAATGACAAATGATATTTAAATAATATTATTTTCATATACAATTAGAGTTTATATAGTGCCCAATTAGTTTAGTTGGTGTATTCTTTTTGATATATTGTGCTTGAGTTCCGCATTCTTTAATATAGTTCATGTTTCTTAATACTATGTTTATAATTTTCAATGGCAAGAGTTTAGGAAAAAACTTGCATCTCTAGGGAGGGTCGAACGAGGTGCGCGTAATATTAACAAGAGGTCCAAGACGCCAAATCTGCTTTAAAATCTTCGGCCTTAAATCAAGAAATTGTAGCTTATATTTTTTTGGCCCATTTTGTTTTATTGCACCCGTGGAAATGAATTGATGAAAACTTAGCTATAAGTTGGTATACATTTAGTAAATAGTTGGTATACAATTAGTTCGATTGTTTTTATTTTAATTGTGGATATGAATTAATGAAAACTTAGCTATAGATTGGTATACTGATTAGGCAATTGTTGGTATACAAATAGTTTTTATGCGACACACAAATGCATTTGTTTGCATCCTTTTTGCTTTTTTGGTTGACTTGTTTGATGTTAACATCGGTTTTTTTGGCAATTTTATTTTACGTAGTTTTCGATTGGATCTATTCTATCGATATTTGCAAGCACGTGGGTTTTATTACACACAAAATAATTTTTCAAAATATCTTGTAGGTCCCAAGAGGGTGTGAGTAAGGTTTAGAAAGGGGTTGAATAAACCTTACCAACTTTTCGATTTTAGTCCTTTTAAAATATTTCGAGTTAAATACACAGCTAAGTCCTTGGTGGATGACTAAGTCGATTAACCAGAGTTAGCCACTCAAAGACTTCGATTAGCCGTTGATAGAATAACTCAACCGTTTAGTCCGAACCTTAACTTGGCATTTGTGATGAGATTTTCAAATTGGAAGACTTAACACCCTTGAATTTGGTTTAAGTTTGTTTTAACACTTGATTTTAGCACTTGTTAATTATCGGTTGGAATGCAAATTATTAGCAGATATAATGTAATATGCGAAATGAAATGTTGAAATGTAAATGACACAACAAATTTTATAGAGGTTCGAAGATGGGGTAATTCTTCTACTCTCTTCTCCAACTCCTAGAGGAATCCACTAAGTATTGATCGAGTACAAAGTGGTTAATTATCATCCGATGCAAGTCTTGATCACACAGATTGACTTGATCATTTGGGACTCGATCGGAGATGCGTTGGTCACACACCGTGGCTTCTCGTCCGACTCGGCTTCTTCTTCACAGGCGTGCCTTTGCTACTAAACTCACTTGCTCAACCTTAATGGATTTGATCACGAAGCCCTCCAAGAACTTAAGACTGTTCGACCTTGAACCTTTCTACAATCCTCTCGTGGAATGTAGACCCTTTTGATTCTTCAAATATTTCCTCTTCAACTGATTGAAGTCGTCTTTCCTTCACGGGTAAGTGTTGGATTGATTTTCTTGAAGTTTAGGCTTGAGGATTTGCTTTAATAACTTGAGAATATTTTTGCTTGGTTACAACTTGAATGTTCGCAATGTTCGTAGTTTAGGTATACAAGGTAACCTTTTCTCAAATTGATTCCTCAGCCTTTTATAGTGTTCTTTTGAAAATTTGCCCGTTGAAGAGATAGGCTAATTTTCAAAAGACACTTGTGGTCGTTGGCTTGTCTTGTTGCGATCCTTGAAATTAATATTTCCTCGTATTAAATGAACCTTGACTTTTTCGAGCGACACGGTGTGCATTGCCTCCCATTGTTTATTCCTTTTGCACGCTCGGGATGAGCACTTTAGAATGTTGCAAAGATGGAAGTATTACTTATTTAAGTAACTTTCTTGACTTACGTACGGATCCTTTTCAGATTGCCTGGACTTGACATTGTAGTTCCTTAACTTCCCCAGATGACTTCGAGTCAGCTCCCAATCATTGGATGACTCATTTGTCACTTCAACTTGAGACTTGGCTATCTTGAGTTGACTTGACTGACACTTCACACAGCTACATCTCAGCTGATGCTTCTCCAGTCGAGTTCCTGTCTTCTCTTACTTGCCATACTCAAATTTTTCACAACGGAGTCTTCATTCTAGTCTCCGATTGACTTCTTGCATATTTTAGGCATAGTGACTTGACTCAGCTCGAACAACCCTATCTATTACAATGCAAATTACAAAGAAAATGGGGTGCCAACTTTCTAGTCTAAGTTTTACATGGCATTCATCAAAATCTAAACAATAAATTTCCCAACAATTTCCCCCTTTTTGATGATGCCAAAACTTAAATCATACATACAAAATGTAAATATCAAAGATACATACAGGTAGTGCAGTAACAGAGAATGTATGCGTAGAATCAATCTTTTTATTGATCATAACATTCTTGTCCTTTACACAATTTTATAAAGTGAATCGAACAAACATCTATGTCTACGCATAAATAGAGAAATTACAAATTTCTTATTCAATGTACAGAAGACTTACATACTTATGCATTTACAAAAGTAAATTACATGAAGGGGTGGACAACAACACTTCATCTCCTAGGCTGCCTCCTTCTTTCTTCATCAGCTCTGTCGTCTTCCTCGACCTTTTTCTCTTCTTCTCTTCTTCACCGCTTTTTTTCTCATAGGCTTTTCTCGGCTTCATCTCTTCTTTTTCTTTCTTGTCTTTCTTCCCACAAAATGAGTTTGTCTTTTATTTTCTTCTTCGATTCTCTTTACATACTCGGATTATTCTGGCCACTTGCAAGTTGGCTACTTCAAAAACCAGCCCAATAGATCCCTCATTTCTTCCCGGATCTATATATTCGATGTTTTTGGGGGTAGAGGTCTAGGTTTGAAACCTCTTCCTCCACTTTGCTTCTACCTCTTCCTCTGGGTGTGTATTGTCTTTGGGGCCATCTTCTTTCCAAAGAGAGTGACCAGGCAGAGTGATCGCTAGAGTCTCACTGTCGCCTTCTTCACACAGCTTGAGGCCTTTTTCCTAATACAAGTCCCAGGCTTGGGCCATGGTCATGTTCTCGAAGTATCCCTCGGATGCGAGCGTCTTGAATTCATCAACAGATCTCGGCTCAGTTCCGACGTCTGAAATGGCATCAGTATCTCTTCCTGTCGGAATGCCTCCGTATTATTTCAGTATGTCCATCGCACGGGCATCCATTTTTCTTTCAATCTCCGTCATCTCTGCTTCTACTATCTTCCTCTTCTCGAACATGGGCACAAGTGTTGGAGCGCGCAAGTCACTGGAAGTTTGCTTTGATTATCCCTGTGACAAGTCCTTGTTGAGGGGTTCTAGCAACCATTAAAGTCATGTCTTTCGAACCTTCCCCCTCAACAAATTTTCCCTTCTTTTCTTTTCTCTGTTATTCAACTGTCTTTTCCTTCCCAGCTGCATCCTTCTTCTCAGCTGCGGATCCTTCCAACGTCTTTAGGTATTCCTCTTCCCCCTTTTGGCATCATCAAAGGAGAGAAGAACCCCGAAACATGCCACCAAGCATGAAATCTAGGCGATGATAGTGAGTTTTGCTTGGATTCTCAACTGGAGTATCTTTCTTTCCCGAAATTTTGAGCGAGTGGCGTTGGATTCGGCGGTCACCAACTTCATTTCAGCCATAAGAAGGCTGAATTTTTCATTCATGTTCTCCTCTACGCTTGCCAAGTTCTTTTCGATGAAATTCGCGCGGCAGAACTCCATTTACGTGGTATGAGAGGTATGCATTCTATCAATGTTTTCTTGCATCCTCTTCTTCATGTCGGATTGTCGGCGCTCCAGATTAGCATCTTATTGTACAATGCTTTGAAATATCGAACTTGTTCAACGCGCATTGTCTTTCTTTGTTGCCACCATTCCCGATCCTCGACTATGATTCCACGCAGACGGCGAGAAGATTAGCATCTCGGTTATCCAGCCGCATGTCTAATGAGGCCTGGTGCCTTTCCATCTTCTCTATCCCCAGTAAATATAGTCTCGAAAACTTCTCGAACCTCGGATGTTACCTCCGTCTCTCACCAAGGCCAAGCAAACAAAAAGTCAAAGTTCTTTGAACGATTGTATCATTGGAATGAGTGGATCGGTCTATGGAAATGATGTTGATCTCTAGCGATTCTTCATCAAGATCGGGTGCTCTAGTGAGAAAGGGAAACGTTTCTTCAAAAGCATCATCACGGACATAGGGAATGCTTCAACGGTAACTCGTGGCGTGGCGTACCACTGTTGTGTCGATTCTGCTGCAGCTTTGGGAGCCTACGCATTGAATGTGATTCAATTTGGGTCCATTGTGGTATGGACCCGGTGGCCGAGCCTCAATTGTCTCAACAACCGTCGGTCTCTCACCGGTATTTCCTATTGAGTTATCCAGTCCTCGGCCGTATCGGTGGCGTCATCGGAGGATGATGAGATTTGGAGAGGGCTCGTCATCGAAATTGAAAGTTTGGCGAGTAGCCTTAAGATCGGACTTACTCGTGCTTGGATTGTCTTGGGAATCATGAAGGGCACTTATCTCCTTCTCAGATGCATCAATGATAGTAGGAGGGAAGTCTCAACCTCTCGTAGGCCTTCACTACCTCCTGCAATCTCAACTGCAGTGAGGCCTTGGACAATCCCTTCAACAGATTCAACTGTCTTAGGGTCTTGAGGTGGCATCCACAGAGTCTCAACTATGTGGATTGCACTTTCATTGCCAGTGTTAACCCAGGGGAAGATCCATCATGTGCCTCGACCATCGGCGCGTCCTCGGCTGCGAGCGATTGACACTTCACTGAGACGATCTCAACTCTCTCGAGCTTAACAAGTGACAACTTGATGTGTATCTTTTTCTTGTTCCTTCTCCACTTCGCTTCCTAGATTCGGTGTGGAGTCATCTGCAAAGAACCTCCGACCTAGGCTGCCGGTGGAGGGGAGTTTCCCCCTCACCGGGCACACTAGCCGAGTGACTTGGATTGGGGTCACTTTCTCCAAACTCCCTACTTTTACTTTGAGT
Source organism: Rehmannia glutinosa (assembly GCA_016081115.2). NCBI lineage: Eukaryota > Viridiplantae > Streptophyta > Magnoliopsida > Lamiales > Orobanchaceae > Rehmannia > Rehmannia glutinosa. The sequence goes on from CM071926.1 coordinate 44,893,725, forward strand.
GTTCACCGTTGGGGCAAAGTGGGTAAGACACCTTCAATAGGGGTTGGCTCGACTTGGGTCCCCGAATTCCCGGTTCATCGCCAATTCCTTAATGCCTTCATCGAGTGAGTCGGGTGGGTCGCAAAGATTGCAATCTGCTGCACCACTCCCATAGGATCAATTTCCAGCTGTGATTTGGAAGAATCTCCAGGTCCTTCCATCAGTTGTTGCACATGTAGGATCCTGGATTCCCGCATGGCTTGTTGCATTTCTAACTCTTCTGAAGCAGCAGCAGGTTCCAGATCCTCATCACTTCTTGAGAGAACATCGAGGTGGGGATGAGTGTGATCAGTGGTTCCAGTGAAGGGACAAATATTGGCCTTCTCTCGGGCTTGACCTCCGCCAATCGTTCCTTCTCCTTTTCTTTGAAGATATTCAAAATATCTATGCAGTTCTCTTCATCCAATGCCTGGACCACTGTGGTCAAACCGAGAAAATCCATCAATTCTTCTTCTTCTTCAATAAACTCAGGTTTTTGGAACTATTCCCTCGATCGACTCAGCTTCCACTTCCTCCATTCGCACAGACGATTTTGAATGTCTGGATAAGGTGGAGATAACATGATCACATCATCATCATCATCTTCTCTTTGAACTCCTTTCTCAGGAATGAAGGGTTGTAGAGCTTGCCGCTCTTCACCCTCACCCCTGTCTGTCGCAGTGCAGAGATGCGATCTATCGACAGAGATTCACTGTCTCACCGCTTTTTTTCTCGGTTGTTACGTCCACACTGGTCTTGATTTGCCTCTCGCTGATCGGTCGCAGCAGACTTTTGCGCTTTCATCAATAATCTTTGGAGACTCTACTTCTCAAATTTTTTTTGGCATCTGTTCGGTGAGTGGCGACTCATTTGTTTTCTCAAGCTCGATCGCTTGAAGAGTCTTCTCATTTTGTCCTTACCGAGGAAATTCTGGTTCGGATGCGCTTTCCTCCCGAGTCCTGGGCGGCGGGGTGCTTGTTCGCTTATATTTTTAGCTTCACCGCAAGTGTACGGTGTACGTTATCGAATAGGGTAGCAAGGTCGTATCCACGGAGACTAATAAATTAATATGCTAAGTATTGATCCAAGATAATCTTATTTTTATTTAGACGATTGAAACTTGATGATTGTTGTATTGAGATTAAGACAATTTAAATCACTAAAACACAAGATTAAAATAACCCAAATGAAAGAAGTATCAAGATAATGTAATGGATTTCCGAGTTAAGGTTTCGATTAATAATCCTCTTGTTGTCCGGTTTAATCAAGCCACGTTATTATCAATATTCCTATAAGACGATCACAAAGCTATTTTATCCTCACTCTCGAGATGCATATAAAATGTATATTGAAATACTTATGCTAGCATCTCTACTCAACATAAAGCATTCAACTCCCAAAAGCACAAAAGATCAATTGTCCTCACAAATATTTACAAACCTCTCAATTCATGCAAATATATGTGTCGAGTATTTAAGATCTAATATTGAAACTCATCTCTCGAATTATGAATCAATATATCAAACAAGTTAAATCATTGATCAAGTGATAAAACAAGAATAAGCTCAAAATACTCAAATAGGCTTCAAGATAATAACTTCAACTAAGATTAAAACATCCAACAAGAGTTCATTAATCTACTTCCAAAACCCGGAAAATCTCTAGAGTTTAGCTACACATGATTAAACAACTTATAAACAAAGTGTTCAAAGTCATTACAAATGAAAATGAAAGATTGAAACTAAAAGAGAAGCAAGAAAAACTTAGGAACGCGACAATCTCTCGATATATCTCTGTTCTTCAAGCTCCGATGCAACCCGATTGTCTCCTTGATGTCTCCTTCCAAGAGTTGACCCTTGTCTTGTGTTGTAGATCCCAAAAATGCCAAGATATCCTTGTGTGCGCCCAAAAAGCCTTTTTATACCCACTATCAAGTTTAGGGCTTAATGTGCAGACATGGGATTCGGCCAGAGGCCGCACGGGTGGTGCGTCGGAGCACGGGTTACCGTGCGCCGCCTCACCGAAATTATCCAACTCTGTAGGGCGCGCACGGGTGGTGCGTCGAGCACGGCTTACCCGTGCGCCACTCGATGAAATACTCCAACCTCTCGTAGGGCGCACGGGTCATGCATCGACGCATGGGCTACCCGTGCGCCATGTCAGCCTCGATTACATTGATACGGGGGTGCACGGGTGGTGTCCGAGGCACGCCCAACCCGTGTGCCCCTTGTCTCTTCCGTAGACGCTCAATTTTCGCTCTTTTAGGCTTCACTTTTCGTATATCCACTCAATTCTCCGTGTTTCCACTTTGCTTTCCTCGTATTCATATTCAATGAGCTTCAAATATCATGAAATTCCTACAAAATAAGCAAAGTGTAATATCTTTTCCACAATGAGTGAATATGTAACATTTAACGCAGTATGTGCATGTTTACCCATAATTTTAGCTCGAAATACGCCTCAAAATACATGCAAAACTCACACCTATCAAAATCCCCCAAACTTACCCGATTGACCGTCCCGATCAACAATGTTTTAAAAAAAAAAACGATCAAGCACAACAAGGAGATAAGAATAAAAGCGCACACAACGGATCCAAAAAGAGATTCATATTGTTCATCATGAATGTCAAGCAACAAACCAATCAAGCCTCAAATATCTGATCAAAGAACACGCCTCAAGTAAACAAAGTGAAATGCTCTGAATTCCAACTCTCAAAGTTAAGTGTATACCCTCATCTCACGAGGATATAGGACGTGTTTACGCTCAAATCAATTCGATGTCGCAAAATTTCCATAGGCTTGCAATTCGTCTCATTTCTCCGCCACTAAAGTGTATGCAATTTGTGAATCAAAAAGGACTTTCTCATTTGGTTGTAATGAAGGCTCTTTGGTTTGGGTAGGAAATTTTGGATAAAGTGACTCAAACTCGAGTATATAGACCGATGAGCATATCAATCATTTTCATTACAATCTCATATGCCACTCCAATCATCCCTCATTTTTATCAACTTCATTTATCTCCATTTCCTTTCTTTCTTTTGAGAATCGCCTCCATTCACAATCCTTCGCCACCCAAGTTTATCAACTTTTCAATCAATTTTTTTTTTCATTTGTGCATTTTCAGCATTTTTTTTTTACTCAACTCCTTTCCTTCCTCTTTATATCCCATTTAACCAAGTGTGCCCATTTACCCTACTTTTCAATTCCCACCCATTCATCCTCATTCATTCCTTTACTCAACGCTATGCATTCGAGTATTAGGTGATGGATATATTAAGATCAAGGGTTAAATTTTGTGGCTATCAAAGAAATAGGCTATAGGCTTGTTAGGAATTTTATTGTTTAGATTTTGATGAATGCCATGTAAAACTTAGAATAGAAAGTTGGCACCCCAATTCTTGTTGTAAAATGCATTGTAATGAATAGAGCCGCCAAGCCGAGTTAAGTCGCCTACGCCCTAACATGCAAGAAGACAATCAAGATCGGAAGGAAGACTCAGCTGCGAGACAACCGAGTATGGCAAAGAAGAGTAGACGGAACTCTATCGAGCGGTGAGATGCGGTGAGTGGAGCATCGTCAAGTCAACTCAAGAAAAGCCAAGTCTCAAGTTGAAGTGACAGAAGAGTCATCCAATGATTGGAAGGCGACTTTAAGTCACCTGGGGAAAGCAAGGAAATGCAAAAGCAAATCGAGATAAATGTAAAAGAACCGTTGCCTGAAAATCAAGAGATTTACTTAAACAAGTAATATCTCCATACCACCTTTCTTGGAGTGCTCATCCCGAAGCGTGCAAAAGGAATGAACCAATGGGAAGCACTACACCGTGTCGAACTACGAAAGGTGAAAGAACAATTCATACGAGAAAACGGCAATTCCAAGAACCGCAAGCCAACGATCGCAAAGTGACTTTCAAAAATAAGCCTATCTCTTCAACGGGCAAATTTTTGAAAGTTCACTATAAAAGGCCGAGGAGTTTGTTTGAGAAAAAAGGGGATGACACACACGTGAGATATACAAGTATATTAGAAAAACTGAAACATTCTCAATCCTCAAAGCCTACATTACGAAGTACATCAATCCAACACTCACTGTGAAGGAAAGAGAACTTCAATCGCTTGAAGAGGAAACTTTTGAAAACAAGGGGTCTACATTCCAGGAAGGGTTGTAGAAAGGTTCAAGGTTGAACCAAGTCTTAAGCTTTTGGAGGGCTTCGTGATCAAATTCAAAGAGCTTGAGCAAGTGAGTCGTAGTAGTAAGGCAAAGCATTGCCTGTGAAGAAGTTCGAGTCGTGCGAGAAGCCACCGAGTGATCAAGGAGTCTCCAGACTGAGTCCCTAAGGATCAAGTCGGCCGTTGTGATCAAGACTTGTATCCGGGACTGCTACCACTTTGTAAACCGATCATTACTTAGTGGATTCCTCCGAGGAGTTGGAGAAGAGAGGAGTAGAAGAATTACCCCATCTTCGAACCTCTATAAAAACCTTACTTGTGTCATTTACATTTCAAAGATTTAAATTCTGCACTTTTAATCGCTTATATCTCACGATAAATTTGCTATCCATTTGATAATTTATAAGTACTAAATCAAGCTCTAAAATCTTGCTTAATCGACTTAAGGGTGTTAAGTCTTCCGCAATAAAATAAAACCACAAATGAGTTAAATTATAGCCAACAGTGAGTTACTCCATCAACAAATTTCGTTGAGTCTCATTGAGAGATTAACTCTACCTTGAGCGACTAATTCGATTGTCATCATCAGACACAATGTGTAGAATCAACTCAGTAGATTTAAAAGGACTAAATCAAAAATTTGGTAAGGTTTATTCAACCCCCCTTCTAAACCTTACACCACACCCCTTGGGACCTACAAGTGGTATCGGAGCGGTTGGTTCATTGAACCCTCCGCACCGGTTCTTGAACTAGATCTCCAAACTTTTCAAAGTCCGCTTTAGTACTTAAACCTTCAAAACTCTTTTTATTAAAAGTCATTATCATGGAAGCAAATTTGACACGCATCCCTATGTTCACTATTGAAGAATTTGATGATTGGAAAATTCGATGCAAAGCTCATCTATCGACATTACATGATGAGATGTGGATAGTGATAGAAGATGGGCCTCTGCAAATATTAAAGGTGAACACGGTTATGCGAAGAGTTGCGGTGAAGGAGAAGAAGATGTCTTCCTGCACGGACCATGGTTGAAAAACCAAGAACTGAGTGGACAAATGATGACAGAAAAAAGATACAACCTGGACAATTTAGCCAAGGACATCCTTTACAAAACTTTGGACAAAGCCATGTTCAATAAAGTCAAATCATGCAAAACGGCTAGAGAAATCGGGACAAGTGACATTAATTTGTGAAGGCTCGAGCAAATCAAAGAAAACAAATTATCGGTGGCGGTACAAAAATTTGAAAACTTCAAAATGATCTCGGGAGAGAACCTGGATCAACTAGACGCCGGTTTGAAACCACAAATGAGTCAGTCTACACTTGGAAAGGAATATACACGAAGGAAATGTGTATGAAGATCCTAAAAAGCCTTCCAAATTGAATGGGAAATGAAGGTCATGGCACCGAGACACTCCATGGACCTATCAAAGACATCCAATCATGAGTTATTCTCGGACCTCAAAGCCTACGAGTTTGAGCTAAGAAGAAAAGACCGAGGAAGAGACAAATGTACCCAAAACAAATTTGCTCTAATTGTCAAAGATGGGAAGAGAGCCGAGGTCAAAGAGGCAATTGACCCGAAGAAATAGCCCGATGGTTAAAAGATTTAACAAGTTCTTTAACAAGAACTACAAGAGAGGAAAGGGTGAATCTTCCGTAAAGACACTCGACTCCTCCAAATCAAGGGAAGACAAAGCCAACCAAGAGAACAGATCATCAAAAAGTTGAGTATCAAAGGGTGACAACTCAATAATAGAAAGAGTCGATCAAAAGGTTGAATATCTATGCTGAACTCAGACAACCAGGTCACTATGCCATTGATCGTCCATATCCTCGTAGTCAACAAATACAGAGATGAAGAAGAAAGGAAGGTCTTCGAGAGAAAGAAGACAAGAAAGGAAAAAGGCAATGATGGTCGAGATCGCTTTAAACAATTAGTCAAGAGAGACAATGATTCGAGAGCAATGAAGTACTACTCAAGTGACTCAAGAAGAAGCCCCGATCCGCTTGATGGCCAAAGAACAAGATCAAGAAGATGAGGTACAATCTAACTCAACAAACTCGGACACTAGTGATAGTGACTGTGACACACACACTTCATCACCTACTGATCTTTATGATTCATTAAGCAAAATGATGAAAGATTTTGAACACATTAAATCCCCACACACACTATTGAATGAGGAAAACAACCTACTCAAAAGTCAAAACTCAAAGCCGACTAAGGAGCCGAGTACTCTAAGTCAAATAGCTGAGAATGAAAGTTTAAAGGCTGAAAATGCTAAATTAATAGCGTAAATTGCTGCTATAGAAAAGAGGGAGAATGACCTCAAAATGTTATTGCCTCATTCACTAAGGCATCTAAATCATTGGATGATCTTATTATGAGTCAAAGAGAATGTGGAGATAAGACAGCTTAGATTTAATTCCTCTGTGCCATGTCAAACCTCAAGAGTAATTTTGGAAAAAGGATCTTCAAGTCATGAAGAGTCCGAAAAATCCAAAACTCTAAATGTTGCACACACATTCACTCCAAAGCACAACACTAAAATCAAACCGGCCGGGTTACAAAGGAAAAGGAAAACAGCGGCCGGTTGAGTGTGTCTGAAAGGACAACCGAGAAGAGGTTCACCGAGTCCTCAAAGAACTCCAAACGAAAAATACTCAGAAAGAAGAAGCGAGCTACCAAAAATCCCAGAAAACCCATAAAAGAAATACATATGATGGGGATGGTAGAAAATATCCAAGCCAAGCCGATTGGAATAATGTGAACTATCGGCAGACAGACTTATGGAATATAAGCCCAAATGGCAAAGGCCTAGAACTCAACAAAGGCCATTCCAAAAGCATAAGAGCTTTCATCAAAGACACATATGCACCTAGGCACTACACTCAAAGACACCACAATTACCCAAGGAAGGCAATTGCTAAAACACATATGCAGGCATACGACAAAAGAGACAATTTGTATGAACCTAGAATCCCCAAGCAATTTGCCAGGATTAATTATGATTATGGCACCGATAGATGGCAACCCCTTAGAGTCAAATCATTTGGCTATAGGTTGGTTGGATCATCTTACAATTTAACCCCTCGGACCCGCACAAGTATGGGTACCTAAAACTTAATTTCTTTGATTGCGGGTTCAAGGAACAAATGTGAGTGCCAAGGAACCTGGTACATGGATAGTGGTCGTTCCCGGACATATGACAGAAATAAGAGAAATCACAAAATTCAAGGAAGTCAAAGGAGCAAAAGTCATATTTGGAGGAAATGAAGCTCCCGGTGAAATAAGAGGCATTGGATCCATCAAGAGGAATGGATTAGAAATCACGATGTTGCATATGTTGAAGGACTCAACTTCAACTTACTAAGTATCGATCGGCTGTGACAAGGGCTACAATGTTGGATTCAACATGGGTATATGCCAAATCAAAGAAATTGAATCAAATGAAGTGGTCTTTGCAAGGATGTAGATTAAAAATATGTATGTAGTGGATTGGTCAATCAGCAACACCCAAAGACTTGTCTACTAGCAAAGAGCACAAATGAATTAAGTTGGTTGTGGCACAAAAAGCCGAGTCACCCGAATTTCAAAACACTTAACAAGGCGGCAAGAAGTCATCTTGTAGAAGGACTTCCGGACTCGAGATACAAGAAGGAGAGTATATGTGATGCATGTCGAGGGAAAGCAAATCAAGTCGTCATTCAAAGAAAAGACATGCCCATCCTCAACAAGAATATTGCATCTACTTCATATGGATCTATTTGGCCCAAAATGGAACCAAACCAAGATAAGCGGAAAGAAATACACCTTGGTGGTAGTAGATGACTACTCAAGATATACATGGACAATATTCATGTGCAAGAAGAAAGAAACTCTACGAAAACTACCACGGTGATGAAGAGGATTCAAAATGAGAAGAGTCAAACCATTATCAAAATAAGATCGATAGAGGAACCGAGTTTGTCAATGGAATAATAACTCGATGTTGTATTGAGAATGGTATTGGTCATGAACTATCGGCAAAGGACTCCACAAAGAATGGAGTTGCGAGAAAGAAGAAATGAACCCCAAAGAAGCAAAGCAAGGACCATGTTAGTCAAGCAGGGGTTACTAAAGATTTTGGGTCAAGCAATCAACACACTTGCTACACCCAAAACAGGATGTATGATAAAAATGATAAACGACAAAGACTCCTATGAGATCTGGATCGAAGAAAAACAAGTGTTGCATATTTCGAATATTTGGATGTAAATGCTTCATCCACAACATTGGCAAAGACAACCTAAAGGCTTTTGATGCTAAAGTCGATGAGGGAATCTTCTTAGATACTCAACCAAAGCAAAGCCTACAAAATACTCAACAAAAGAACTATGGTTACGAGAGGAATCCATTCATGTAGTATTCGATGAGCCAAATGTAAATGGAGAAGACATTGAAGAGTCACCGATAAGTCAATCATCCAATCATACGTAAGAGTCCCTATGTCAAGTCAAGCCGGAATTATCAATTCGAAGAAGATGAGATAGTCAATCTCAAAAACAATTGGATAATTTGCAAACTAAGTGATAACGAGAGAGCGACCACACCAACACAACAAAGTCGATCAATCCACTAACTTACTCCAACCTCGATGTAAGATGGCCGAGAGACCATCCACCGTAACTTGTCATTGGAGATATAAGAGAAGGTGTCAAAACAAGATCCGAACTCAACAAGAAGCTATGTTCACATGCTTCATCTCGCAAATAGAGCCAAAAGATGTGTCACAAGCATTGATGACACACATTGGATTCAAGCTATGCAAGAAGAGTCAATCGCTTTGAAAGAAATAAAGTGTGGGAATTAGTGCAAAGACCCATGCATCAAAATGTTATTGGCACCAAATGGGTATTCGTAAATAAAATGAACGAGGAAGGCTCTATGGTAAGAAACAAAGCAAGACTAGTAGCCAAAGGATATTGCCAAGAAGAAGGGATAGATTTTGATGAAACATTTGCCCCGTAGCAAGATTGGAAGCTATAAGGATGTTTCTTGCCTATGCGACTCACAAGAATTTCATTGTATATCGATGGATGTAAAAAGTGCATTCCTAAATGGTTTATTGGAAGAAGAAGTGTATGTTGAACAACCTCCAGGATTTGAGCGGAAGACTCTTGGAGACAAGGTATACAAACTCAAGAAAGCCTTGTATGGATTGAACAGGCACCCGAGCATGGTATGATACCCCATCACAATTCCTAATCGAAAATGGATTCACAAAAGGAAAAGTAGATAGAACACTTTTCGTTTAATTCAAGACAAGAAAAGTATACTTGCTTGTTCAAATATATGTGGATGACATTATTTTTGGATCCACTAACAAAGAGTCATGTGAAAAATTTTCAAACCTCATGCAAAGTAAATTTGAAATGAGCATGATGGGAGAGTCGACATTCTTCCTTGGACTCCAAGTGAAACAAAAAGGATGGAACCTTCATAAGTCAAACAAAATACACCGAGATTTAATGAAAAAGTTTGGTATGGAGGAGAAGTCTTCAGAAAAATACCAATGAACACATCACCAAAATGGACATGGATGCGGATGGCAAGCCTAGATCAAACAAGATACTGAGCACTTATTGGATCATTGCTCTATCTCACAAAGCAGCCGTACATCACCTTTGTTTGTAGGTGTATGTGCAAGATTTCAATCTGCTCCAAAAGAGAGCCACATGACAAAGAAAGAGAATATTGAGATACTTGAAAGAAAGCCAAGAAGTAGGCCTATGGTATACAAAGGAAGGTGGATTCAAGCTAATTGGCTATTCGATTCTCGACTATGCTTTGGATGCAGAGTTGACAGAAGAGCACTTCAGGCACATGTCAAATGCTAGGAACAAAGTCGATTTCCTGGTTTAGCAAGAAGCAAAACTCAATAGCCACCTCTACACTGGTGAGGCGAATACATAGTCTGCGGCAAACAAGCAGCCCAAGTCCTATGGATGAGACAAAGAAATTGAGAGACTATGAAGTTGAAGAAAAAGAAATTCCAATCATGTGTGATAACACAAGTGCCATTGCAATCACTCAAAATCCTGTGTTGCACTCAAGAACAAAACATATTGATGTCGATATCACTTCATAAGAGATCATGTTGAAAAGAAGGACATTATCTTGGAATATATCTCAACCGATAAACAACTAGTCCGACATCTTCACAAAACCATTATGTGAGTCAAGATTTGAAGAACTCAAACATGAGTTGGGGTTAATTGAGTGAGCCGACACTCGGGACGAATCAAAGAAGAGAAATGGAATGAAAAGGGGAAAAAGAGCTGAAATGTAAATCACCAAGAATCACCAGACGGAAAGACAAACTACACCGAGTCAACCGATAGCCGAGTCGCTAAGAGAACTGTGAGAAGTAGAGTTAAATCGGCTAGGAGATAAGTCAATAACTTATGAGCAAAGTGACAAAAACGCAGTCGTTTTTACTAAGCGGGAATGTTTTAATGAATACTTCAGCATAATGATGATGTGTACAGACAAAAAGCTGCACACCAAGCTTATGATTGGATATAAATGCTGCCGCATTAAATACGAGACATGAAATGCTCAATAGGCGTCACGAAATCCAAGCCGTTGATTTCGATCACGATTCAAAACCACCCACACGCCCTTTCATAAACCATATTTAAATCATTTTCGTCCATTTCTCTCTCACACTTCTAAAAACTGTTCATCTCTTTCTCTCAAAAGCAAAGCGAGAATACTCTCAAACCCTATCAACCTTCACATCAATTTCTCGAGTTTTTCCTTGATATAATCCTGAGAAATGGCACCAACTTATGACTTTACCAAGTTAGGAAAGCAAATCCACACCGGTTCGACGGTGGATTTCGACGGAATGGTGAAGCAGGGGTCCGACGACACCCTAGTAAAGAAAATCGCTGAGAAGTTGGAAACGCCCCGACTAAAACCGCTTCTAACGTTAGAATATCCGATGACCTATGTGGAGGAGGTCGCGACAATTCTACGTGAATGCCGAGATTCACGATGAAGGAATCAAGTCATCTGCTCACGGAAAGCAACCGACTATCTCTCGCAAGGATTTGGTGAATATTGCTTACTACCGCCAGAAGGAGCATCCGAGATCAAAGAAGTTGATGTAAACTTGGGCCGACGCATGGAAAGAAATAGCCAAGTCCTTTCTTTGCCGATAAAATAATATACACAAAGAAACAAGAGATCTGGCCAAGGAGGATTATCACAAGTTGTTGGACATAGTTGCCAAATGTATCGACATCAAATTTGGCGGCTTTGACCAACCAAAAGGCAAAGCCGATTGTAATGGCTGCAATCATCGAAGAAAAGAAGATAAATCGGTTGAGTTCGCTTCAAAGCAGACGCGCCGAACGTGGGAACAAGTCCTTCAAAGAAGATGGTTCATTTGGAGGTTCCCTAGGATATGGCCTCAGTGATTGGCCGGCTATTGGAGGTGAAAGGAGTCCTCTTAGACATGGGAAGGCATTCCATGTTAACAAGAGGATGTTCGAGCAAAACCTCTCGGCGCAGAAAGAGAGCTTACGCCAAGAGAGGCGACACCAAAGTGAGGGGGAATCACCGACCAAGAAACAAATGTATTTCCTCTCCACCAGAAAGAAAGCGCCCCCTGCAATGCTAAAGAAGATCTTTGCCCTCGCAAAGAAAGAAAACCAAACATGCTCCCGCCGCAGCAGTCACCGCCCAAAGAAGTGTGTCTCCCGCCGCAGCTGCGGCCGAGAAGGACTCACAAATACCTTCTCCGATCGTCAAGAAGAGGAGAACCGAGAAGCCACGACGGCCCGCTCCTCGAAAAAGACACCAAAGACGCCCCACCGCACAAGACTCGAAGACAACATCTTCGAACCGAAATTCCCTGGTACAAACCAGAGACGAAGAAGAATCGCTCAAGCGATCCGAATCGAGAAACCAATCGAGTCGATTCTCGGCCCAAAGACAAATACCGAGAGACTCTCGGAGAAGTAGAGTCTCCGGATGTAGTTGATGAAATGCAGCCAAGTCTCGCCAAGGCGATCGCCAGAGGCAACCGTAAGACACAACCGTAGCTCACACATCCAAGCACAAGAAGAATGCGCCAGAGCGAGATAGTGATGTAATGATTCTATCTCCACCTTACCCGGACATCCAAAATCGTCGTGAGTGGAGGAAATGGAAGTTGAGCAAGTCAAGGGAACAGTTCCAACGGCCCGAGTTCATAGAAGAAGAAGAAACTGCTAAATTTCTCGATTAACATCGTGCTCCCGGCTACGGATGAAGACAATCGCACGCACATCCTGCAGATCTACAAGGACAGGAGAGAGAAAAGCAAGTCTGAAGAAGCCAAGCACGTGAGAAGGCAAGCATCCGCCTATCTCCCGCACCCACGTAACACACACATCCTCTCCTTGATGTCTTCTCCGACGGTGACGAGGATCCGCAGAATGCCGCCGCTACGTAAGAGTTGCAAATGCAGCAAGCATTGCACGAATCAAGAATCCTTCACGAGCAAAGACTAATGGAGGGACCAGGAGAGTCATCCGTAACACACCGAAATTGATCCAATGGGAGTGGTTCAAAGAATCGCCAATGTTGTTGCCGCTACCACTTCCCAAACACTCGTAAAAAGCAATAAGGAGATGGCGATGAAATCAAGCTAGTGGGGACCCCACGAGCCAACCCCTATTGAAGGTGTGCTACCACCGTCCCCAACGGCTGAACAATCAATCGAAACAGCCGAGTTTGGAGACGAGTGACCCCATTCCAAGTCACTCGGTTGGTGCGCCACCGAGGGGGAAACCCTCCACCGCAAAGGCAAGGTCGGAGGATGCTTTGCAGATGACTCCACAACGAATCAAGGAGGCGAAGAAGAGAAATTACAATCACAAGAAGAACAACAAGTTGCCATCAACGGCTCGCACAGTTGAGACTGTCTCACCGAGGTACCAACCGCTCTAAAGGCTAATGACGCTGCTGATGCGTCGAGGCACGAGGAAGGAACAACCCCGGGAGTTAACACTGGGGCGATGAAAGTGCAATCCATGGGGTTGAGACTCCTATAGATGCCACTCGTAGAAGACCCTAAGACACCGACACTGTCGAAAGGGAGGACCAAGCCTTGCAGCAAAGAGAGAGACCGCTGGAGGTAATGAAGGCCCACGGAGGTTGAGACTTCCCGGGGTAAAGAAGTCAAGTAGAGAACATCCCTCCCGCTATCATCGACCCATCTCGAGAAGGAGATCGCGCACTTCATGATTCCCAGGACAACCCCGATGTCACTTTTCCGGGATCGGAAGGCGAAGAAGAAGTCGAGTCATCCCCATGACAAATCCAAAAGACTCACCTGCGGGTGTTCCAAGCACGAGCAAGTCGATCCCAAGACTACTCGTCAAACTTTTAACTTTGATGATGAGCCACCACTGAAATCTCATCATCGTCCGATGACGCTTCGATAAGGCCAAGGACCAGCTACAAATGGAAAAATCACCGAGACCAACGGCCGTTAAGACAACAGAGGCTCGCAAGTTTAGTCCACCTCACAACAAGACCCAACTAAACAAGAGACCACTCGCAGGCTCCTCAAGTCGCAGCAGATCGATTCCCAAAAGAACCGCCCCGCACCACTCATCATCGAACAGATTCCAGTTGGCGGTGATGAATCCTTCGTAGAGTCTTTTCCTTTTTCACTGAAATACCGGAACTCCACGAAGAGTCGAAACGAACAAGCACGCTATCACGCATCAGCTCCTGTTTTTCACTCAGGCACCATTGTTCCAAATTGATTTTGATTTTGACGCTGATGGCCATCACCGCAATGAAGAATCACCAAGTTTGAGAAGTGTTCAAAGCACTATTTGGCCGAGGTTGAACGGATGGAGAGGCATCGCCCTCTTTGGACATGCGATCGACAACAGAGATGCCAACCTTACAAACCGACTTGAGAGGCATCACAGATAAGGGAATGGTGGCAACAACAAAGAATCAATGCGTGTGGAACAGGTGAGATACTTGAACTTTGTTCAACAAACTCACGTGTGGAGAGTCAAAATACTGATGCAAAAACGGCCGAGAGAACACATTGAGCATATGCATGAAGCTCACACCGCCGAAATCAAGTCGCTGCGTGAGCAAAATACAAATGATATACAACGTTTGGAAGAACACATGACTAGAAAATTCAGCCTTCTCATGGCCGAGATGAAGCCGATTTCAGCAGAGTCCAACGCTACACTCGATCCGAATTCGTCTTGCTTACAACGCAAATGACTTGAAGCAGAACTCGACTATCCGCAGGCTCGATTTCATGCTTGCCAAAGATGTTCCCGGGGTTCCTCTATCCTTTGATGATGCCAAAAAGGGGAAGAGGAATACCTTAAAGCAAAGAAAATCAAGCCGAAAAGAAAGGAGCAAATGAGAAGGGAAAATCACCGAGGAAATTTTGAAACAAAAGAAAGGAAAATCACGAGGGGAAGGATCAAAAGATGTGACCTTGATGATTGCACAAACCCTCAACAGGTCCTCACACACAATGACATTATAAGCAAGAAACTCCCATGACTCGCCACTCCAACACTCTGCTGTATCTATGGTGAAAAGAAAAATAATTGAAGCAGGGATGAAGGAAGTGGAAGGAAGAATGGATGCCCGAGTTATGAACATCTTGAAAGAACATGGAGGCATTCCAAAGAGACAGAGACACCTATGCCATCTCATATGTCGGGACAGAGCCACGATCAGATGAATTTAAAACGCTCAAACTGAGGGATACTTTGCAAATATGTCTATGGCTCAAGCTTGGGACTTGTACGGGAAAAGGGTCTCACGTTATGTGAAGAGGCCGACAGTAAACAGACTTCCTGGCATCACTCACTGCTGGTCACTCCGCCGGTCACTCACCGAAAGAAGAAGACCCGATCAAAGATACGCCAAGAGGTAGAAGAAGAAGCGATGAGTGGAGGAAGAAGCTTGCACCCAGGCCTCCGCCCAAGAATATTGAATACGTAGATCCAGGAAAGAAAGGAGGGATCTCTTCAATGGGCTTGACCAAGTGGCAAATTTGAAAGTGGCTAAAACTAACGTTGAGTATGCAAAAAGAATAGAAGAAGAAAACAAGAGACAAACTCACTATGGCGGAGAGACAGAAAGAATAAGAAGAGATGAAGCCGCCAGAAAGCATATGAGAAGAAAAAGAAGGCAAAATGGTGACGAGAAAAAGAGAAGAAGAGAAGAAGATGCCGATCAAGATGAAAGAAGGAGACAAATAAGGAGATAAAGTGTTGTTGTCCAACCCTTCGTAGTTTATCATGTAAATACATACAATGTAAGTCTTCTCGTAATAAAGCTATAAATTCTTTATCTTTTTTGTGAAGACAATTATATACTCGATACACCTTGTAAAATGGGTTGTGTTAAGTACAAGAATGATATGATCAATAAAAAGATTGATTCTCATGATACATTCTATGTCAATACACTATCTCAGTATGTATCTTTGTTATTTGCATCTTTGTATGGTTTAAGTTTTGGCATCAAAAAGGGGGAAATTGTTAGGAATTTTATTGTTTAGATTTTGATGAATGCCATGTAAAACTTAGAATAGAAAGTTGGCACCCCAATTCTTGTTGTAAAATGCATTGTAATGAATAGAGCCGCCAAGCCGAGTTAAGTCGCCTACGCCCTAACATGCAAGAAGACAATCAAGACTGGAAGGAAGACTCTGGCGAGAGACAATTTGAGTATGGCAAAGAAGAGTAGACGGAACTCTATCAAGAAGCAACAGATGCACTGAGTGGAGCATCACCAAGTCAACTCAAGAAAAGCCAAGTCTCAAGTTGAAGTGACAAGAGTCATCCATGATTGGAAGTCGATCGTAAGTCACCTGGGAAAGCAAGGAAATGCAATCAAGTCGAGATAAATGTAAAAGAACCGTTGCACGAGAAATCAAGAGATTTACTTAAACAAGTAATATCTCCATACCACCTTTCTTGGAGTGCTCACCCTGTGCGTGCAAAAGGAATGAACCAATGGGAAGCACTACACCGTGTCGAACTCAAAAAGGTGAAAGAACAATTCATACGAGAAAACGGCAATTCCAAGAATCGCAAGCCAACGACGCAAAGTGACTTTCAAAAATAAGCCTATCTCTTCAACGGGCAAATTTTTGAAAGTTCACTATAAAAGGCCGAGGAGTTTGTTTGAGAAAAAAGGGGATGACACACACGTGAGATATACAAGTATATTAGAAAAACAAACATTCTCAATCCTCAAGCCTACATTACGAAGTACATCAATCCAACACTCACCGTGAAGGAAAGAGAACTTCAATCGTTGAAGAGGAAACTTTTGAAAACAAGGGGTCTACATTCCAGAAGGGTTGTAGAAAGGTTCAAGGTTGAACCAAGTCTTAAGCTTTTGGAGGGCTTCGTGATCAAATTCAAAGAGCTTGAGCAAGTGAGTCAGAGTAGCAAGGCAAATGCCTGCGTGAAGAAGCCGAGTCGCACGAGAAGCCACCGAGTGATCAAGGCGTCTCAGCATCGAGTCCCTAAGGATCAAGTCGGCCGTTGTGATCAAGACTTGTATCCGGACTGTACCACTTTGTAAACCGATCATTACTTAGTGGATTCCTCCAGAGTTGGAGAAGAGAGGAGTAGAAGAATTACCCCATCTTCAACCTCTATAAAAACCTTACCGTGTCATTTACATTTCAAAGATTTAAATTCCTCGCACTTTTAATCGCTTATATCTCACGATAAATTTGCTATCCATTTGATAATTTATAAGTACTAAATCAAGCTCTAAAATCTTGCTTAATCGACTTAAGGGTGTTAAGTCTTCCAATAAAATAAAACCACAAAGAGTTAAATTATAGCCAACAAATGAAGTTACTCCATCAACAAAATTTCACCGAGTCATGAGAGATTAACTCTACTAATGAGCGACTAATTCGATCGTCCATCAAGGACACAAATTGTGTAGAATCAACTCAGAGATTTAAAAGGACTAAATCGAAAATTTGGTAAGGTTTATTCAACCCCCTTCTAAACCTTACACCACACCCCCTTGGGACCTACAAGGCTCAACTTGGCTAACTAGACTTTCAATATCATCATTAGGTAAGCAAAAGGCTTGAAGGGCTAACAAAAATGGCCTTTAATCACCTTCACACGTGATACAACATGTGGCCTTGACAGAGATACCCAAGCAAGTTCTAGAATTTTAACGACATGAATGATACACTCAAATCACAACAAGATCAGCGCAACATACAAGCAGTAAAGGCTCAAAAGCTCACAGGCTTGCAATTATGTAATTCAAAGCATCAAACTAAGTTTTCCATATCAACATGCTCAATGTCATCTATTCAAGGCTCAATCAATTCGTAACCAACATCCAATCCTAACAATATGAATTTTCAATCAACACACAACAACAAGTTGCAACATGCCCGATCAACTCACTCTCTAACCACTACGAAAGCAATAGACGTGATAAAGTTATAAACGTGCTCTAATGCAAATGCAACCTAGAATGCTCTAATGCAACTATATGAAAACACAAAATGCATGAATAAATTTTTTTTTTTCGTATCCACACTTTTCATGTATTAAAATACTATCTCTCCCCCAAACTTGAATGAAATTATAGTGTCCTAAGGGGAAAAATAGAATTTCAATAACGAAAAGTGGGGATATACTCAATCATCAAGGCAATGTGGGGAAGTGGCCTTGAGAAATATGCCACATTTGTAGCTGTTGGAGCACTTGCCACGTCTCCTCAGAACGCCGATCAGATCGCTCGCTGAATGCGAGAAAATCAGCCCTATGTTGCCTCAAATCCTCTCCTTGCCGCCTCAACTCTTCTCCTTGCCGACGCAAGTCCTCCCCAAACGCATATAACATGTCTTGAAAATCAGTGCCGCGTTGGGGTCCTCCACTATGAGAAGTACCGGGACGATCCCCGCTTTGAGAGTGTCGGGGGTAATCGCCTCCGTGTGAGGACTCGGGTATATCATACCCAATTTGGGGGTGATGAGGTTCCATCCCCATTTCGCGTCCATGTATCTCATCCTCCTCCGCCACCATATCCTCTTCATCCAAGAAACCTTCAACTCTGCGCCTCTTTCTTGCCTCTATAGCCTCGGTAATTCGGTTATGTGCATCAGAGTTCATTAGGAAGTTGGTGGTGTCCGTCAATGTATCGACTGTAGTGTATGGCAGGTTAGGCAACGGAAATGCATCACCTTTCTTTTGTAGAAGTACCAATGTGTTGTCTTCATTTGCTATGAACTTCATGTGGTGCAATGATGCCAAATTAACCCGAGTGCTGCCCAGGATAGGCTCCAAGCCTCGAAAATCGACATTGAAATGCCGGGCAATAGGGGAAATGAGGCCCCCTATCGAAATCGTACCCCCTTCCCGCCTAGCTAACTGTTCGATTTGCTCGGCAAAATTGACGGCAGTGTTGTAGGGGGTGTTTGTGACCATACACCAGAGGAGATAGAGCTCCTTAGTCGTCATCCCTCCAATATTTTCTCGGGAGAACACGGAGGATGCAGTCACGCGTTGTATATATCGAAAAACTGGATTCCGGATCCAAGAGGCTTTTATGTCCGCGCGGCATACAACATTGGTCCCGTTTGTGGTGTTTCCACAAGCATTCTCCAAGTCGTATTGATCATAATGGGGCATCGGGCGGTACGAGCATTTGTTGGGACCTCGAAAATGGTGTTCAATTGGGTCATAGACAGTTGTCTATGAACATTCCCGAACTGAAATTTTATCATATACGGTTCAAAGGTCCGCCTTGTTTGAGTACTTCCACGGTACTCAAAAACTCCAATGTGTATCTTTTAAATGTCGGCCACCTTCGGCTCATGAAGTTCGTCCATCCAACCTTTGCGAGAAGACGCCACACGCCCTCATGTATCCCCAAAGTTTGGGTACAATCATCGCTTTCGGCATAGCGGGATGGAGCTATTTGGTGACGATCAAGCGATTCCATCGCCAAGATCATCGACATTTGTCAAGTTAACCCCATATGCCTCTCGGACTGCTTTTGGTCGACCTGGGCGGTGCCACGTCGCGTTGTGCCGCCCCGCGTGCACGTCTCCTTCCACCCTAGGGTTTCTTCGCCGCCATGAAGGATTTGTACCTAAAATACATTCCATTAGCATCCCAATATCATCAATGGCAACAACAAAGTAGGGGATTAAAGCTAACATATTAGGTGATGCAAATTCACTTGCCCACGTTACTTTGATCGATCAACTACCCCATCCAAGCAAAAATTATGGCCATTCTAGACAAGTATTAGCTGAAACAATCATTGGCCATGCCGTATTCATCAACAATTCATCCTAAATCTCCTCAATTACACAAGCCCACAAGGTGTTTGATAATTTGCCTCAAAGAATAATTCACACAATTCATAGCAAAAATATCAAAATAAGCACCTATCATGATCCCTAATACATAATAGACAACGAATTCGCAAGGAGAAACGGTGTTCTTACCGGAATTCTCTATGTTAAACTCGAAGTAGATGATTTGAACCCTAGGTGCTTTTGCTCACAATTCTTCAAGCAATATTCAAATTCGATGTAAAGTGAAGTTCAGTTGTGATGGGGGAGGGATTATGTGGACGAATTTGAGTGAAAACTTGGAGAAATTTTGAAAACAAGGGAGGACTAGGGAGGGGCGCGCGATTTGGAGAGAGTTTGAATATGAAGAACAGCTTTAAAATCACAAATTTATCCCCTTCTCACAGGCGCACGGGTGGTGCGTCAAGCACGGGCTACCCATGCGCCACCCCGGCAAATTCCTCGAACTCTCTCGTAGGGTGCACGGGTGGTGTGCCAACGCACGGGTTACCCGTGCGCACTTTGACAAAGAATTTAGGTTTTTTTTTTTTTTTTGAAAAAAACACAAAAAATGAAACAAAAACACACAAATCACACTCATTAATAAAAACACGCATGTCAAATCACTCCAATCACACAAAATTGAAAGTAAACACACACAAAAATGAAAGTCACACAAAAACCTTTGGGTTGCCTCCCAACAAGCGCTATATTTAACGCCTTTAGCTTGACGCTGTTTTGTTAAATTACGGGTCGCGCAAGGTGGTGGATGTCACCTCCTCTTGATTCCCTGAAAATATTGCTTAATCCGTTGGCCGCTTACCATGAAAGTCTCGCTTCTTTTGTCAACAATTCTACAATCCCGTGGATTCAACACTTTCTTTATCACGAATGGCCCCGACCACTTAGACTTGAGTTTTCCCAAAAATTTAAGGCGTGAATTGTATAGAGCACCCTGGTTCTCTCGAAAAACTCTCTTTTCTTGATCATCTTATCATGCCACCTCTTGGTTCTTTCCTTGTAAATTCGGGAATTTTCGTAAGCTTCATCCCGAAATTCTTCCATCCGATTCAAATGGAGCAACCTTTCCTCGCCGGCTTTAAAATCCAGATTCGCTTGACCGCCCAAAATGCTTTGTGCTCCAATTCCACCTAAAAATGGCACGACTTACCAAAGACAAGTTGATATGGAGATGTGCCCAACCGTGTCTTATATGCAGTCCGGTATGCCCACGAGCATCATCCAATTTTAACGCCCAATCCTTTCGGTTGATGTTCACCGCTTTTCAAGGATTTGTTTGATCTCCTGTTAGCCACTACCTTTGTCCATTGGCTTGTGGATGATATGCCAATGCAACTTTATGTTTGACTCCATATTTTGCCAACAAGTTGCTCATCAATTTGTTTACAAAATGCGACCCTCCATCACTAATTAAAGCTCTTGGAGTGCCGAATCTAGTAAAGATGTTTTTCTTAAGGAATCGCATTACAACCTCGAGCATCATTTGTTTTGGAAGGAATTGCCTCTACCAACGGGATACATATTCCACAAAGCAAGTAGAATATATTGATAACCCGAAGACGATGGAAATGGGCCCATAAAATCAATCCCCCACACATCGAACAACTCCACTTCAATTACATTGGTCATTGGCATCTCGTGCTTCCTTGAAATGTTTCCCATTCGCTGACACCTGTCACATTGTTGCACAAACAAATAACAGTCATTAAATAAGGTGGGCCAATATAGCACACTTTGCAATGCCTTCGTTGCGGTGCGAGTGGGACCAAAATGTCCGCCAGATGGTGAAGAGTGACATTGTTGTAGGACTCATTCCCATTCTTCTTGAGGTACGCATCTCCTTCTGATTTTGTCCGCGCACCTCTTAAAGAGTAGGGGGTCATCCCACATGTAGAACTTTACATCATGTAAGAATTTCTTCTTTTGATACGGTGATAAATCCGGAGGTAGAACTCCGGCAGCCAAGTAGTTGACAAAGTCCGCATACCATGGGAACTTTGCCTCAAGCATGAGTAATCTTTCATCTGGAAACTCCTCTTTGATCAATCCCATACCTCCTTTTGCTCCCTCTTGATTTTCTAATCGAGATAGATGGTCCGCTACCACGTTCGCATCCTTTTCGGTCCTTAATTTCCACATCAAACTCTTGCAATAATAAGATCCATCGAATCAACCTTGGTTTCGCATCCTTCTTGTCAAAGAGGTATTTGATAGCCGCATGGTCGGTATGCACAATCGTCTTCGTCCCGATCAAGTAAGATCGAAATTTATCAAATGCGAAAACAATCGCCAACATCTCTTTCTCTCGTTGTGGTATAATTCTCATTGAGCACTCATTTGTCCCAACGCTCGACTTGCATAGTAGATGGATCGAACAATTTTTCCCTTTTGACCGAGAACAACCCCAACCTCATAGTCGCTTGCATCACACATTAGCTCAAATGGTTGACTCCAATCTGGGGCGACGAGTATAAAGCGGTCACCAATGTCGTCTTCAACATTTCGAACGCCCGCAAACATTCATTGGAAAAAATGAAAGCAACATCTTTTTCTAGCAATTGGCTCAAGGGCTTAGAAATTTTAGAAAAGTCACGGATAAACCTTCTGTAAAATCCGGCATGGCCCAAGAAGCTCCGAATGGCTTTCTCGTTTGTAGGAGGTGGTAACTTCTCAATTGCTACAATCTTTGCCCGATCAACTTCCAAACCTGCAGAAGAGACTCGATGACCAAGTACAATGCCATCGCGTACCATAAAATGGCACTTTTCCCAATTTAGTACTAGATTGGTCTCTTCACATCGCTGCAAAACTAGGGAAAGATTGTGAAGACAATTATCAAAAGAATCACCAAACACAGAGAAATCGTCCATAAACACCTCCATAACTTTTTCAATAAGATCGTGAAATATAACCATCATACAACGTTGGAAAGTGGCAGGCGCATTACATAAACCAAATGGCATGCGATGAAATGCAAATGTGCCATACGGACATGTAAATGTTGTTTTCTCTTGGTCTTCCGGCGCAATCATGATTTGATTGTACCCGGAATAACCATCTAAAAAGCAATAATAATCATAACCTGCAAGACGATCCAACATCATATCGATAAAGGGGAGGGGGAAGTGATCTTTTCGAGTGGCATCATTAAGTTTTCTATAATCAATACATATTCGCCACCCTAGAACAATTCTAGTAGCAATTTGTTCCTCATTTTCATTTTTCACCATCACCCCCTTTTTTCGCACCACTTGTACCGGACTCACCCATGAACTATCGATATCGCATAAATGATCCCGTCATCCAACCATTTCAACACTTCCTTCCTAACCACATCTTGCATAATAGGGTTTAGTCGTCTTTGGTTTTGCAATCGATGGTTTATAAACATCTTCCATCCGAATTTTATGCATCACAATGGATGGACTTATGCCTTTTAAATCGCTTATAGACCATCCTAGTGCCGACTTATGTTTTCGTAAAACCCTTAACAACAGCTTTATCAAGTTGGGTAGGAGTGAGAAGAGATGAAACGATTATCGGATTTGCATTATTTGCCCATAGAATGCATATTTGAGGTGTTCGGGTAGTTGCTTGAGTTTCGGAGGTGGTGTTGTCATTTCGATCTCACGCACGGTCGCCCATGCGCCGCGCACGGCCCGTGTGCTCTTCGTGAGAGTTCAACCTGTCTCTCCGCATCACGCACGGCAACCCGTGCGTGGACGCATGGGTGGTGCGTTCCTTTAAGTTCGCTCCTTATTTCTGGCTTTGCGTTCTCGCCTCTTGCGCTATTAGGTAGTTCCTGCATATGATCTAAGGCACAAACATAGTCGTACAAATCTTGGTTATCAAAATCAAGTACAACATTCGACATTGAGCACGAGTGGGTTAGACCAAATTCCAAATCATCTCAGAGATAATGTATGATCAACATAATCCTCAATGCATGAACTAACTATATCCAAAAAATTACAATTCTCTACCGAATCATGAAATTTCATTGCCTTATATATAGAAAATAAAACATGCTCATCATTAACACGTAATGTGAGCTCCCCTTTTTGCACATCTATTAAGGTTTTACCCGTTGCTAAGAAAGGACGCCCAAGTATCGCTGAATGTCTCGATCTTCTTCCATATCCAAAACCAAGAAATCCACTCGGGAATATAAATTTATCAACTTTTACCAAGACGTCTTCAATAATTCCCCTTGATACGTAAGTGATTGGTCCGCAAGTTGCAATGTCACCGTAGTTGGTTTCACGCCGCCTAATCCAAGTTTCTAAAATGGACAAAGGCATCAAATTAATACTTGCCCCCAAATCACATAACGTTTTATTAAAGAAATTACCACCAATAGCACAAGGGATAGTGAAACTCCCCGGATCTTTCGATTTTGTGGTAGCTTCCTTTGGATAATTGCACTACATTCTTCCGTCACAATTCACCGCTTCAAAGCTTGTCATCCTCCGCTTTTTGACATAACATCCTTAAGAAATTTTGCATAGTTCGGCATCTCTGTTCTAGTGCGTCTGCAAAAGGAATGTTAATGTGCAATTTCTTAAATATATCAAGGAATTTGGCAAATTGATCGTCAAGTTTTTTCTTTTGAAATCTTTGAGGAAAGGGAAGAGATATACGCAACTTAGATATATTCGAGCTAGATGATGATTTTAGCTTTTCACCCTCGTTTGTTCCGCCTCTTTGTTCTCTTCTTTCTTATTTTCTTCAATATCATCCTTCATCACGGATTCTCTTGCTTCCGCCTAGATGCTTCATCCGAAAGTTTCGGATTCCCAGTTTTCTTTAGGCCCTTCATATTCGCACCGCTCAGAAACGAATCGCCTTGCATTGTTCCTCAGGATTCATTTCCGTATTACTTGGAAATTGACCCTTTGATGTTGACGACCCACAATTGTAGCCAATTGACCCATTTGAGTCTCCGATTCTTTATCGAGCTTGTCACTTGTTGTTCTAACTTATCCATCCGGTTGTCTTGCTTAGCGAGGCGGCTCCTCGTGTCATTCATGAAAGCATTAGATTGATTTATGAAGGAGGTGAGTGCATCTTCCAACGACGATTTGCCTTCCCCATTACCGCCTCCACTTGAAGCATTAAATCCCTACGGAGGTTGTAACACATTCTTTGTATTTGCATAGGAGAAATTTTCATGATTTCTCAACCCTGGATGGTAGTGCGTTGGGTTTGAATTATTCCTAAATTGTTGAAATTCTCGTTTATTCACATTATTTACCTCTTCCATCGGGTATAGAAGAGCTTCACTACCCGTGCTCGTGGCCGCTTCCTCGCCCTTCGTAAAAACACTCAATTGAGTTGTCAAAGCCGCTACTTGTGCCGTCAATGTTTTAATTGGTCCAATCCGAGATTTCGCTACTCGTTGTACATTGGATCTTTCGATGGCCACTGCAATCGCTCACGCCATTTCTTCAAGAAGGTTCAAGGCATCTTGTGTAAACCTTGCCAACAATGCTCCTCCCAACGCGGCATCCACAAAGGCCCTCGTTTGTCCTATTAAACCATTGTAGAAGAAGCATAATCATGATCCTCTAGAAACCCATGTTGTGGACATCTATGTAACAAATCCCAAAACCTTTCCCAAGCCTCATATAAAGGCTCGAGTCGAACTCACGGAATTGAGTAATCTCGCTTTTGAGCCGCAAAGTTTTGCTCGTGGAAAGAATTTAAACAAGAACTTTTGGCTCGGTTCGTCCCCGTGCTTACACGCTTGCGTCAAAGTACCTAACCAATTTCTCGCCTTATCCCTTAAAGAGAATGGGAATAGGCGCAATCTTATGGCGTCATCCGAGACTCCGTTCATTTTGATCGTATTGCATATTTGGATAAAATGCGCAAGGTGAGAGTTAGATCTTCGATTGCAAACCCCCAAATCGATTCTCCTTTGCACCATATTGATTAGTGCCTAGTTTGAGCTCGAAATTGTTGGCATTGATAGGAATATGGGCAATACCACCGTAAATACGATTCCTTTGTGGTCGAAAGTAATCACGAATGGCTTGATGTTGAACCGGATCGGTAATTCGCTCCCACCATTGTTTGCCTAGATTGGTAGTTCATTCAAATCCCCCATTATCGGATTGTGTTGTCTTTCAGCCCGTCTAGTGGTAGACCGATTCTCCTCGCGAAAGCCTCAACTTCCCGGATAAGCGGTATTAAGTCCCCCGCCTGAGCGCGTGTTCATGCACTACCCGGACCAAACTAAAAGAAACAAGTCAAATAATGTGGAATTAAAGTCACACTAAAATAAAGAAAAAAAAAAAAATGTCTAAATTAAGAATAATTTATCTATCGCAATATTAGCACCATAAATTGTATTATTCCCAAGAACGGCGCCAAAACTTGTTCGCCTATATTTTTAGCTTCACCGCAAGTGTACGGTGTACGTTATCGAATAGGGTAGCAAGGTCGTATCCACGAGACTAATAAATTAATATGCTAAGTATTGATCCAAGATAGTCTTATTTTTATTTAGACGATTGAAATTTGATGATTGTTGTATTGAGATTAAGACAATTTAAATCACTAAAACACAAGATTAAAATAACCCAAATGAAAGAAGTATCAAGATAATGTAATGGATTTCCGAGTTAAGGTTTCGATTAATAATCCTCTTGTTGTCCACTTTAATCAAGCCACGTTATTATCAATATTCCTATAAGACGATCACAAAGCTATTTTATCCTCCCTCTCGAGATGCATATAAAATGTAGATTGAAATACTTATGCTAGCATCTCTACTCAACATAAAGCATTCAACTCCCAAAAGCACAAAAGATCAATTGTCCTCACAAATATTTACAAACCTCTCGATTCATGCAAATATATGTGTCGAGTATTTAAGATCTAATATTGAAACTCATCTCTCGAATTATGAATCAATTTATCAAACAAGTTAAATCATTGATCAAGTGATAAAACAAGAATAAGCTCAAAATACTCAAATAGGCTTCAAGATAATAACTTCAACTAAGATTAAAACATCCAACAAGAGTTCATTAATCTACTTCCAAAACCCGGAAATCTCTAGAGTTTAGCTACACATGATTAAACAACTTATAAACAAAGTGTTCAAAGTCATTACAAATGAAAATGAAAGATTGAAACTAAAAGAGAAGCAAGAAAAACTTAGGAACGCCGACAATCTCTCGATATATCTCCGTTCTTCAAGCTCCAATGCAACCCGATTGTCTCCTTGATATCTCCTTCCAAGAGTTGACCCTTGTCTTGTGTTGTAGATCCCAAAAATGCCAAAGATATCCTTGTGTGCGCCCAAAAGCCTTTTAATACCCACCATCAAGTTTAGGCTTAATGTCATAGACATGGGATTCCAAAGACAGACGACGGGTGGTGGGCGTCGAGCACGGGTTACCCGTGCACCGCACTACCAAATTATCCAACTCTCTCGTAGGGCGCATGGGTGGTGCGTCGAGCACGGCCTACCCGTGCGCCACTCCTGAAATACTCCAACCCTCTGTAGGACGCACGGGTCATGCGTCGATGCATGGGCTACCCGTGCGCCATGCTGCAGCTCCAGTTACATTGATACAGGGGTGCACGGGTGGTGTCTGAGGCACGCCCAACCCGTGTGCCCCTTGTCTCTTCCGTAGACGCTCAATTTTCGCTCTTTTAGGCTTCACTTTTCGTATATCCACTCAATTCTCCGTGTTTCCACTTTGCTTTCCTCGTATTCATATTCAATGAGCTTCAAATATCATGAAATTCCTACAAAATAAGCAAAGTGTAATATCTTTTCCACAATGAGTGAATATGTAACATTTAACGCGAGTATGTGCATGTTTACCCATCATTTTAGCTCGAAATACGCCTCAAAATACATGCAAAACTCACACCTATCAGTGCTTCTTTCTGTTTCTGAGGAGCTGGCTTTCTTGGCTTGTCAGTCCTCCTTTTCTTGACAATCGGAGAAGGTATTTGAGGGTCCTTCTCTCACAAGGCCGCAGGGTAGGTGACTCCTACCGCAGGGGCAGGTTCATCTTTTGTTTTCTTTGCTGCTTGGGCAACAGTCTTCTTTCCAGCTGCATGGGCAGCTTTCTTCTTCGGAGGGGAGACAACAATTGCATTCTCAGGGTCAGCTGATTACCCCTTACTTGTGTCTGCTCTCTTGGCATAAGCTCTCCTCTGTGCTCCGGAGAGATTTGATCGGAACATATTCTTATTGACATGGAACGCCTTTCCATGTCGGAGTGGAACTTCCTTCACCTCCATCAACCGCCAATCACCAGGCCATACCCCAAGGATCCTCCAAACGATCCATCTGCCTTGAATGATTTATTCCCAATATTTTAGCAGAGTCTGCTGTACAATCTCAATCTCAGCTTCACCTTCTTCTCTTCTCCATGATCACAAATGCATCACGATCAGCTTGGTTTTGGACAGCTGATTAAAGCTTCCAAATTTGATATCTACGCATTTAGTAACAATATCCAATAGCTTGTGATAGTCTTCCTTCAACAGCTTCTTGTCAGCTGTGTAGACAACCTTCACACCATAGTCAGGTTTGGCCACTTCCTTCCATGCAGCAGCCAGGTTTACATCAGCTTCATAAGTCTCCTAAGACTCCTTCCGGTAGGCAACAAAGTTGTGTCGCAAATCCTTGGCGTGATTGTGAATTCTTTTCCATGAACAGAGGACTTGATGTCCTCGTCGTGAACATCAGCATTCACGTAGAACTGCGCGACCTCCTCCACGTAGGTCATTTGAAACTCCATTGTGAGAAAGGGTTTCAGCCCAGACTTCTCCACTTTCTCAACTATTTTCTTCACAAGGGTTTCGTCGAACCCCTGTTTGATCATTCCTTCAAAATCCACGGTAGAACCAGTGTGGATTTGTTTTCCCAACTTAACAAAATCGTAAGTAGATGCCATTTCTTGAAGATAACAAAACTTTGAAAATATGCTTTGAGAATCAGAGGGTTTTGAGAGAAAAATTCTTTCTTTGCTTTGGAAGGAGATGAACAATCGGTACGGTGAGAGAAAATCGGACGAAATGGTATATGTATGGGTTATGAAAGGACGTGCGGACGGTTTTTGAAATTTGATCAAGATCAACGGCTCAGATTTTGCACACCGAATAACATTTAATTTCTCGTATTTAATGCGGTAGCATTTATATCCAATCATAGGCTTGGTCGTGCGAAGCTTTTGATCTGTATTCCTCTTATTATTACGCCGATGTCATCCTTAAAACATTCCCGCTCATTAAAAACGATTGCGTTTTTGTCACTTATCTCATAAATAATTCAACTTACTCCCTAGCCGATTCAACTCTTCTTCTCTCTTTTCACATGGGTACTCAGCTGTCAGCTAACTCGATGCAAAATTGACTTTCCGACATACAAATGATTTACTTAGTCGAGTTACAAACTTAGCTCCATTTTCATCTTTTCTCGTTTCATTTCTTCTCCTTGAGCCTTCCGATTGTTAACTCACCAATTAACCCTAGCTCATGCTTGAGTTCTTCATATCTTGATTCACATAACGGCTTTGTAAATATGTCACCCAATTGTTTATCAAAGGAGATATATTCCAAGGTGATGTCCTTCTTTTCAACATGATCTCTTATAAAATGATACCAGACATCAATGTGCTTTGTTCTTGAGTGCAACACAGATTTTGAGTGATTGCAATTGCACTTGTGTTATCACACATAATTAGAATTTCCTTTTCTTCAATTTCATAAGATCTCGCTTCTTTGTCTCATCCATAAGACTTGGGCACAATAGTCGCCCAAGCTATGTATTCTCGTCACCGTGGATGTGGCTATTGAATTTTGCTTGCTAAACCAGAAAACCACTGTTTCAAGCATTTGACATGTGCCCGTGCGTTTTAACTCTACATCCAAAGATAATCGAGTCCAACAACCAATTAGCTTGAATCCACCTTCCTTTGGGTACCATAAGCCGACTTCCTGGCATCCTTTTAAGTATCTTAGGATTCTCTTAGCTGCAGTCATATGACTTTCTTTTGGTGCAGATTGAAATCTTGCACATACACCTACAAAGAAAGGTGATGTCCGCCTACTTGTGAGATAGAGCAGCGATCCAATAAGTGTTATGTATCTTGTTTGATCCACAAAGCTTGCCATCTACATCCATATCCATCTTGACTGATGTATTCATTGGTATTTTCACAGAAGACTTCTCTTCCATACCAAATTTCTTCATTAAGTCTCTGCTGTATTTTGTTTGACTTATGAAGGTTCTATCCTTCAGCTGTTTAACTTGAAGTCCTAGAAAGAATGTCAGCTCTCCCATCATGCTCATCTCAAATTTGCCTTGCATGAGGTTTGAGAACTTATCACACAACTCTTTGTTTGTAGATCCAAATATAATGTCATCTACATATATTTGAACAAGCAGTATGCTCTCTCCATCTTGAATTCTGAAGAGTGTTCTGTCCACTTTGCCTTTGGTGAATCCATTATCTGTCAAAAATTGAGATAATGTATCATACCATGCTCTAGGTGCCTCCTTCAATCCATATAGTGCTTTCTTGAGCTTGTACACCTTATCTCCAAGAGTCTTCTGCTCAAATCCTGGAGGTTGTTCAACATAGACTTCTTCTTCTAATACCCATTTAAAAATGCACTCTTCACATCCATCCGATATACAAAGGAAGTTCTTGTGTGCAACATAGGCAAGAAACATCCTTATTGCTTCTAATCTTGCAACAGAGCAAATGTTTCATCAAAATCTATTCCTTCCTCTTGGCAATACCCTTTGGCTACCAATCTTGCCTTGTTTCTTACCACATAACCTTCTTCATTCATTTTGTTCCTGAAAACCCATTTTGTGCCAATAACATTTTGATGAGTTGGTCTTTGAACCAATTCCCATACTTTATTTCTTTCAAACTGATTCAGCTCTTCTTGCATGGCTTGAATCCAATGTGTGTCATCCAATGCTTGTGACACATCTTTTGGTTCTATTTGGGAAATAAAGCAAGTGAGCATTGCTTCTTGTTAAGCTCGATCGGGTTCTTACACCATCTCTTACATTTCTAATGATGAGCTTAGGTGGATGGTCTCTCACCCATCTTACATCGTGGTTGGAGTAAGTCACCGGGTTCGATCGTCATGCAAATTGTGTTATCTTGAGCAGCTCTCTCATCATCACTTAGTCGCAAATCTTCCAAATTGCCTTTGAGATTCAAATATTTCATCTTCACCTTGATTAATTACTCCAGCCACTTCAACATAGGTACTCTTTTCTCGTATAGTTGGTGATTCACTTATCGCCTAACTCTTCAATGTTTTCTCCATTTACATTAGGTTCATCAAAAACCACATGGATAGACTTTTCTCATACCATAGTCCTTTTGTTTAGCACTCTATAGGCTTTGCTTTCAAATGAGTATCCCAAGAAGTTACCTTCATCGCCTTTAGCATCAAAAGACTTTAGATTATCCTTCCCATTATTGTGGATGAAGCATTTACATCCAAAGATTTTAAAATATGCAACATTTGGCTTTCTCCCCCGTCCAAATTTCATAAGGAGTCTTTGTCACCGTCTGCTTATCATGCATCTATTTTGAGTATAGCATGCAGTGTTTATAGCTTCGCCCAAAATCTTTTGGGTAACCCCGTCACTAACATGGTCCTTGTCTTCCTTGAGAGTTTGATTCCTTCTTTCGCAACTCCATTCTCACAGGAGTCCTTGTCTGCAGAGATAATTCGTGAGTAATACCATTTTCAACACAAGATCGAGTTATTATTCCGTTGACAAACTCGGTTCCTCTATCGATCTTATCTTTATAATGGTTTGACTCTTCTCATTTTGAATTCTTTTCATCACCGTGGTAACTTCTCGCAAAGTTTCCTTCTTTTTACACATGAAGATTGTCCATGTATATCTTGAATAATCATCCACCACTACTAGAGAGTATTTTTTTCCCACTTATATCTTTGGGGTTCAACAGACCAAATAGATCCATATGCAATGCAATATCCTTGTAGAAGATGGGCTTGACTTCTCTTTGAATGATGATTTGATCTCGCTTCCCATCCGCATGCATCACGGACACTTTCCTTCTTGTACACGAGTCCGAAGTCCTTCTACAAGATTACTCCTTGCAAGTTTGTTAATTGTCTTGAAATTCAGGTGACTCAGCTTCTTATGCCACAGCCAACTTGATTCGGCTGTACTCTTTGCTAATAAACAAGTACTTGGTGTGGCAGTCGGCCAATCTACCACATACATGTTCTTTTGTCTAGATCCTTGCAACACTACTTCATTTGATTCAGTGTCTTTGATTTGGCATACTCCCATGTTGAATCCAACATTATAGCCCTTGTCACAGAGTTGGTTGATGCTTAGTAAGTTGAAATTTAAGCCTTCAACATATGCAACATCTGTGATTTCTAATTCATTTTTCTTGATGGATCCAAAGGCCTCTTATTTCCCCGAGCTTCATTTCCTCCAAATATGACTTTTGCACCTCTAATTTCCTTGAATCTTGACGCTTTTTCTTGTTTCTGTGATGTGTCCGGAACAACCATTGTCCATGTACCAGGTTCCTTGGCACTCACTTTTTTGAACCCGCAATCAAGGAAATCAGTTTTTAGTACCCATACTTGTCCTGGGTCCCGAGGGGTTAGTGTTGTAAGATGATGCAACCTACCTATAGCCAAATGATTTGACTCTAAGAGGTTGCCATCTATCTCGTGCCATAATCATAATTTACTTTGGCAAATTGCTTGGGGCTTTAGGTTCATACATCCGTCTTTTTGTCTCGTATGCCTGTGTGTGTTTTAGCAATTGCCTTCTTTGGGTAATTGTGATATTTCTGAGTGTAGTGCTTGGGTGCGTATGTGTGCTGATAATAGCTCTTTGGCCTATGGAATGACCTTTGCTGAGTTCTAGGCCTTTGCCATTTAGGCTTGTATTCCATAGGTCTTTGCTGATATTTCACATTATTCCAGTCAGCTTGGCTCGGGTAGTTTCTACCATTCCCATCATATTTGTTCCTTTGATAGAACTTCTGGGGGTTTGGATAGCTCTGTTTCTTCTTTACAGAGTATTTCCTATTTGGAGTTTGCTTTGAGGAACTCTGATTTCTTCTCACTGCCCTCTCAAAGATACTCAACTCAACTGCTTTTTTCCTTTTCCTTTATAACCAAGGCCAGTTTGGTTGTGATTGTTCTTTGGAATGAATGTGTGTGCAACATTTGGTGTCTTGGATTTTTGAGATGCTTCATTATTTGAAGATCCTTTTTCCAAGATCACTCTGGGAGTTTGACTATGCACAAAGGAATTGAATCCTATGCCTGTCTTATCTCCACATCCTTTTTGGCTCATGATAAGGTCATCCAATGATTTAGATGCCTCGAATGAAGCAATCACATTTTTGAGGTCATTTTCCTCTTATCTATAGCAGCTATCTCTGCTATTAGTTTTGCATTTTCAAATTTCTTGACTCTTTGTTCTCATCGGATGTGAGTTAGAGTACTCGGCTCCTTAGTCACCGTGAGTTTTGGCTTTTGAGCTTTGGGCTGTTTTCCTCATTCAATAGTGTGTGTGAGGATTTAATGTGCTCAAAATCTTTCATCATTTTGCCTAATGAATCATAAAGATCAGTGGGTGATGAAATGTGTGTGTCACAATCACTATCACTAGAATCAATGAGATGAGTTAGAGTGTACCTCATCTTCTTGGTCGGGTTGGTCTTGTTCTTTGGCCATTAAACGGATCAAGGCTTCTTCTTCGAGTCTCTTGAGTAGCCAGCCTTCACTATTCTCCGAGTCTCCATGTGTCCTTTAGCTTGCCTGTCTCAAAGCGGCCTTCGCAGCCAACATTGCCTTTTTCTTTTCTTGTCTTCTTTCCTCAAGACTTTTCTTTCTTCTTCATTCCTCAGTATTTATTGACTACGAGGATATGGACAATCAATAGCGAAGTGTCATGGATGTCTCGCAATTCCAACACAAGTTTTCACTTTTTTTGATCAACTCTCTCATTTCTTGGGTTGTCGACTCTTTGATATTTGACCTTTGATACTCACTCTCTTTGGTGGCCTATCTTCCTTGACTTGGAAGGAGCCGAATGTCTTCTGCAGATTCACCTTTGTTCCTTTTGTAGTTCTTGTTGAAGAACTTGTTGAATCTTTTAACCATCAAGGCAATTTCCTCCTGTTCAAAGACTTCTTTGGTTTCAGCTCTCTTCCCTTCCTTCACTATGAGTGCAGCTGTTTTGGGCACAACTATTTCCTCTTGATCTTTTCTTCTCAGCTCAAACTCATATGCTTTGAGGTCTGAGAATAGCTCATGATTGGATGTTTTTGATAGATCCATCGAGTGTCTTAGAGCCATGGTCTTCATTTCCCACTCACCGAGGCTCTCAAGATATTCATACACATCTCCTTCTGTGTGTATTCTTTCCCAAATGCTGAGAGCACGTTTGTGATTTCAGTAAATCTAGCATCCAGCTGATCCATTGTTTCACCTGCAAGCATTTTAAAATTTTCAAATTTTTGAACAACAACAGATAATTTGTTTTCCTTGATTTGCTCAGATCCTTCACAAATTAAGGTTAATTTATCCCAGATTTCTTTGGCTGTTTTGCAAGATTTGACTTTGTTGAACATTGCTTTGTCCAAAGTCTTGTAAAGTATGTCCTTAGCCACATTGTCAAGATTGTATCTTTTTCTCATCATTTTGTCCATTCACTCTTGGTTTTTATCAATCATAGCTTGGTCTAGGAGGAGCATCCTCCTCTTCTTCAGCTTTGGCAGCTCTCCTTGCAGTTGTGTTCACCTTCATTATTTGCAGTGGCCCATCCTCTATCACTATCCACATCTCATCATGTAAAGTCGATAGATGAGCCTCGCATACGTATTTTCCAAATCATCAAATTCTTGAATGGTGAACATAGGGATGCGTGTCAAATTTGCTTCTATGATAATAACTTTGCTTTGTTTTAAAAAATGGCTTTTGAAAGAACAAGTGTTAACAACTTCTTTGAAAGATTGGAGATCTAGTTCAACCGGTCACGGAAGGCTCAATGAACCAACCGCTCGATACCAATTGTAGGTCCCAAGGGGGTGTGAGTAAGGTTTAGAAGGGGGTTGAATAAACCTTACCAACTTTTCGATTTTAGTCCTTTTAAAATATTTGAGTTAAATACACAAATGCTAAGTCCTTGGTGACAGCTAAGTCATTAACCAAATAGAGTTAGCCACTCAACGGACTCGATTGAGTCATTGATAGAATAACTCAAATTGCTTAGTCTAAACCTTAACTTGGCTATATTAATCATAGTCATCATGGAGGCGCTTGAGGCGGATCGGTATTCGGGCCCAGGAGCGGATTTTTTGTCTATTGGCGGTGGTAGCCGGGTCACTTCGGATGATATTTGGCTTGACACAAAGCCGCTTACGGATCATTGTTTGGATCGACCTTTGGGGCACATGACAGTTGATTGGTTTA
Source organism: Rehmannia glutinosa (assembly GCA_016081115.2). Lineage (NCBI taxonomy): Eukaryota > Viridiplantae > Streptophyta > Magnoliopsida > Lamiales > Orobanchaceae > Rehmannia > Rehmannia glutinosa. Next base: position 44,928,799 of record CM071926.1, read on the forward strand.
TTCGTGATGGTGAGTGGGATCGCGATAGATCGCACCAGTCTTGGTCTCCGGATGTGGGCTTCCCGAGAGTCTCATTGAGGATATATCCGGTTCCGATTCTCGCTGGGGTCCGAGGATATCATGCGGTGGATGCTTACCTCTCACGGTGGGTTCTCTATGTCTTCTCGCTTGGGATTCTCTCCGGTAGAAATGCTCGTAACCTTCTACACGGTGCCATTTGGAACGATGCTCTTATCCCTACTATCTCCATATTCCTTTGGCGCCTCCTTCGTAATCGTCTTCCCGTGGATATCAAGCTTCGTGCACGTGGCACTTCCCTTGCCTCACGTTGCTGGTGTTGCTTGAATAATCCACACTCTTCTCCTCGTCGAATCTATCCTCACCTCTTTTTGATGAATGATACTTGTTCGATCCCGTGGAATCACTTTCTTCCTTGGTTTGACACTACACTTCCACACACCATCGATATGATATTGTTCCTCTCATTCGGAGGAACCGCACACACGGATCACACACGAGGCACTTGAGTTTCTTGGTTCCCTGCTTGATTTTATGGTTTGTCCGACGGAAAGGAATAGTGTCAAGCATCGACAAATTCCTTTCTTGGCATCTCACATTATTTGGGGTGGAGCGGTATCTCTCGGATCCTTGTTTCGGTCGGCCTCGAGCCCATCAGATTGGTCCGGATGTTTCCCTCTTTTGTTGGCTTTTTGCGGGGAGTGCTCCACCACAGGTTCCACGCAGCCGAGGATGGTGATTTGGCGAGCTCCTCGGCCCCCTCGGATCAAGCGAACACGGATGGTTCGTTGATCCAGGCACATTGATTCTTTGGCGGAGGGGTTTGATACGGGATCATTTGGGCGCGACTTATGTTGGCGTTTCACGCTTCCTTCCAGGCGGTGTCTAGCTTTCATGCCGAGCTACTAGCGCTTGAGATGGGATTGCGGCATGCCCGACGGTTCTCACTTCAGATTTGGATCGAATTGACGCCGCGCGGTGGTCACCACGATCACTTCGTGGCCTTGGCTCTTGCGGAGTTCAAGATACCCCGATTCGCATTCGGAACATGCTTTGAGGACCTTCGATGCTCGATTTCCCACATACACAGAGAGGGGAATCGACCAGCAGATCACCTAGCGGAGTTGGGAGGCTCACGCCTTTGGCATCACTTTGTTGATGAGGGCACGGCCTCTCACCACCTCCTAGCGCTCATTCGGATGGACCAAGGATACCCGAGCTTGATTTTCATAGATCATTGGTTCTCATTGTATTTTTAGATTCTCATTATGATAGTCTTTCTAGATATCTTAGTGATAGGTTATTTGTTCTTTGATTTTCTCCCGCCTTGACGGGCATGACATTGTATGACATTTTGTTTATTTGATAAAAAAAAAAACCTTAACTTGGCTATGATGAGATTTTCAATTGAAGACTTAACACCCTTGAATTTGGTTTAAGTTTGTTTTAACACTTGATTTTAGCACTTGTTAATTATCGGTTGGAATGCAAATTATCGCGATATAATGTAATATGCAGAAATGAAATGTTGAAATGTAAATGACACAATAAATTTTATAGAGGTTCGAAGATGGGGTAATTCTTCTACTCCTCTCTTCTCCAACTCCTGGAGGAATCCACTAAGTATTGATCGAGTACAATGTGGTTAATGATCCCGAATCTGATGCAAGTCTTGATCACACAAATTGACTTGATCCTTTGGGACTCGATGCAGAGATGCCTTGGTCACACAAATGGCTTCTCGTCCGACTTAGCTTCTTCACAGTATTGCGCACTCTTTGCTACTCAACTTGACACTTGCTCAAGCTTCTTGGATTTGATCACGAAGCCCTCCAAGAACTTAAGACTGGTTCGACCTTGAACCTTTCTACAATCCTCTGTGGAATGTAGACCCCTTTGATTCTTCAAATGTTTCCTCTTCAACTGATTGAAGTCGTCTTTTCCTTCACGGGTAATTGTTGGATTGATTTTCTTGAAGTTTAGGCTTGAGGATTTGCTTGAATAACTTGAGAATATTTTTTGCTTGGTTACTGACTTGAATGTTCTCTTGAATGTTCGTAGTTTAGGTATGCAAGGTAACCTTTTCTCAAATTGATTCATCGGCTTTTTATAGTGTTCTTTTGAAAATCACCCGTTGAAGAGATAGGCTAATTTTCAAAAGACACTTGTGGTCGTTGGCTTGTCTTGTTGCGATCCTTGAAATTGACATTTCCTCGTATTAAATGAACCTTCACTTTTTCGTGAGCCTCGACACAGTGCATGCCTCCCATTGATTTATTCCTTTTGCACGCTTCGGGATCGAAAGACTTTAGAATATTGCAAAGATAGAAGTATTACTTATTTTAGTAACTTTCTTGACTTACGTAACGGATCCTTTTCGATTGTCTTGACTTGATGCAGTTCCTTAACTTCCCTGGATGACTTCGAGTCGGCTCCCAATCATTGGATGACTCATCTGTCACTTCAACTTGAGACTTGGCTATCTTGAGTTGACTTGGCTGACTCTTCACATGCCTACATCTCAACCGATGCTTCTCCAAATCGAGTTCTGTCTTCTCTTACTTGCCATACTCAAATTTGCCTCACAAAGAGTCTTCATTCTAGTCTGCAGCTTGACTTCTTGCATATTTTAGGCATAGTGACTTGACTCATTCGAATGTACATTTCTATCTATTACAATGCAAATTACAAAGAAAATGGGGTGTCAACTTTCTAGTCTAAGTTTTACATGGCATTCATCAAAATCTAAACAATAAATTTCCCAACATATACAATATTGTCAATATTAGTATACAATATTCTTAATTAAACATCTAACAATGTACTACTGAATACTTATATTATCACCAAATATCGGACAAGTGTACACCAAAATATGATTTCAGGATACCGTAATGGAATTAGTTTTATACCATATTTTTATGATTACAAAGCACCAAAGTATACACATGGATACACCAAAATATGCTTCCAATGTACAATATTGTCAATATTTTTATACCAATTTAAGTACCAATATTTAGTCTCAAATAAACATCCAAACACGCCATATTTCATGTTATATTAGCACCAAAATATACATATCTATATACGAAACAATGCGCCCAGAGCACAATATTATAAACATTTGTACACCAAAATACGCATAAAGGGTGAATCCATTTTTTTGCTCATGATTAGGCGTGTCTGTTATAGAAAGGTGATATTGAATATATCCCTTGATTTTAGGAAAGTAAATATGGTATTATTTTTACACCATTTTGATTGTTACCGATTTGCCTTTTCACACATAAAATAATTGAAAAATGGTGTATTTTTAAGCCTAATCTAAACCATTGATTGAATAGGATGGATGGATGAGATCTGTCCACACTGCCACATGGTAAGAGGCTGCCACATGAGATCTCATCCCTATATATATATATATATATATATATATATATATATATAAATGCATGGCATATATTAATGTATCCATGTGGGTCACTCATAAATAAATACTATATAAGAATGTGGATATGGATGTCAGTTTCAACCCCATTAAAAGCCTCATACAAATGCTAAATATATATATACCCCAACTTATATATTTTATAGTTAAAATTTATGTATTAAGCTTATCCTCCACCGCCTCGATCGAAAGCATAGTTACATATATCGGTTAACCCACTTTAATTCATTGAGCACCTATACTCAAGAAGAAACGAAAGTATTAACAAGCTAACATTGTCAAGCTCTTGGTAAGTCTCTGAACTTGCTAAATCAATTTTAATTCTTATATTGAAATGGTTAGTTAAGAAGTTGGAGTTTATAAAACAAAGATATATGAAATGTTTTATTTATTACTTTAATATGGATATCTTAAATTTAAATTAGATATAAAAAATTTAGATATTACCTAAATTATACCACGGATTATACACACAGACTTTAAAGAAATCGGCTGAAATAATGTTTGAAGTTTTAGAGACAATACATATTTGTTAACTTTCAATAATTGATTGATTCTAAAATACATGTAGCATGGGAACTGGATTATATATTTGGGAGTTCCAATTTAGTCTAAATTATTTTCAAGGTTTATTACTGTAATTTAGTTTAAGGTTAAATTTTAATAGTATATTAGAAGATGTGCCTTTAATTATGTAAGAGATTTAATGAAACAGTCAACTACACTAATTAAGAGATCTGTGATATATTTATATTATATATAACTTGAGAAAAAAAAGAGAAAATAAAATATTTGAGATAGTGGATTTGATTTATGATATGATTCCCAAAGCCTGATAGTTGTTCAATTAGTAACTATGATTAGAGTCTTTTAATTTTGATTGAGAGAATTTAATGACTTCAAAAAAACAAAAGATTGATAATTTATAATATTACAGGTTCTCTTACCCATAAGATTAGGAGGGGACAAACAATTATCTAAATTTTAAAATAATATGACGGACAACAGGTAAATAAAAATCCATTTGCAACTGTAATGCATGGACATAGTATTGTCTGAATTAATTATATTATATGTGATTGTGGTATCTTTTGAGTATTTGTGGATATTATGTGATGCATGTTGGTTGGTATGATGAGGCAATATGGTGTTTGGTGAGCTTTGAATATATCATCCACAGCATTTGCATGTGCATGCATATTACAAGAGGATGTTTGCAATGCACGAAAATATTTTCTGGAAGAAAATTAATGTTTACTGACCACTGCTAGTGCACCGAGGCACGCTTGGCGTGCTTTTGATATATATTTTGGTATAGCAAGTGGGGTACTTCCTGTTGAACACATAGCTAGATGGGAGATGGGCTCTCGGTGGGTCCTAGGAGGATGGACCATTTGTGGGTACCTATGTTTTGACCTTGCGGGTGGAAAACTTCTTGGCGGACACAAGGGACGCAAGTAGGGGACCCTTGGTCTGGGCCGCAGGAGGATGGTCCACACGTAACATCATAACGATATTATTGGCCATTTGATTATTCTTTGTGGCAGAGCTCTTTTCCGGTGCATAGTAGTTGGGTCAGGGGCCCAAATGATAGAAAATGATTTAAGAAAAGTATTTTGAATTCATTAAATTTTGGGTTATTGATTTTTTGCAACCTGTACTATAGGGTCATTGCGGTTTCAGTACCTGGACTATTTTTTTGTGAAAGTAGTACCTAAACTAAATGAATTTGTTGAAATGCAACCTAATACACACCGGCGATGGAATATTCCACCGGGATTCTATCACGTTACACGCACGCCCCTTTTTTTAAGGGTATTTTCGTCAGTTTAGGTTGTTATTAATCTCCCGCCCAAAGACTCACGTTATTTGCACAAGAATTCACAAATCCCCAACACTCTGCTTAACTTCCCCCAAATTACAACTTGCAAGCCCTAAACATAAACAAACCAAAATTAACCCTTAAAAATCTCGAACCTTGAAACCCGAAAAAGAATATTGCAAAGAAGCATTGAATAAAAAGACACAATGGGATGGGCAATTAGAGACCGAACAATCCACGATGTTCCGTTGGGAGGATGTGCCCCGATTACGGTAATTTTTTAATCTTTTTAATAATTTTCTTGAAAAATGTTGGATGTTTGGGGTGCAAAAACTCTTTAAAAACTTAACATGTATTGGGTTTGTGTTTTGATGAAGAACTGATTTGTTTTTTTTTTTTTTTGTCCAGATAGGGTCGAACTCCGAATTATTTACCATAAGAATGTATCATTCTCGGGAGTTCGAGCATAATGGGTCAACATATTATGTGGGTGAGAAAATGATGATAAGTCACATTGATTTTTGTGACCGATGAATCAATGCTTGAACCGATTACTATGCGTAATGAGTTAGGGTTGCGGGAAGTTAAAGGTTTTCATTGTAGTAAAGGTGGGATAAATGATTGTAATGATTTGATGACATTGGAAACTAATTTGGATGTGTTGAATTTGGTGAAGTTCATTGATGAAAATAGGATGGTTGGGATTTTTGTTGAACATGAAAAATATATTAATCTTGTTGCACTTGATAAAAGAAATACTATGAAACCCATACACCAAACACACCAAACACAATCCAACATTACAAAACCTTCCCGATATTGATGAGCCTTTTAATTTCTTGGGTTATTTTGGGGATGATAATGTGGGAAGTGAGGCTTAACATGTGGAATGGATGATAATGTGGGTAGTGAGGATGATAATGGGGGAATGGATGATAATATGGGTAGTGGGGATGATAATAGTGCTAGAGTGCAAAGAGACATTGAACTAAGTGAGAGTGATGCGGTTAGTCGATTAGTTCTACGATTACGAGTTAGGAGAGGAATTTGTAGACAAAGGCAATGAAGTTTCGATGAAGATGACTTGTTGTTTGATAGTAACATAGACAATGATGTAGAGTGGGGGTCCACATGAATGATGTAAAAGGTAATAAAGTGTCTAGTAGTCAATTGCCCAAAGTCGACCAAAAAGGGTTGGCAAGAATCCGATTAGGCATAATTTGGATCACCCTAAATTAGCATTGGGCATGGATTTTACCGAGCATCGCATCATTCAAGAATGCGGTTAGGCAACATGCCATTACACAAGACAGAGATGTCTCTTTCACTATTAACCATAGGTTCAAAGTTCAAGCCAAGTGTAAGCAAAAACATGTCCTTGGGTTATTTATGCCTCTAAGGTACAAAATGAAGACACTATACAAGTGAAAACCTATGTTGGGACTCACAAATGTCCTAGGTCACCGAAAGTGTCACGTGCAACTCCAAGGTTTTTAGCTAACATGTATAAGGATAGAATCTTGACGATCCGAGATGGCCTATAGATTCTATGATGACAATCATGCAAAAAAGACATTAAGTTAGTCTTTAATAAGTGGCGGATGTATAAGACAAAGGCCATTGTGAATAAAAGTGGCAAAGGCAAATGATGTTGAATAAGATGGGATGTTGTGGGCTTATGCGAAGAAAAATTAGGAGGTCTAATACTTGGTAACAATCAAAATAAAGGCAAGAGCAAAGAGGAGGTAAGCATCAGTTTAAGAGGTTTTACATATATTGGGGTTCCTTGAAAAGAGGCTTTATTGATGGGTGCAGACGAGTGATTTGTTTAAATGGTTGTCACTTGAAGACTCATGTAGGAGGGATTATTTTAAGTGCAGTAGGGATTGATGCAAACAACTGCATGTATCCTTTTGCATATGCAGTGGTTGAAAAGGAGAAGAAGAAGTCTTGGTTGTGGTTTCTACAATTACTGAAGGATGACTTGAATATCAAGAACCCTTACCATTTCACAATAATGTCTGATAAACAAAAGGGTTTAATTGATGTTGTAGAACAATTACCAGGCTGTGAGCACATATTTTGTGTTCAACAAAATAAAGGCAAAAAGGTAATGCAGAAACAATCCAAATCTCAAGCAGTGGACATATTTTAGACAGAATGTACTGCAAATTCATAACATAAAATGCAATATATTACAATACAATACTTGAAAGATTACATCCAAATGTCCAAATTCATCACATACTTGAAAACATGAATTTGGCATATCCTATCTACTACAAGATAATACTTAAAAAGGTTCCATACAAACTCCTACACAATACAATTACATTACATCATAAGATACACCACAATCCAAGAAAAAAATAGAGCCATCCACAACCAAATCTCACTTTTCCTCTTTCTCTTCATTTTGCCTTCAAGTTTGTCAAATTCCTTCACTTGGTCTTCAAGTTTGTTAATCTTTTTTCAGTGAGTCCGGGATAATTTGTCGGGCTCTGCACACAGGGAGGTCGATCCGATTGAAGAAGGTGCACCCACCAACTTCCTACAAATTTCGTAAATTTTTTTTTCAAGTGGATTCCATAATAAATTTCACAAATAAAATGCATACTAATATCACATTTTTAACTACATAGCAAATTATCTGCGAAAAATCTAAGAAATCGATCAAAATTGAAACAATGGTTTATAAAATAAAAAACATACGTTGAATTTCGACATGCCATGTACCTCCTGGGGGTTCATGTCAGTCCACGAGGTCTTCATTGTTGCATTTCTACCACAATTGCAAAATACATCCATGATAACCTCAGATGTTTGCTTCCACATTGCTCCTAGGGCACAAAATTGACGAGGATGAAGAAATTGGGGGAGAATTTGTTCTAATTCTGGAGAATTGAGGATGGATAGGGTATAATAGGGTATATTTGTCCATTTATAAATGATGACAAACTAAACTGACGAAAATACCCTTTAAAAAAGGGGCGTGCGTGTCACGTGATAGAATCCCGGTGGAATATTCCATCGTCGATGAGTATTAGGTTGCATTTCAACAAATTCGTTTAGTTTAGGTACTATTTTCACAAAACAATAGTACAGCACTAAAACCGCAATAACCCTATAGTACAGGTGGCAAAAAATCAATAACCCTTAAATTTTAAATGTTGGAAAAGCATCATTATTCTTTAGACATGCATGATTTTTACTTGCTGAGCTTTAGCTCATGTAGTTCATGCATTGTAGGTGAGCATGAGAATACCTGAGCCTGTTAGCTTACTGTGCAATGCTGGAGCTTCGTCAGGTTTTGAGGATCATGGATATGGATGACGACCTGTCGGGCTTGTTTTTGAATTCATTTTGGTTTGGCTTCTGTTGTGTTATATGTAGGAACTCATACTGTATATAACTTTGGAAACTCTATTGTAAAAATATGTCAATAGTGTGCTTGTTTGAGTTCTGGGTTTGTATATCTAGTCACCGTGTCTACATACAAACAGGGTTGACTGTGTAACGACCCAAAATTTTATGCTTTAATAGGAATTTTATTGATTATGGTATTAGTTTATTTTATGGGATAATAATGGAGAATTAGGACTTTATTAATGATTTTATTAGATAGTTAATAATTTGTTAAATTATGGATTATACAAGAGACTTTTTAATCAAATTGAGAATTTATTTAATTTGGGTCTTATAACGAATAATTGGACCTTTAATTAGTTTAGAGTATTAAATCTGGCCCATATTGTTAGTAAGTTAATAATAAGCCCATATATCCAAAACCTAGTCAAATTGGGAGTAGGTTAAAATACAGATATAAGACACGCAAAACACATATAGAGAACACACAATACACGATAGAAATAGAAGTCTGAAGTGGACGACCGTTAGGAAGAGAGAGGGATCGGCCAGAGAGGGATCAGTGGCAAGTAATCTCTTTTTTTCGGCGGAGGTTTGGATTATTGTTATGTATGTGATTTTCATTGTATTGATTTCAATGTTTGTCCCCTTACCATGTTTGACTATGTTATGTATGTGTTTTATTATTCTGATCACAAGGCTTGTTGTCTTATCATGTATGATCATATGTCTTGTTGCCTTAAATGTTATAAAATTTCATGTATTGGGCTTGTTACCAACTAGGTATGAATTGAGTGTATGTTTTTCCTAATTAGTTAAACACAGAGTTTATCCCTATATTAATCGAATGTAGGGTTTGGCCTTAACTAACTGAATGTATTGTTTCCCAAAACTGATAGGATATAAGGTTGTTTCCTAATTGGCTTCCCCTTACTAATTGAATATATGTTTTCCCTTAATTAAATGAATGAATGTAGGGTATTCCCCTAACTAAGTGAACATATGACTTTTCCCCACGTATAATTGAATTAGGGTTTTCACTAATTAGCTGAACATAAAGTTTATCGATAAATTGGCTTGCTGTCTTATGTGATAAGAATTTATGTGTTAATATGATAAATTGGCTTACCACCAAATATTATGGATTATATGAGAGAATAATGGTTTTTCCCTTGCTAATTGAATGTAGGGTTTACCCTAAATAATTTTGAATAATTGAATGTAGGGCTTTCCCTTAATTATTTGAATGTAGGGTTTTTCCTTAAAGAGATTTGAGTAATTGAATATTGGGTTTTCCCTTAATTAAATGAATGTAGGGTACTCCCTAACTAAGTGAACATATGACTTTTTCCCAAGCATATTTAAATTTATAAATTCACTAATTTATTGAACGTAAGGTTTTCCTAATTAGTTGAGCATAGGGTTTATCTCTGATTAATTGAATGAGGATTTTCAATGATTAGTTGAACATATGGTTATCCCTAATTAACTAAATGTACTTCTTCCTAACTAATTGGATATATGGTTTTTCCTAACTAAATGAATATAGGGTTTTCCCCTGACTAATTGAATGTAGGGTTTTCCCTTATCTAATTGAATGTAGGGTTTTCCCTTAATTAATCGAATATAGGGTTTTCCCTTAACCAATTGAATGTAGGGTTTTTCTTTATCTAATTGAATGTAAGGTTTTTCCTTAATTAATTGAATGTAGGGTTTTCCTAACTAATTGAATGTAAGAGTTTCTCTTAACTAATTGAATGAAAGGTTTTCACCTAACTAATTGGATATAGAGTTTTTCTTAACTAATTGAATGTAAGGTTATATCTAATTAATTGAATGTAGGGTTTCCCTAATTAGTTGAATGTGGTGTTTTGTTCTCAAATTGTTCAAGTTAATATGATTTAATTTTTGTGCTAAACGCGTTTATTCTCGCATTCAATGAAAAGGTGCATCACTTAGGTTCATGCATCATGTTAATGTATGTTCATAGCATTTCACGAGCATCCATACATTAAGTAAAGTCAAATGTTAAGTTTAGAACTAATAATATTTTTTAAAGAAATGGGTGCACATTGTTCTCTGATGCTGGAGTGAGTGGGAAATGGGCGCGGGGACCGGCGTTCCGACAATGTGCCGATTGCGGCTAATGTTAATGTTCAAAGGAAAGGGCCTTCGGCCAAAACGTATGGAAATGGGCCTTCGGGCAAAATGTTAAACGGGTTCCAAATAACAAGGCCCACTGCGACCCTGATTAGAACAATGTGTTACCAAGTGAGCTCGCGCCCTAAGAACGTTTTACGGAAAGAAAGACAATGTTTTAAGTATGAATGTGAAAGGTTTTTAAGTAAAGAAAATGTAAAGTCTTTCAAGGTATAAATGTAAGATATTGCATTAGGCATGCATTCATGCATGAGATTACTTGTTGAGCTCCTTTAGCTCATTCTATGAATGTGGAATGTTTTCAGATGAGAACCCAGATGAGGAAGGAGATGGCCCACGGCAAAGGACTCAAAACCCACATCTTTCATGATTTCATGTCTTCCGATTTCTCTTATTTATAAAGCTTGACTCTTTAGTTTATTAAATGTCGAATGTCTCTTTATTTTCGAATGAATAATTTTGGACAAATAATTGTTTCATTATAAACATTTAATTCCGCTGCAAAGTTTTCAAAAGAAGTAAGATTTTTATTATTCCGTAATTTTAAGCATTCTTCAGAGTATTTCTATTTTAATTTCTTATTTTCGCATTAATATTTAAGCAAACTAGAAAGGGTACTACATTTAGTGGTATCGAGAGCTTTTTTTTAAAATCGATTCTCAGACTTTAAAATTATTTAATTTACGATAAGTTAAAAGTAAACGAGTCATGGATTCTCGAGTCACGCTTTGAGCATCTCCCTCCACTATATGGTAAGTTTTAAATTCAGTTTAATTATGCATGTACAATATCGTATTTATGTTTCGGCTTTAGATTGCGATTGAGAATGCTCTTTGGGTGACATAGATTATTTGATGAAATCATATTGTTTAAGTGAATTGTATTGTTTTCATTTATTGTATATGATTAATTACTTTAACGTTTTGACCACATGAGTAAATGTTTTAATATAGTATATGCATCTCAATTTGGATATGTTTTAATGACACCCTAAAACTCGAATTTTGCCTTTATTGTTTCTAATATAGGATTTTACATATTTCTATTAATGCCTCAAAACACTTGTTCGAAACTTTGAGTTTATTCTTTTATCACTTTAAGATTTTCTTTAAGGACAACGTCATCACTTTGAATCTCAATTTTATTCTATTTTGATTTGAAAAAATTTTAAATTCTTTTTTGCTTCTCTTTCAAAATGATTGAACAATAGTCAAAGATGTTTCTTTTCAACCCCACTAAAAAGTAATTCGGCCGTTTTCCATCCACCTATCTCGAGGTTACAATTATATCTAATCACACAATCTTGTCATCACATTTATACTAAATGAATCTTCTTCTTAAGAGAGAGATCAATAACTTCACAATTTCTAATAAAACTATTTCTTTCGTTTCTCTATTGTTCACATTACCTGCATTGTCTTTTCTTTCCCATTGAAAATTGCCTCTGATTAAAGTCATCAAAGAATACACTTTCTTTTTGGATTCATTGTCTGAGTTTTGTATGTATCTCCTACCAAAGTATTCTTTTCTTAACAAATGAACAAGATGAATAGACATTGCAAATTTTATCAACTCGTCATGATTCTCCAATTTGCTTATTATTGATAAACTTCCTTTGATAAACCAATCTTTGATAAAAATTAAATATTTTATTATCTAATGTGTTGAGCAATCCACCTGATGCTCCTTGAGAACCCAAGTATCCCAATCCAAAATCGTCATTTGACCATAACTTTATACCAAACTCTCTATCAATTTTCTCCCTTTTGTTTCCTGTAGACAAGCAAAGTTCACCCATTCCTTCTTAAAAATTTCTCTAACCCCTCTTTTCTTAACACTCCCCGTGACATCAAATGATAAAATCTAGAATTCAAATCCCCATCTGTCAACCATTTCAACGAATTTTTTTTGAAGCAATAATGCATCCCTTTCCATCAATAAATCTTGCAAATGAAACCAAATTTCTTTCCAATTCGTGATGTTTGTTTCTTTACTTTTCCCAGCTTCAAAGTTCAGGTCCAGCTGTTTAATTCTTCCTTTGCCTCCTTGATGTTTTGTTTAGATCCCCAAAAACTTCTCTATTCCACTGTTTGAGTTTTCCTTAAGCCTTTTAAGCTTTTCTTTGAGAATAAATGATCTCTATCACTTTTGTACCAAGTAAACTTGCATCTTTGAATTGGTAAATCAATCAATCCACACGAGTTGATAAACTCATTAAAATCCCCAGCAATGCATAACGTTTTTGTCCCGCTGACTGAATCAATTTTGTGATATTATCCCATAATTCTCTTTTCCCATTTAGAGAATATTGTGAATAAATATTGATGATCACCACCTCTTTTGCTCCATACCCCAATTGCACTTGATTGCTAAGCACCTGTCCAAAGCCCAACAATCATTTAACACAAATTTTCTTTTATTCGAAATACTTCGTATTCCCTAGAGGCTCCTTGTGAACTCAAGAATTTCCAGTTAAAGTCACCGTCAGCCCAAATTTTTCTACATAAATTTCTATCTATTTCCTCTGTTTTGGTTTCCTGGATACAGGCAAAGTCTATCCAGTCTTTTACAAATAGACTTCTTAATTCCTTTTTTCTTCATTCTCCCTCCCATCCATCTAACATTAAAACTTAGTAGATTCATTCTTACCTGTTTTTCCTCTAGCCCGTGTGGATACTCTTCAATGCTTCATATTGTTGTTTCACACTCCCTCTTTTAAGCTCTTTTATTCTTTCAATTACCTCCGGATCATTTCCTTCCGCTTTCAAACCCAAGCATTTTCTAAAGTTCTAAATTTTCTCCGCCTATTCTTCGATCATTCTATTGCAAAATACTCTATTACAATTTGCTATGTCATTATCGATAATGATTTTTCATTTGGTAAAGTAGGATTTTTTTTTTTTTTTTTTGGATTTCCTACCTACTTTCCTTCTTCATTCCCTTTCTTCTTTCTTTTGTCTTCTTCTTCCTTTTCTTTGTTTCTCCTTATCTCCACCTATGTTCGGGAGTCAATTTTTCTCTTCTGTAACTTGCCTCTCAATTTCCTTTTCCCTTCTTGATTTTTCTCTCTACTTTACATTCTTTTTGTCTCTAACTTCCATCTTCTTCTTCTCTCTGCAATTGAGTAATTTGTTCAAATTGAATGGATCACTAAGTCTAAATGAGCTTTTCTGTGATTGATTTTGGGCCTCATCATCACTGTCCACATTTTTGGGCTTGCTATATTTTCATTAGATTTTTCGTTTAGTCTTTGACCCATGTTCTCATCTGTTTTGATATATTGGGCTTGCTAATTATTGATGTCTTTTGCTTCTCTTTAAAACTATTGGAAAAAAAACTCCTCAAAAAGGGCTCAGGTTCATATGGATTATATCCCTACCTGACAAAGAATTTCTCAACTATTGTGTGAAGCCTACCACTGTTTCCAATTCTTTTACATTCGTAGTCTCCCTCATTTCTTATTTGTTCTTTCATTTTTTCCCTCTTTCTTTTCTTTTCTCCGTGGTTATTCTTACCTTTTCCATTGGGATTCTTGATTGAGCTTATGTTTTTCTCTTTTCTTGATTCAACTCCTTATCTGATATTTTGTTATCTCTATCTATCTTTGTTTTCTCTTTTTCTTTCTTCCTCTATTTAACAGAGGCTCAAGTTGAAATGGGTCAATATTTTAAAGCTACCAGTAGACCCCTATCCAATTTTTTTTCCTTGTGGGCTCACAAAGATCGTACCCTCTCATTTGGGCTTCCAATAATATTGGGTCATTCATCATCAGAATTTATTTTCTTAATCTAACTTTCTCCGATTTCAATTCCTTTATAGATTCTCAAACTTGTTCATGCTCTCCCGTCATCGGTCTCTTGTCTTTATATATTTGGAATTGACTTAGTATTTTTTTCCCGAGTTGGTGATCCAAAATATTTATTATCACTCTCTATTCTTAGCTGGCGAATTTCTTTGTATCCACCATCTTTTAACTTCTAAAATTCACAGCTTTTGTTTGTATCCACCATTTTTGTGGTTTTGGTGATATGTTATCTACTTGTCAAGATGCGTTTTTCCTGGATGGATTATCATAAATATTGGTTGGTGAGCAAAGTTTCTTATTTTATCTACATGTATAGTGTCAAGTATTTACATGATTAAGTGCTTAAATTTCAAACATTTTATGTTTTACGCTTGCGAGTTTCATATTTGTTCAACACTCTCTTTCTATTTTGCTTATTAATTACCTGATTTACGTCTCGGGTGAAAGAAAAAAAAAGAGAATTGACAGTTATTTTTACTCCTTAGCATATTATGTTTTTATATTTGACAAGTTTCGAGGACGAAACTTTTTATAAGGTGGAGAGAATGTAACAACCCAAAATTTAATGCTTTAATAAGAATTTTATTGATTATGTTATTAGTTTATTTTATGGGATAATAATGGAGAATTAGGACTTTATTAATGATTTTATTAGATAGTTAATAATTTGTTAAATTATGGATTATACAAGAGACTTTTTAATCAAACTGAGAATTTATTTAATTTGGGTCTTATAACGAATAATTGGACCTTTAATTAGTTTAGAGTATTAAAGCTGGCCCATATTGTTAGTAAGTTAATAATAAGCCCATATATCCAAAACCTAGTCCAATTGGGAGTAGGTTAAAATACAGATATAAGACACGCAAAACACATATAGAGAACACAAAATACACGATAGAAATAGAAGTCAGAAGAGGACGACCGTTAGGGAGAGAGAGGGATCGACCAGAGAGAAAAGAAAAGAGAAAAGAGAAGAAAGAGAGGTGACTTCCCCAACGCGATTGAGTCGAAAGAGGCCTGCAAAAGATTTTTATTACCCCATAAGTTAATCGGAGGCAAGTAATCTCTTTAGGTTTCACGTAGATTTAGGTTTAGATTATTGTTATGTATGTGATTTTCATTATATTGATTTCAATATTTGTCCCCTTACCATGTTTGACTATGTTATGTATGTGTTGTATTATTCTGATCTCAAGGCTTGTTGTCTTATCATGTATGATCATATGTCTTGTTGCCTTAAATGCTATAAAATTTCATGTATTAGGCTTGCTGCCAATAGGTATGATTTGAGTGTATGCTTTTCCTAATTAGTTGAACACAGGGTTTATCCCTATATTAATCGGATGTAGGGTTTGGCCTTAACTAACTGAATGTATTGTTTCCCAAAACTTAATAGTTTTGGTGGGATACGATGAGGAGCATAGAAGATGTTATGACAATGATCTGGAATAGATTTAAAGAACTATTCAGAAACAAGTACTTCACGGCTCCTGTTCGTGTAATGAAGATGAACGAGTTCATACAACTACGCTAGGGAACTATAACTCTCGGGGACTATATTCGCAAATGGGAAGAATTGTCCGGTTTGCCACTCATATGGTCAGCACTGACGCACTAAAAGTAGAGAGATTCTTTGAAGGTCTGAGGCCAAAACTATATAGAGATGTTATCATGGCGGGAATTCAAGGAGTAACCTATTCACAGGTTGCTGAGAGAGCACTGGTGGAAGAGCAAAGCTGAATTAAGGATTTTCGTGCCCAGGAAGCTAGACGCCAATTTAAACAAGGATAGGGATAGAGATGGGTTGGAAGCCCGAAGAAGAGAGTTTTCAAGTTCAACAGCAATATAAACCTAATTTTCAACCACGTCAAGGCCAACAACAGTGGGAACAAATTAAGGCCAAAGAATCGATCAGGGTAGGGCACCTATACCACTACTTTTTTGTCATAGGTGCAAGACTCAACATACTGGAAATTGCCTAGTAGAGATGAGAAGATGTTTTACGTGTGGAATAACAGGACATCTTGCTAACGTATGCCCAAACAATCTAAATGCTTCCGGACAAAAGAAAGTGTCAGCTAGAGCATTTACTATTACTAGAGCAGACGCAGAGGCAAACCTATCAGTGGTGACATGTAAACTTCTTATCTTTGACACCCGAACATTCGTACTATTTGATTCGGGAGGGACACATTCATTTGCATCCACTGAGTATGTGTGGAGACTAGGTAGGACACCTGATGTAGCTGAAGTGGGTTACAATGTAACTATCCCCTGGGGAAATTCCATACCAACTAATCACATTTTAAAAGCTTGTGCCATTCCAATCGAAAATAGAGAACTTTATGCATATATAATTATATTAGACATGAACGATTATGATATCATTTTGGGTATGGATTGGTTGTCGAAGTATGGTGCCAAAATTGATTGTCAGAGAAAGACAGTAACATTTCAATCCCCGAGAGAAGACCCATTTACCTTCATTCGAATCATGACTCATTTTAGATTTTCAATGATATCAGCACTAAAAGCATAACGCGTTCTTGGACGGTGGTGGTGGTTTGTGAAGGATACCTAGTAAGTATCATGAGCATCGACGAACAATACCAACTAACCCTTGATGAAGTTCCAATAGTGAGAGGATATCCTTATGTATTTCCAGATGATCTTCCCAGATTACCACCCGACCGCGAGATCGAGTTTGTTATTGACTTACTTCCAGGAACGTCTCCAATCTCGAAAGCCCCATATCGCATGGATCCATTGAACCAAGGAACTAAAGACATAATTGTAGGAGTTGCTAGATAAAGGCTTCATTAGACCTAACTTCTCGCCATGAAGCTAAGAAATAAGGAAATCCATTAGTTAAAGTACTTTGGAGATATCAATCAGTAGAGGAAGCTACATGGGAAAGAGAAGACGAGATGAGAGCTAAGTATCCTTACTTATTTTGGTAAGTAAAATTTCGGGGAAGAAATTTTTATAAGGATGGGAGGATGTAATACTCGAGCCTCTCACTACTCACTAGGCCAATGTAGTTCATGCATTTCTTGTTGGTTATATCTTATTTGCATAATCTGATTATTTTATACGACATGGCTAGTTTTATAATTTTGGAACTCACTTATAGTAATTAGTGGTTGGATTACTAATTTAAGTAGTTACAATAACATTAATGTTTATAAAAGTAATGATAGGAAAACAAAGCTCATTGCATGTACCAATCATAAGTATATTAAATTGCAAGGATTGTAAAAATAAAAAAATAAAAAAAATTATATCTTTAGTATATATATAAATGCATGGCAGATATTAATGTATGCATGTTGGTGTCTCATAAAAAAATACTATATAAGAATATGGATATGGATATCAGTTTCAAGCCCATTAAAATCCCCATACAAATGCTAAATATATGTATACCCCTGCTTATATATTTTTATAGTTAAAATATATGTATTAAGCTTATTGTCCACCGCCTCAATCGAAAGCTGGATAATTACATATATCAGTTAACCCACTTTAATTCCTTGAGCACCCATACTCAAGAAGAAACAAAAGTATTAACAAGCTAACATTGTCAAGCTCTTGGAAAGTCTCTGAACTTGCTAAATCAATTTTAATTCTTATATTGAAATGGTTAGTTAAGAAGTTGGAGTTTATAAAACAAAGATATATGAAGTGTTTTATTTATTACTTTAATATGGATATCTTAAATTTAAATTAGATATAAAAAATTGAGATATTGCTTAAATTATACCACGGATTATACACACAGATTTTAAAGAAATCGGCTGAAATAATGTTTGAAGTTTTAGAGACAATACATATTTGTTAACTTTCAATGATTCATTGATTCTAAAATACATGTAGCATGGGAAATGGATTATATATTTGTGAGTTCCAACATTACAAGAAAAGAATCAAATTCCAACAAAGTAGAAAATAGTTGGAATTTTTACAATTCCAACGGAAATTCCAATGCTACATTATATCGTTGGAAAAATTCCAACAATAATTCCAACGGTAATAAAATCGTTGGAATAAACCATTTGACATCTTGTTGGAATTTTAAAAATTCCAACAAAGAATTTCATCGCTAAAACATATCATTGGAAAATTCCAACAAAAATTCCAAAGGTAATCCAAATGTTGGAATTAATCGTTGATTTCCGTTGGAGTTTTTAAAATTCCAACGGAAATTCCAATGGTACAACAAGTTGTTGGAAAATTCCGTTGGAAACTCAATACCGTTGGAAAATTTTAATAGGGATTAAAAGATTTGATAGTATTATCCATATCAATTAAATTTATCTTCTCTTCTAGAGTCAATCATATTAAAAATATATAGTTAAGCGCTTGGCTTGGGACAAATTGATAATGGGTGACCCTCTTTGGGAAATTAAATATATTAGACAATGAGATAAAATGATTAAATATACCAATAGATATATACCATTGGAATTACCATTGGATTAAATTCAAATGGCATAACTCCGTTGGAATAACCGTTGGAGTTTTTTTTTTCCAACAATTATATATATATATATATATTCAAATGGATACACCATTGGACTAAATTCCAATGGTTTAACTATGTTGGAATGAGTGTTGGAAAATATGTTGGAGTTTTTTCCAATAGATTGTATATTCCAATGGATAAATACCATTGGAATATTTTTCCATTGGAATTTTGCCATTCCAACGCCATTTTACCAACGATGCAGATTATTGTTGGAATTTCCGTTGGAATCGATAATTCCAACAACGAATTGCCCAGTTCCAACATTTTTCCGTTGGAATTTCCTTGTTTTCTTGTAGTGCAATTTAGTCTAAATTATTTTCAAGGTTTAATTACTGTAATTTAGTTTAAGGTTAAATTTTAATAGTATATTAGAAGATGTGCCTTTAATTATGTAAGAGATTTAATGAAACAATCAACTACACTAATTAAGTGATCTGTGATATATTTATAATATGAGCTAATACATTTTAATGAAGATATTGATGAGAAATACTAAAAAAACTATTTAGGGAACTACTAATAATTTCAGAAGAACTGCTAATACTTTTTAGAAGGACGGCTATTACTTTTCAGAAGGACTGTTAATACATTTCGGGGAAAAAATTTAATTATATTCAGGGAAACTACTAATATACTCTCCAGGGAACTACTAATACTTTTTCGAGGAACTACTAATACTTTTTTGAGGGACTGCTAATACATTTCGGGAGTATATTCATGAGAAATACTAAAATACTCTTTAGGACTACTAATACATTTCAGAAGAACTGCTAATACTTTTTAGAAGGACGGCTAATACTTTTCAGAAGGACTGTTAATACATTTCGGGAGAAAAAATTAATTATATTCAGGGAAACTACTAAAATACTCTCTAGAAAACTACTAATACTTTTTCGAGGAACTACTAATACTTTTTTGAGGGACTGCTAATACATTTTGGGAGTATATTTAGGAGAAATACTAAAATACTCTTCAAGGAACTACTAATACATTTCAGAAAAACTGCTAATACTTTTCGTAGGATTTACTAATACTATTCGGAAGATCATTTATTAATATCGGTGGTACCTGAAAACTACTAAAACACCACTTCTAATATTACGAAATTGCCACCGGGTCAACGGGTCAGATCCGTCTAACAGGTCAGACCAGTTAGACGGTCTGACATGAATTTTTGTGTTATATTATATATAACTTGATAAAAAAAGAGAAATTAAAATATTTGAGATACTGGGTTTGATTTATGATATGATTCCCAAAGCTTGATAGTTGTTCAATTAGTAACTATGATTCTAGTCTTTTACGAGTTTTGATTGAGAGAATTTAATGACTTAGAAAAAAAAATTGATAATTTTTATTATTACAGGTTCTCTCACCCATAAGATTAGGAGAGGAAAGACAATTATCTAGCTTTTAATATAATATCAAGGACAACAGGTAAGTAAAAATCCATCTCCAACTGTAATGCATGGACATAGTATTGTCTGAATTAATTGTATTATATGTGATTCTGGTATCTTCTTGAGTATTTGTGGATATTATTTTAAGTCCAAGCGGCTACGATAATCTAGAGGGGGTGAATAGATTATCTCCATCTTTTCGATTTTACCCTCTTTTTCGAACCGAATGCTCAAAGACAATAATAAGGGGCGAAATGTAAACAACACACGTCGATTTATAGAGGTTCAACCTACCTAGGGCCTAATCCTCTACCACCCCAGTATATCCGGGATGGATTTCAAAAAGAAAAAAGATTTTATTAATTTACCAAAAATTAATACAACACCAACTTACAACAACACCTTGAAGAGCACCTCACTCTTCTTCAACACCACCTTTGAGATTACCACAATCTCACTTGAAGATTACCACAATCTCCAACGGCACCTTGTGAAGATTACCACAATCTTCAACCTTGAAGAATACCAAATTCTTCAACACCTCAACAAGAAGATTACCACAATCTTCTCACACCTAACACCTAGATCACCCAAGTGTGTTCTTACCACAAGAACACTCACAAGGATATCTTGTGTTGAATGATAACCCAAAAATTCAAGATTACAACTCGATAATTGATAATACAATAGAGTGCAAGTGTAATCAAGAAAAGCCTAGACCTCAAGGATGTGAAAGTGAAAAGCTAGGCAAATTACAACAAGAAATAAGACAATGTAAGAACAAGTGTATTCTTGAGTGTATCTTGTTGTGTTGTAGTTTTCTCTCTTATTGTGTTGCTTCAATTCTTCCTCTATTTATAGAACATGTCTTGTACATGATAGGCTCCTCTTCGGGCATGAATTAGAAAAACATTGCAAGACAATCAAAGAAAAGAGTTGTTAGAAATCCATCCCACAAATTAAGGGAAAGTTGTCTGCTGTCAAACGGTCAGATTTTTGCTGTCAAACCATAGCATTTCCTTCCGCTTTCAAACCCAAGCATTTTCTAAAGTTCTAAATTTTCTCCGCCTATTCTTCGATCATTCTATTGCAAAATACTCTATTACAATTTGCTATGTCATTATCGGATAACAGATTTTTCATTTGGTAAAGTAGGATTTTTTTTTTTTTTTTTTTTTTTTTCGATTTCCTACCTACTTTCCTTCTTCATTCCCTTTCAGTCTTTCTTTTGTCTTCTTCCTTTTTCTTTGTCAAAACCATAGGGCGACCTGTCACGAAAAATAGAAGTTTGAAACTATTTCAAGCAAAAAAAACACGGGCGACGGCCGAGGGGGTGCTCGACCGGCCGACATCACCCCTAGCCGGTCGACCTTCATTTTTTGAAGAACGAAGAAACACATTCTCTTGGTACTGGTCGACGAAGGGCGACGGCGACGGCACCCGACTTGGCGGCCGGCCGACCAGAATACAACACCTCGATCTCTTTTTTGTTTCAACGTACTCCTCAGTGCGGGTTGCCCTATAGGGCGACCGGTTGGCCTTAAAATAAAAGTGTTGTCCAATATTTAATCGAAAATAAACTTCAAGAAATACTCCAAAAATAGTACAAACATTTTAGACCGATCGGAAGTATTAGGACAACATTTAGAAACATAGTTTCAATGTAAAAACCCATTGACACAAAATCATTAAATGTGTTATCCAATTTTGTCGAAAATAAACTTGAGGAAATACTCCTAAAATTATTAAAACCATTTTAATTCATTTAGGAGTATTTGGACAACCTTTAAAAGTATTGTTTTGGTATAAAAACAAAATCATCAAAATCATGATAAAACCATTTATCAAACAATTATGTGATGCATGTTGGTTGGTATGATGAGGCAATATGGTGTTTGGTGAGCCTTTGATAAAAGTGTAGGCTAAGAGATATCACAAGTAAGCTCATGCCATAAAAATCCATAAGAGATGATAACACACTTTAGTCTACAAAATGCACAAGAGTTTTTAAAAACATCATATAAGGTCTTCTTTTTCAAAAATATTTTAAAAGCACAAATATATATTGAAGACCTTAATTAAAAAAAATACTTGAAAACTCATTTTGCAATTAAGACACAAATAAAAGCATGCATAATAACAAGATAAAGTGCATTTAACTAGGGAGATACGGGTTACCAATTACGCCATTTCCATGGGTTGTGTCGTTCCCATTGTTGATGATATCTTCCCCTTGAGAAGTCACTTTGTTGATGATGGCTCCTTTGATTACTCCATTTCCAAGATTTTTGTCCTTCCCATTGTTGATAGTCTCTTCTTCTTTGAAAGTCATCTTGTTGATGATGTCTTTGCCATTTCCAAGGATTGTGTTCTTCCCGTTTTTGATTATATCCTCTTCTTGGAAATTGGCTTTGTCGAAAATAGTTTCTCCTTTTTTGATCAAATGAAATGTTCATTTGATGTCTCCTTGGCGGCGTGAATTTTCTTCGATCATTATTTCGCCGGGTACCTAATATGACATTATTTTGTGGTACCCTCAAGTGTTTGGGTCCTTTAGTATTAGCTTTGAGACTTTTAGGTCTCCAATAATGATTAGAGCTATTTCTAGCCCCACAAGTATTAGCCGTATGACCCTTTTTACCGCAATAGAAGCATGTAATAATTCTAGGAGCATAATGACCAACGTGCTTAGAGACTTGATTCTTTTTCATGTGATTGACACCCTTAGGCTTATGATCAAGTTCTAGTTTCGAATTTTCACAACAATCAACAATATCGGTCATTCTATTGGTACTCAAATTGGATTTTAATAAATCCTTTTTCATGCAATCAATATTCTCAACAAGAGTGCTATTTTCTTTTTCAAGGTTTCTAACCTTGTCAAGTGTGGTGGTGTGAGCACATGATAGTGATTCATAGGAAGTAAATAAACTATCCTTATCATTTTTCAAAACATTGAATTCCTTTTTCAAATTTTTGTATTTAACAAGTAAGCTTTGGAATTCATTTTGAAGTTCATCATAATCATTTTGCAAATCACTATAATCATTTTGTATGACAATACCATAGGAAGTAGAGGGTTTAAGACATACCTCGTTTTCTTCTTTGATGCCCATAAAACAATATTCAACTCCTTCATAGTTGGAAGTTGTAGGAGGCTTGTTCCTTAGATTTGAAGTTGTACCCCTTTGAGAAGTAGATGCTTTTGTTTGACTCCTTTCATTTGCAAATACTCCATAGATGGCTTCTAATTTTTGTCATACTTCATGTGCCGATCGATTCCTACAATATGTTCATATTCCAAATTAGTAAATGAACAATACAAAATATTGAGAGCTTTACCGTTTAAGGAGATGATTTTCTTCTCTTCATCATTTAGCTCTTTGAGGCCTTTGGAGGTGTGTGGTGTGTCTATCATCTAATGATTCTCCATTTATGACGGTGTTCCAAATATCAAACCCGCAACCTTGTAAATAACATTCCATTCTTTCTTTCCAAAATATAAAATTTTTGGAATCAAATGGTGGTGGCTTGGTAGTGGAGGTGCCGGAAAGTTGAGCTTCGTTAGAGTAGCGACGATCGTTCCTCTTCACTCGCGATGTGAAACGAGCTTGCCAAAGAGTTTGGCTCGATACCACTTGTAAGTCCAAGCGGCTACGATAATATAGAGGGGGTGAATAGATTATCTCCATCTTTTCGATTTTACCCTCTTTTTCGAACCGAATGCTCAAAGACAATAATAAGGTGCGGAATGTAAACAACACACGCCGATTTATAGAGTTCAACCCACCTAGGGCCTAATCCTCTACCACCCCAAAGATATCCGGGATGGATTTCAAAAAGAAAAAGATTTTATTAATTTACCAAAAATTAATACAACACCAACTTACAACAACACCTTGAAGAGCACCTCACTCTTCTTCAACACCACCTTTGAGATTACCACAATCTCACTTGAAGATTACCACAATCTCCAACGGCACCTTGTGAAGATTACCACAATCTTCAACCTTGAAGAATACCAAATTCTTCAACACCTCAACAAGAAGATTACCACAATCTTCTCACACCTAACACTTAGATCACCCAAGTGTGTTCTTACCACAAGAACACTCACAAGGATATCTTGTGTTGAATGATAACCCAAAAATTCAAGATTACAACTCGATAATTGATAATACAATAGAGTGCAAGTGTAATCAAGAAAAGCCTAGACCTCAAGGATGTGAAAGTGAAAAACTAGGCAAATTACAACAAGAAATAAGACAATATAAGAACAAGTGTATTCTTGAGTGTATCTTGTTGTGTTGTAGTTTTCTCTCTTATTGTGTTGCTTCAATTCTTCCTCTATTTATAGAACATGTCTTGTACATGATAGGCTCCTCTTTGGGACATGAATTACGTAAAAAAATTGCAAGACAATCAAAGAAAAGAGTTGTTAGAAATCCATCCCACAAATTAAGGGAAAGTTGTCTCTGTCAAACGGTCGATTTTTCTTTGTCAAACCATAGATGCGACGGTCGCGCAGAAATAGAAGTTTGAAATGTTTCAAAAAAAACATGGGGCGACCGGCGACATCACCCCCCAGCCTGGCCGACCTTCATTTTTTGAAGAACAGAAGAAACATATTCTCTTCAGTGTACGGTCGATGGGGGCGACCGGTCAATGGGGGCGACGGTCGACGGCACTGGTCGACCCCTTTGATGACTTGGCGACCAGTAATATAACACCTCGATCTCTTTTTTTGTTTCAACGTATTCCTCGTGCACGGTTGCTCTATAGGGCGACCGGTTGGCCTTAAAACAAAAGTGTTGTGCAATATTTAATTGAAAATAAACTTCAAGAAATACTCAAAAAATAGTACAAACATTTTAGACCGTTCGGAAGTATTAGGACAACATTTAGAAACATAGTTTCAATGTAAAAACCCATTGACACAAAATCATTAAATGTGTTATCCAATTTTGTCGAAAATAAACTTGAGGAAATACTTCGGAAATTATTAAAACCATTTTAAATCATTTAGGAGTATTTGGACAACCTTTAAAAGTATTGTTTTGGTATAAAAACAAAATCATCAAAATCATGATAAAACCATTTATCAAACAATTATGTGATGCATGTTGGTTGGTATGATGAGGCAATATGGTGTTTGGTGAGCCTTTGAATATGTCATTCACAGCATTTTCATGTGCATGCATATTACGAGAATATGTTTGCATGCACGAAAATATTTTATGGAAGAAAATGAATGTTTACTGACCACTGCTAGTGCACCGAGGCACGATGGGCGTGCGTTTGATATATATTTTGGTATAGCAAGTGGGGTACTTCCTGGTGAACACAGAGCTAGATGGGAGATGGGATCTCGGTGGGTCACAGGAGGATGGACCATTTGTGGGTACCTATGTTATGACCCTACGGGGTGGGATACTTCTTGGCGGACACAAGGGACGCAAGTAGGGGACCCTTGGCTGGGCCGCGGGAGGATGGTCCACACGTAACATCATAACAATATTATTGGTCATTTGATTATTGTTGTGTGCAGAGCTCTTTTCCGGTGCATAGTAGGTGTGTCAGTGGCCCAAATAATAAAAAATGATTTAAGAAAAGTATTTTGAATTCATTAATTTTTAAATGTTAGCATTACATGTTGGAAAAGCATCATTATTCTTTGGACATGCATGATTTTTACTTGTTGAGCTTTACCTCATGTAGTTCATGTATTGCAACTGAGCATGAGAATACCTGAGCCTGTTAGCTTACTATGCAATACTGGAGCTTTGTCAGGTTTTGAGGATAATGGATATGGATGACGACCTGTCGGGCTTGTTTTTGGGTTCATTTTGGTTTGGCTTCTGTTGTGTTATATGTAGGAACTCATACTGTATATAACTTTTGAAACTCTATTGTAAAAATATGTCAATAGTGTGCTGGTTTGAGTTCTGGGTTTGTATATCTAGTCACCGTGTCTACATACAAATAGGGTTGACTGCCTTTCGCATCTAAATAATAAAATCTTTGTTGCAATATACAAAGTTTATTTCGTTGATCGTCTGTTATTAAATTTATACAGGAAAAACAAATTACACGTTTTAAATAGAGTTTGTAGTCAAGTTGTGCTATTTATATATTTTCTAATAGCAGTAATAGGGGTGGGCGTGACATTACCCATTCAACAGACTTGACTGAGCTGTTGATAGTATAACTCAGTTGGGTCAACTAACACTTAACTTTACAGTTGATTTGGTTTTGTTCGAAAAGACTTTTCACCCTTGATGTGTTAAACTTGTTTTCAGCAAGGGTATTATCAGTTGACTTTAGCATATTTAACTTAACATCATATATGAATAGTATGCAGGAAAGTAAAATGCTCTAAGTAAAAAATGACACAAGCAATTTTTATAGTGGTTCGAGGATGGGGTAATTCCTCTAATCCACTCTTCTCCAACTCCCGGAGGAATCCACTACGTAATGATCTGGTTACAAAGTAGTTATCATCCGAGTCACCTTGATCACACAAATGGCGCTCCGACTCAACTTCTTCATAAAACAGTTGTCTTGCTACTTGACTCCTCGAACTCTTGGAATTCATCGCACAACCTTCCAATGAGCTCAAAGCTTCTGGTCCGACCTTGAACCTTACTACAGCTCCTTCAACCTTGGAGAGTAGACACCTTTTGTTCTTCAAACAGTTTCCTCTTCAACTTAATGAAGTATTTTTTCCTTCACCGAATGTGTTGGATTGAGTTCCTTCGATTATAGGCTTGAGGAATAACTTTGAAAGCTTGAGAGTATTTGCAGGTTTGCTTGAATGCTTGTAATCTTGAAATTCGCAATTGGTTGTGTTTGTTTCTCTCACTTGCTTCCTCACCTTTTATAGTGAGGATTCAAAAATGTGTTCATTGAAGAGATAGATATATATTTCAAATCCCACTCGTTGGTTATTGGCATGTCTTGTCCTTGCAAAGCATTAATGAGTATCGCCATGTTTTTAATGCTCTACAACCTTTCCTTGGTCTCTGCAGGTTTTCAGGTATATCCTATTGGTTCCTTGCTTTTTGTACTCTTTTAGCAAAATAGTTTTATTGTTGGCAGCCTGACACAGGCCTATTTCCAACAAAGCCTTGACTTGTGTTGACAACGGATCTCTATCAGCTTTCTTCAAGTCTTGTCTGCTGCAAACTCCTTTGACATTCGATTCTAATCATTTGGAATTACTTAGCTATCAGTCAGCTAACTGAGACAGTTTTTTCTATCACTTGACTGATTCTTCATGTGGCTTCACACCTCGACACATAACTGGTCTTCACTTCAATTTTCACCGAATCTTGTATTTCTTCAACATAGTCGACTCCAACTCAACTTATGCAGTCCTATCTATTACAAGTTGAATTACAAGGAAAATGGGGTGTCAACTTCCTATTCTATGTTTTACATGGTATCATCAAAATCTAAACATAAATTTTCCTAACAAAGTAGGCCATACATCACCTTTGTTTTAGGTATAAGTGTAGGTACCAAGGGGTGTGAGTAAGGTTTAGAAGGGGGGTTGAATAAACCTTATCAACTTTTCGATTTTAGTCCTTTTAAAAAATTACATAGTTAACACAAACAGTTGAGTCCTTTAGGGACAACTAAGTTGGTTATTCAGCAGAGTTAGCCACTCAACAGACTCGATAGAGTTGTTGATAGAATAACTCAGCTGTTTAACATGAACCTTAACTTGGTTGTGTTGGTTTTATCAGGGGAAGACTTAATACCCTTTGATTTGTTTTAAACTTGTTTTAACACTTGTTTTTAGCACTTGTTTTTAGCACTTGGTTATTAATCAGGTGGATAGCAAATAAGTTTATCAACAGATATAATGTAAGTATGCAGAAATGTAAATGTGCTAAAAATAAATGACACAGTTGATTTTTATAGAGGTTCGAACATGGGGTAATTCTTCTAATCCTCTCTTCTCCAACTCCTGGAGGAATCCACTATGTAAAAGATTTGTTTACAAAGTTGTCAACAGTCTAGAGATAGCCTTGGTCACACAGTTGGCTTCTCTTTCGACTCAGCTTCTTCACAGGGAAGCTGCCTTGCTACTTCAGCTCACTTTCTCAAGCTCTTGGATTTGATCACGAAGCCCTCCAATAACTTGATACTGGTTCGACCTTGAACCTTCCTACAATCCTCCTTGAAAAGTAGACCCCTTTTGATTCTTCAAAAGTTTCCTCTTCAATAGATTTGAAGTTGTCTTTCCTTCACACCTTGTGTTGGATCGATTTCTTTCGAGTTTCAGGCTTGAGGATTTGTTTGAATATACTTAAGAATATTTTCAGGTTAATAGCTTGAATATTCCTTGCTTGTTCGTGGTTCAGGTAACCTTTTCTCAATGAATTTCCTCAGCCTTTTATAGTGAACTTTCGAAAATCTGCCCGTTGAAGAGATAAAGGCTAATTTCAAAAATTCACTTATGTTCGTTGGCTTGTCTTTTCTTGGTCCTAATCTTGAGATGTAGACCCATTCTCATATTAAATGAATTTGCGGCTTTTCGTGTTCTAACACAAGGTGCAGTGCTTTCCATTGGTTTATTCATTTTGCACGCTTCTGGGATGAGCACTTTAAGACCTGACAACATGGAAGTATTACTTATTTAAGTAATGTTCTTGACTTCGTGCAAATGCATTCATTTCGCTTAACTCCTCTTGGTCACGCCTTTTCCCCAGGTGACTTGAGTCCGCTCTAATCATTGGATGACTCATCTGTCACTTCAACTTGAGACTTGGCTTCTTGAGTTGACTTTGACTGACTCTTCACACACAATTGTTCCTCAGCTGATACATCTTCAGTCGAGTTCTTGATCTTCTATCTTGGCCATACTCAGTTGTTCCACAGCGGAGTCTTCACTTCAGTCTTCAGTTGACTTCTTGTATTTTTAGGCATAGCTGACTTGACTCAGCTTTTCCAACCCTATCTATTACAATGCAAATTACAAGGAAAATGGGGTGCCAACTTTCTAGTTTAAGTTTTACATGGCATTCATCAAAATCTATAAAATAAATTTCCCAAAAATTTCCCCCTTTTTGATGATGCCAGAACTTAAAAACATTAAACAACATGTAAATTGCAAAGATACATACAGCCAATGCAGTAACAAAGAAGGTATGCGTAGAATCGCTAGCATTCTTGTCCTTTACACAGCTGTTTACATTTGGTATCAGAGCATTCTATATCAAAGCAACAATACAAACATCTATGCTAGGATACTAATACAAAGTGAAAAATTACAAAAAAACTTCACTAAGTATACAGATGACTTACAAAAGTGTATTTACTGATAAAATACATGAAGGGTTCGCAGAACACTTCATCGCCTTCATTGCCTCCTTCTTTTTCCTCTTTAGCTCACGTAGTCATCGATCTTTTTCTCTTTTTTCTTCTTCTCTCTTTTTCCTTTATTCTTCCTTCTTCTTGTTTTCGTAAGCTCTCTTTGCAGCTGGGTCATCCCTTTTCTGCCTTTTCTCCCATTCGCGGGTGGTTTTGGCACTTTCAGCTGCCATTCTTCTTTTGGCTTCTTCAATTTTGCGTTGATCTTCTAAATTCGCCAAGTGGTCGTGCCCGATCCAAAGACACAATATCCCTTTTTCGCTCTTTTTTCCTCGACTCACTCTTTTCTATGAGAGTGTACTACACAGAGCTTTGGATTTTCCGGCTGAGTGTTTGCTAGAGCTTTGTTGTCTCTCACCGCCTTGCACACGTCCATCCTTTTTCCCAAAGAGAGATCCCATGCTTTTGTTAGAGATACCTTGAAGTAGCCTTGACTTCCAAAGTGTTTTGAATTCTTCCATGGATCTAGGCTCGAGATCTAACTTGCTGCATTAATTCACCGGGAGGGTCAATTAGAGCTTTGCTTAATTCAAATTGAGTCCACCATGATGTAAGATCTTTTGAACGCGAGCTTCCTATTTTTAGAGAACTCTTCAATCTCTGCTTCAATGATCTTCCTTTTTTATGCTATTGGCACAGCAGAGTGTCCCATTGGTATGGTTACAGGGAGTTTGCTCATGATGGAGGCTGTGACTTGACCTTGATGGGGGGTTTCAGCTATCATCAAGGTTAAATCTTTTGAGTGTTCCCCCTCAGCTCCTTTTCCCTTCTTCTCAGCTTTAGATTCCTTCAACTTCTCTTCTTTCAACTTCCTTAGGGAGTCCTCTTCCCCCTTTTTGGCATCATAAAAGGAAAGAGGGACCCCTGGGAACATGCCTGCGAGCATAAAGTCGAGTCTGCTGAGAGCGGAATTCTGTTTGGAATCTGCGGCTGCATAAGCTGTCCGGAATTCTGAGCGAGTGGCTTTGGACTCGGCTGCCACCAATTACATTTCAGCCATGAGGAGGCTGAATTTCGCATTCATGGTCTCTTCGAGGCGTAGAACTTCTTTTCTCTGAAATTCACGCAGAAGCTCCATTTCCGTTTTGTGAGATGCATGCAACCTTTCTATGTATTCCTGCATTTTGTGCCAGATCAAAGTGTTGTCAGCGCTCTAAACAAGCATTTTATTGTATAGTGCCTTGAAATAGCGAACTTGCTCGAATCGCATGGCACTTTATTGTTGACACCACTTCCCCGATCCGTACCACTATCCCTCTCAAATCTTCGTGAGGTGGCATCTCTATTGTCCAAATTTAAGTCTAGGAGGCTTGGTGTCGCTCGATCTTCTCAATGTCCTCACAAACCTTCTTGAAGACTTCACGAAACTCGGTTGTCTCACTTGATTCAACTCCGGCCATTCCGCATCGAAGTTAATGTCTGCTGGTACAATGGAGTTGGTAGGGATTACGGGATCTTCTCGTGCAGTGAATCGTTGTTGCTCTTTAGCGGTCTCTTCCTCTAGCTTAGGCAAGTTTATAGAAAAAGGAAACACTTGTTCAAAGGCATCATCACGCACATATGGATGGTCTGTGCGGTTTGTGCCTGTGATGTTTCAGCTTGATTGATCTCAGCTATAGTGGTTTCTTCTGATCCTGTCACAGCTGTGGGAGCCTGTGATGGTCTTTGGTGGAGTCGTTAATCTTTGCCGCACTGTAGAGCTCACGAGATGACTTGGTTTTAGCCGGGCTTGTGAAATGTGTTGCAATGACGAGCCTCACTGTCTTAACAACTTCTTCTGGTCTCGAAGAGATTTCTATAAATGAATTACCGGATCCCCTGTTGCATCATCAGTGTCATCGGATGATGATGAGATTTGCGGGGTAGGCGCATCATCGAAGTTAAATTTTTAACGAGCAGCTTTATCACTTGGTTGGCTCGTAGTCTTGAGAACATCCTCAGCTGGGTTACTTTGATCTGCAACGGGGGTGGACTCAGCTTCATATTCAGACCCCAAGAATAATGTATCAAGGTTCTCCTGGAAGTCATGAAGTGCGTTTATCTCCTCTTCTATTTCAGCTTTTGGGTAGGAGGGATGTTCTGAGGCTCTTGAACTTTACCCAGGGAAGTCTAAACCTCCTTTGGGCCTTCACTACCTCCGAGAGTCTCAACCTGCAGCAGTGAGGCCTTCAATATTCCCTTCGACGATGCAGCTGGTGTCTTGGGGTCTTGGACCAAGGTATCCATAGGAGTCTCAACCCCTAGGATTGCACTTTCACTACCCAGCAGTGTTAACTCCTGGCATTTCCATCCTGTGCCTCGATCGTAACAATAGTGTCATCAACCTTCAAAGCGGTGACATTTCACTGGGACAGACTCAACCGTCCGAGCTTCACAATATCAATCTGTTGTGGTTCTTTCTCGCCCCACTTGGCCTCCTTTCTTCAAATTGGAGTCTTCTGCAAAGATCCTCCTACCTGCTGCCGTGGAGAGAGAGTTTCCCCTCCGGCGGCACACCAAATGAGTGATCGATGATGGGGTCACTCGCTCCCGACTCGCGGCTTTTTCTTTTGAATGCTCACCGCTAGTAAGGTAAAACACCTTCTTTAGGGTTGGCTCAACTTGGGTGCCCAAATTCCCGCCATTGCCAATTCCCTTGTACCCATTCTCCGAAAGTACCGGGGACGTGGCTGAAGCGATGTCTATGGCAATCTGCTGCACCACTCCCAAAGGATCGATCTGCAGGAGAGATTGAGACGACTCTCCTGGTCCTTCCAATAATTGTTTCTCATGCAACTCCCTGGATTCCCTCATTGCTTGTTGCATGTCTGACTTCTCTGCTGCAGCAATGGGATCCATATCCTCGTCACTTTCTGTGTACTCAACTAGATTTTCATGAGTATGCTCGTGAGTTCTAGTGAATGTGCACATCTTTGCTTTCTCAAGAGCTTGTGTTTCCTCGGCTGCTTTGGCTTTTTTCTTCTCCTTGAAGATGTGGAGAATATCCATGCAGTTATCTTCATTCAGGGCCTGAAGCACAGTAGTGACTCCAAGAAATCACAACAATTCTTTCTCTTCCTCAATGTACTCAGGGTGAGCGAACTGCTCCCTTGAGTGATCTAGCTTCCATGCTCTCCATTATCTAAGACGGCGCTGAATGTCTGGGTACTGGAGAATACATGATAATATCATCGTCATCATCTTCTTCTTGTCCTTCCTTTTCAGGGATTGAAGGCAAGATACTCGTTGCTCCTCTCCTTCAAGAAATCGATGCGGTGGAGAGTCAACTTTTTAACGGAATGTTCGGTTGTCTCACCGCTTTGCTTCCTCACTGTTTAATGCCCAAATGAGTCTTCATCGGGACTCTGATGACCTTGATGAGTCTTGTCGGTTATCAATTACTTCGAGAGACGCACTTCCCGAGTTTCAAATAGCCTCGGATGCTTTCTCCAAGCCGAGTGGTAGATTCAAATTGTCTTTTCAAGCTCGAGTGCGTGAAAAGTCTTCTCCTTTGGTCCAAACCAGGGAATTTCTCTGGTTCTTCTTCTTCTTCGATTCTTTGGCGGCGGGGGCGGCATCCTTCTTGGAGGGAGTCGCTTCCTCGACTTGGCGCTCCTTTTCTTTTGTATGGTCGGAAAAGGGATTTGGGGTTTCTTCTCGGCCTCGGCCTACAGGGGCACGTGCATTCTTTTTCTTAGATGCAGGGGCCGCTTTCTTCTTCGCACCGCTTGGGCAGCTTTTCTTCTTTCAAAGGAGGGGTAGCGTTGTGTCCTCGGGTTTAGCAGATTCCCCTCACTTGTTTCCGCCTTTCTTTGTGGGGCTCTCTTCTCTGGGCTCCAGAGAGGTTCGCTCAACATCTTCTTGTTGACATGGAAGGGTTTTCCATGTCGAAGGGGAATACCCTTCACTTCCATCAAGTGGCCAATCACGAGGCCATATCCAAGAGATCCTCCAAAGGATCCGTCATCCTTGAACGTCTTATTCAATACATTCAGGCAGAGTCTGCTGTACACGAACTCAATCCAGTTTACTTTCTTGCCTTGCATGATGGCAAATATGACGATCGCTTTGTCTTGGGCCAAACCGATTAAAGCTTCCAAACTTCATGTCTACACACTTTGAGACGACATCCATCAACTTATGATAGTCGTCCTTCAACAGCTTCTTATCAGCTGTGTAGACCACCTTAGCAGCGCACTCCGGTTTGGCTACCTCTTTCCACGCAGCAGCCAAATCAACATCAGCTTCATGCGTTCCGATGGCAACAGGCAGCGCTCCGCAAGGTCCTTAGCATTTATCATTATGTCCTTGCGGTGGACAGAAGACTTGATCCCTTCGTCCTGCACTTTCGAGTTAACATTGAACTAAGCCACCTCTTCTAGGTAGGTGTGCGAGTATTCCAAAGTCAGAAAAGCCTTGAGACCCGATTTTTCTAGCATTTCAGCTATCTTCTTGACTAGGATTTCATCAGAACCCTGCTTCACCATACCTTCGAAATCCACTGACGATCCTGAGTGGATTTTCTTAGAGAGTTTAACGAAATCAAACTTCGGTGCCATTTTCAGAGATTTTCACCGATTAAAACTTGACGAGTTTGCTTGAGGACACTTAGGGTTTTCGAGAGAGAAATGGCTTGCTTTCATTTTTCTTGAAGATGAACAATTTCCGAATGTGAGAGAGAAAGCTGGAAAATGTATATATAAGGGTTATGAAAGGACAAGTTTTTGGTTTTTTTTTTGATCGAGATTAACGGTTCAGATTTAGCACGTCAAACCGCATTTAATTCCTCACATTTTATGCGGCAGCATTTATATCCAATCATATGCTTATTGTGCAGCTTTTTACTGTACCCATCATTATTACGCTGACGTCATCCTTAAAAACATTCCCGCTCATTAAAAACAACTGAGTTTTTGTCACTTAGCTCATAAATAATTCAGCTTATATCCAAAGTGACTTAACTCGCTTCTCTCTTCTCATCCAATGACTCAATTTTGCCAGCCTAACTCGACTGGTGACTTTTCCTATATGGCTGATTCACTCGGCTGATTCATGAACCTTGTTCAATTTTCATCTTCTCATCTTCCATCTCTGTTGATTGAGTCTTCTGAGTGTCAACTCAGCTCAATTAACCCTAGATCATTATTAAGCTCTTCAAATCTTGATTCACATAGAGGTTTGGAGAATATGTCAGCTAACTGCTTATCAGTTGAGATATATTCCAAAGTGATGTCTTTCATTTCAACATGATCTCTTATAAAATGATACCTGACATCAATGTGCTTTGTTCTTGAATGCAACACAAGATTCTGAGTGATTGCAATAGCACGTGTGTTATCGCACATAATAGGAATCTCTTTTTCTTCAATCTCATAATCTCTCAGCTGCTGTCTCATCCATAAGACTTGGGCACAACAGCTGCCCGCAGCTATGTACTCTACTTCAGCTGTAGATATAGCTATTGAGTTTTGCTTCTTGCTAAACCAGGAAACCAATCTATTTCCAAGCATTTGACATGTACCTGAATAACCAATAAGCTTGAATCCACCTTCCTTTGGATACCATAAGCCAACTTCCTGGCATCCCTTCAAATATCTTAGGATTCTATTTGCTGCAGTCATGTGGCTCTCTTTTGGTGCAGATTGGAATCTTGCCCATACACCTACTGCAAAAGTGATGTCTGGTCGGCTGGCTGTTAAGTAGAGCAATGATCCAATGATTGCTCTATATCTGGTTCGATCTATAGCCTTACCATATGCATCCATGTCCATCTTGACTGATGTGTTCATTGGTATTTTTACAGAAGACTTCTCTTCCATACCAAATTTCTTCATTAAATCTTTGGTGTACTTTGTTTGACTTATGAAAGTTCCATCCTTCAATTATTTAACTTGAAGTCCTAAGAAGAAGGTCAGCTCTCCCATCATACTCATTTCAAATTTGCCTTGCATGAAGTTTGAGAACTTATCACACAGCTCTTTATTTGTGGATCCAAAAATGATGTCATCCACATATATTTGAACAAGCAATATACTCTCTCCATCTTGAATTCTCAAGAGTGTTCTCATCCCACGTTGCCTTTGGTGAATCTATTGTCACCCCAAATTGAGACAATGTATCATACCATGCTCTTGGTGTCTGTTTCAATCCATATAATGCTTTCTTGAGCTTGTATACCTTATCTCCAATAGTCTTCTGGTCAAAACCTGGAGGTTGTTCAACATCGACTTCTTCCTTTAATAGTCCATTCAGAAATGCACTCTTCACATCTATTTGATATACAGTGAAGTTCTTATGTGCAGCATAGGCAAGAAACATCCCTATTGATTCTAATCTTCCAATAGGAGCAAATGTTTCATCAAAATCTATTCCTTCTTCTTGGCAATACCCTTTGGCTACCAATCTTTCTTTGTTTCTTACCACAGATCCTTCCGCATTCATCTTGTTTCTGAAAACCCATTTTGTGCGAATAACATTTTGATGGGTTGGTCTCGGCACCAATTCCCATACTTTGTTTCTTTCAAACTAATTCAGCTCTTCTTGCATGGCTTGAATCCAATGTGTGTCATCCAATGCTTGAGATACATATTTTGGCTCTATTTGGGAAATAAAACAAGTGAACATTGCTTCTTGCTGTGCTCTGGATCTGGTTCTTTCACCATCTCTCACATCTCCAATTACTAACTCTGGTGGATGGTCTCTCAGCCATCTCACATCAGGTTGGAGCAAGTTAGTTGGGTTCAGCTGTCTCGCAGCTAAGCTGTCTTGAACAGCTCTTTCATCTTCATTTAGCTATAGACTTTCCAGCTGTAGGTCCCAAGGGGTGTGAGTAAGGTTTAGAAGGGGGTGTTGAATAAACCTTACCAACTTTTCGATTTTAGTCCTTTTAAAATAATACAGAGTTAAGTACACAGTTAAGTCCTTGAGGGACAACTAGGTTAGTTAACCAGCAGAGTTAGCCACTCAACAGACTCGATTGAGCTGTTGATAGAATAACTCATCTGTTTAGTCTAAACCTTAACTTGGTTGTGATGAGATTTTCAGCGGAAGACTTAACACCTTTGAATTTGGTTTAAGTTTGTTTTAACACTTGGTTTTAGCACTTTGTTAATTATCGCTTGAATAGCAAATTATCGCAGATATAAAATGATATCTTTGAAATTAAATGCTGAAATGTAAATGACACAATAATTTTTATAGAGGTTCAAGATGGGGTAATTCTTCTATTCCTCTCTTCTCCAACTCCCGGAGGAATCCACTAAGTATTGATTAGAGTACAAAGTGGTTATCACCCGATCCAAGTCTTGATCACACAAATGACTTGATCCTTTGGGACTCGCCTAGAGATGCCTTGGTCACACAAATGGCTTCTCGTCCGACTCACTTTTCTTCATTGTGCGGTACGGCGCTTTGCTACTTCAGCTCACTTGTTCAAGCTTCTTGGATTTGATCACGAAGCCCTCCAATAACTTGAGAATGGTTCATCTAAATGAATCACTATTAATTATATCATTTTGGGTACAAATTATTTACTTTGGCTCATCTAAATATTTTCAAAGATTTTAAAATTAATACTAAAGCCCACATTCCAACCCTGATAATTTTCAGTTTTTATTTTGACTCAAGCCCACACCCAAGCTCAACCCAAAGCCGAAAGCCTACTCATTTAGGCCCCTTTAAATACCCCTAAAACTCTAACTCTCATTGATTTTCTGATTTTTGCACACACTAACACACACCACAAGGTGCAACATCTCCCCACCCTTTCCCTCTCCCAAGCGGCGCAACCGCTGGCCGTTGTCCGCCGGTGGTCACCGTCGGCCACCACCGCTCATTTTGTTTTCCCTTTTTTTCTTCCCTTCCCTTGTCTTCTCTCTCTTTCATTTTTTTCTCCGACCACCACCACCACCACCGCCGCCCACCACCGTCCACTGAAATTTTTTTCCTCCTTTTCTCTTTCTTCTTTTATTTCCCTTTTCCTCTTCTCTCTCTGTTTTTTTTTTCAGCCACCGTCGCCAAGTTGTCGAATCCCGTCAAGAAACCACTGCCGCCGCCCTAGCCACCATCGCCGCCGTCCTCCATCGCCGATAGCGTAACACCCCTTCATGATGGAGATCGTCTAAAATGTGGGTGAAAACTTTAAATTTCTTTTTTTTTAAGTGGGAAGAATAATTTTAAGAAATTTGAAAGGATAACAATAAAAAAAATGAATTTTTGGAAATATGCATAAATATGTCATTCTCTTTATTTGTTTAATTAAGTGGTATGCATCTTATTTTGGTTCACTTGATTGAGTAGTATGCATTATTGTGATAGTTGTATGAAGGAATTAAAAAAGTGTGGACCCTAAAAATGGTAAATGTTGAAATAAAAAATGAATAATAAATTTAATTCGTAGAGAATAATGTCTTTAAATATTGGAGCAATACATAATGTATAAAACTATTTTTACCAAATACCTGAAGGTAACAAAATAGTAGTACCAAAACTTGTGTCAATAATCCCAATTACTGTAATTGGTATATTAAGATATTTTTTTCTTGGATTATTATATTTAGATGTTAATTTCATTTTCCAACAGATTGTTTAGGGAAAAAAAGGGGGGGTTTGCCATATGTTTATCCCTAAAGCAGTTTTTAACATATCATAGATATTTGGTACATGTTTAAACTTATATAAGGTCTAATAATATATATAAAGAAGCCACATCAAATATCAAGTTTAATCACGCTTAAGAATTGATTCCTTAATTATCTACTTGGACTGATTATACTTCCTTAACAACCTAAAATTGAATTGTTGATGTGTACAAGTTTAATGATTATCATATATGTAGTAAATGACCATTTCATAAATGAATCATTATCGTATTGTGACTAGCTAATTAGTAGCTAATTAAACTGGGAATGAATTCAAGAGCTCAACTCGATCTTCTTGGGAAAACTTGAAAATTGTTGCCATCTTATTCATGATGTTAGTTTAGAACTACACTATCCTAGCAGTTAAAGTAAATAATAAGATACTGCTATTTGGAAATTAAGTTCAATTAGTGATAACTTTTATGAAATTTTCACTATAATAAATAGTGACCGCAATTTTGCCAACTTCGATTAAGATAACATAATAAATACACGTTCATTAAATAACTTGAAAATATTGTATATTCTTTGAAATCAAGGATTAACCCTAGTCGGGATGAAATGAATTACCCACGTGGCCTTGGCATTTTCAAGAATTGGAGAATTGCTCATATGTGAGATAATCGAATCTTATTAGTAAACGTTAAGATTGAGGATTTATATTCTTGTATTGTCATGTCATATGCGGAAGTATTTTAATTACTTTATACCCCATTTCATTTGCAATCAATTATGATATGTATCGTTTGATGTCTTGAAATTCATTGATATTTTACCATTATCATTTATCATTACGTTCTCGTTTATTTGTTATTAAAATTGGTTTCCTCGAGTCTTGTGATGAACCCATTTGGCGTTTGTAGTTCTGGGCAATCAATCGAACAAGTCACCTGTTGGTATTTGATCGATTACACATGTGTCTATTCCCACTTTTCTGGTCAAGCCGAAGACGGTGGTGAAATTTGGGTCGTAGTGTTGGTATATTCGAATATGACGAACTCAAGGTATAAACCCACAGCTAAAGAGTCGTCGACCCACCTGGAGAAATAAGGTGAAAATGAGGCTTCGGCCAAGTGCGTGGGAGAACACGATAGGGTTCGGTGTTTGATCAACATCGACCTGCGTTTTTTTTTGTGTATCCCGTTGGTCGTTAAAATGGGGCATAAAACAATGTTCATTTTAAATTTAGTTTGAATCCCATAAATTCGCTTTACCGTATTTGTGCTAATACTGTATTTGATGCAGCAGCTTGAAATCGTGAGGTTAGTACAATTTATATTCCATTTTGATACTGTTACAATATTAGTTCTGCATAAGTTGGTTATTCGTGATAATTGCTTACTTATGTAGTTGTATTTATTTGGTATGTTTTGTAATTAACATTATCATCCATTTTGCATTCATTTGCACGCATGAAACTGTTTTTGTACACTAAGTAATTAGCTCAAAGAATCACTTTCAAGTTTTCATTAATAACTCTTGCATGCCCATTCCCCGCCCACCGAGCTCGTTTGGCTCACCCCATATTTTCTCAAAAGTTTCAAAGATCGATGAAATTGAGTCCGAACACCAATACAAGAGTAACGCTGAATCTGAATCGTGTTGTGTCATTTCTTTGATTTTTGTCCTAAGTATTTTGAAGCATAATTGTAATAATTTTGGGTTCTATTTTTTTTATGTATTATTTGTCGTTATAAAGTTTTTGTAAGTTAAGACTTGCATTGTAATATTTATAATATATTTAGTTTGCATGATTGATTTTACTCAATTTTTTTTTTTTTTTTTGGTAGACTTAGATCCCTTAGTATTATGAGTTTAAATTATCATATTTTTTGATAAATACGCTTGTGGGGCGTAAGTTAGTAAATACTCAAAGTGTGTTATTTGTTAATCAAGATCTTTGTGATTATTTTGGCTTATTAAATTTGGTGCGTTACAATCTTTATATTTTAAATATTTATTGAAATTCTAGACTTTTTGCAATCACTAAAAATTATTTTTGTAATAATATAGTATGTGCATCGAGATCATTCAAAATACAAACTACGGAAATGTCGATGGAACATAATAATTGAAAATACAATACAAATCTCCACAACAAAATTTCAAAAATAAATTAGAAATTTACTTAAAAACGTGAATAAATAAATTGCGTAAAAATATGCAAAAATAAAATTATCCCCAAAAAATAAATATGATAAATCAATAATATTACCAAAATCGTGATCTCGTTGTCTTATGTTTTCTTAATTCTCCTATTTGTTTTTTTAATTTTCAATTATTATTACACGATCGCCTTCTGCAAAACATTTTGTCCGCAATTTAAACATACAAACAACTGTCGAAAATAAAAATTGCATTTGGATTTACTAATACAACATTGGAATAAAGCGTGACATCAATCTTCACACTTGTTAAGGATTTAAACATGACTACAACATAAATTGGCGATAAAGTTGTGCCTTGTGTGGTTTCATAGAAAATCGATTTTTTTGAAGATCGAACAATAATACACATGTGATATTTTCAAAAAAATCAGTTTTTTCCCCAGTTTTTGAATGTGTTTTCAATGATTTTGTTGTATGATATTTTTCTTATTTGACTTCATCAATAATAAATATTAAATAGTAGTTCTTGCCTACTATCTGATACTATTTTAAAATTATTATAATGCAGGGAGATAAAATTTATATAACTATGTTATAGGAATTTACATAAATGATTTTATCTTATCTTACTTATCTTAAAAGTGTGAATGTTTCTTGAAACTTTAGATTGGACAAAAATATCTTTTTGACATGGTAAAATTGAAGGGCAACATTGAAGGGCAACTAAGTAATTGGATATTTATTAGGCTTTTATTTGTTCAATTACAAGACAAGTCATGACCTTTTATATTCTACACATCAAAAGTATTATTCATTCATCTATAACTCTTAAAATATTTTCAATATTGAAATAATATTAGTTTCATATTAAACTACATTTCGAGAGCTTTCTAACCATATTTCATAAGCATATATAAGGAGTTCACATGAGAAATTTTCAACCTTATAAAGTTCAGCACTATGTAGAATTACACTTTTTTGTTTAATTATAGGATAAATGTTCATGTATACCCAATTTTTTTTTGAAAAAAGGATAATTGTTCATTTATACCCAATTTCTTTTTCAAAAAACTGAAATATATATTTTAATCAATACACTAAAAATACTTTAAATTTCTCATTTATACGGTGCAAATTACAAATACATCCCAATAACATCCGAATAAGCTTACAATCCAATGATACTGAATCAACTTACAGTCTAGGTAAATCCAAAGTACATAACGAATTACAAACTTAGGTGTCAAGGGTCATATGCCCTTAAGTTACAATCCAAAATGGAAAATCTGAAAAAAGAAGTCCAAAGAC
Organism: Rehmannia glutinosa; assembly: GCA_016081115.2. Classification (NCBI taxonomy): domain Eukaryota; kingdom Viridiplantae; phylum Streptophyta; class Magnoliopsida; order Lamiales; family Orobanchaceae; genus Rehmannia; species Rehmannia glutinosa. The sequence continues at coordinate 44,970,764 of CM071926.1, forward strand.
AATTGTCCAACAACAACAATAAAAGGAAGTAAGTCCAACAAAGTGAGCACGGAAATCGGTATGATGGGCGGGTTCGGCATCTTCAACGTACTCCTCATCTAGCCGTTAGAAAACAAGGGGATGAGACAAAAATTCTCGATGGATGGGGTGATCGTGTGCAAGTGGGGCGATATATAAGTTAATGCAAGAAAACTTTGTATGAAAAATGGGTGAGTCGTGATGCGTGGTTTCACACACGCTTCACAAGCATCATGATATATATACTTAAAATAATATACTTATAAAAAAAAAAGATGAAACAGCTTCATGATCATACAAACACTATGTGATTCAAGCAAGACAGTAGGATTGCGTTTAAAAAGTAACGCCAATCCATGCAAGACAAGTAGTTGTTGTGCGGTTTGTAGCGCCAACCAATGCAATACAAGTAGCGGTTTAAATGCGGATTTGTAGCGCCAACAAACGGGTCCGATTAACTCCAATCGTGTGGATTAGACACCGATTCCTTCGTTCTTCCTTGTAACTCCCGAGCAAGATGGTCCAAATCCTGTCACCTTATCGCTCCATAGGCAAAGACAAATCCACAAGAGCTAGCTAGGCCCTGGATTGTCATAATCATGATTATACCTTAAGTACTACGACCCGCTTCACTTGGACAAACTCGTCCCTCGCCATGCGGGATTAGGGCGATGGGGCCGGAGAGTGGAATAGCAAATGAGCTGCCTTCCATCCCAATATATCCATTCCAACTCGTGAGCTCGACACACCAAGTTGACTCGGGTAGAAATAATTTACAAGTACAGGGATGTCAACCAGCAAATGAGTATATTGATTCAGTGGAAGCGCAGTTTAGGAAAAGTTTTCGAAATCGCGTGTGGCATTTATTGGCGTTGGTGGAGTAATTTGGATGAAGATAATTATCGAGAGGATAAGTAATCTTCGATGTCTTGAAGAATTATGTGGGACGTAAGTCCCGTTGTAGATTCGAATCGCAAGGCGGGAGGAAGTCGCCAACGAACGCGTGATTAATCGATCAAGACGATCCGATAAGTCAAAGGATTTTTGAGAAAATAAAATTTTATTTAATTATTAGAACTCAGAGGGTCCAGGGCTGTTCTTAAAAGAAAATAATTTGAGTTAGGTCCTTGTTTAAAAGAAAATTTACAATTAGCCCCGTTTTGTAAAAACTAATACCTTTGGGGTTAAAAATTGAATAAATAAATGTTAGGACCTCGGAAATTATAAGATCAGTTCCTAAATTCTCTAAATTATTCAGATATTCAGGTTTTAATTTTGAGGTCGAGTTTTTATAAACTTCTCACATTGACCCTAAATTTGTTAAAATTGTCATTTCGGGCCCTAAGTTTAAAATAATTGGATCTCACAAACCGGAAGGGATTTTAATGTGATTCCAGTTGTAAAATGTCACTAAGGTCAGTGGAATATTGGGAAAAAAACAGTTTTAAAAATAAATAAGTATAGGTCCCTTAACTTTTGAAAATCTCATTTTTGTCCCATTTTAAAATAATTTCCTTTAAGGCTTTTAGGGGTCCAATTGTTATGAAATTTGAACCTTGGGTTCAAAATATCATTAAGTTATATTTAAAATAGTATTTTCAGGTACATGGACTGTATAAGTCCTGAAAATTTCATTTGGGTCCTCAAGTTTAATCTTTTACAATTTGGTCGCTCAATTTTTATAAAATTACTTTCCAAGCCCTAAACACTTGGATTTTTGGAATACTTTTAAAATATGTTATTTCCAGTCCCTTAAAATTTTAAATTTTAAATTTTAAAACAGGGGCCTGGTACAGTTTTGAAAATTACAATTTAGCCCTTAAACTTCTAAAATTTTACCATATAGTCCTTGGGCTTTTAAGGGTTGATTTTATTTATCTCAAAACTTTTAAAACTTTATTAAAATGTCCAAATATTATTTTTGAACCTCAGTACAGTCCCAAAATTCGAAAATTACAGAGGGGTCCCTTAAGTTTTATTTTCTTGCAATTAAGTCCACCAATTTGCCATTTTGTATTTTAACTCCAAATATTCAACTGTGATAAATTATGCTTGACTTTTCCATGTTATAAGTCAAATAAATCATGAATACCAAGAATCACAAAAATGCATATACATTTTATCCAAGAATTCATCAAATACAACATCAAAATGTACATGCATGCACCTAAACTACAATAAATAGCATTTTTGAGCAACACTTGAGAATTTTCACAACTTGATACTTAAAATTAACATGCACTACATTATACATATATCTCAAGCTCTCAAGAAACATTTCTACATGCAATTTTAAGAAAGCACCTAGAAGTTGAAAGAAATTTTCCACTCACCTTAAAATTAGATAGTTCTGAAATAAAAGGATAAATTTCACAACTTTGAATGAAACTCACTTAGGACAACCCCCTAAGTCAAGAAATACCAAAAAAATGAGTTAGATTAATGAGGTTAAAATTAAGAAGAAGAAGAAGAAGAAGAAGAAGAAGAAGAAAGAGGTGAAGAAATTGGTAAAAACTACACTTACCTTGTGTAGTAGGTGAAATGAGACTAGTAATGGCTTCAAAATTGAAGGTCTTGCTCACCCTTAAGGAAATTTCCCAAGGTCAGCCCCTATTTCTCAAAAATGAGAAAGGGGTGATAAAATTTGAAGAAAATAAGAAGGGGGAGAAAAAATGCACTAGAGTCCAATATCTTACCTTATAGTTCAATTCTTCAAAAATTTCTTCAAAGTCTTGAAGTCCTTTTCAAGATGATGTCAAGGATCTTAATATCTTCAAGGGTTATACCTCAAAATCAAAAATCAAACTTAAATTAAGAAGTGAAGAGAGGTGAGCTAGAGGATATCAAGATGAATTGAAGAACAAAATTCTTACCTTATAGTAGGGGGTTGTTCAAATTTTTGGTTAATGTAGAAGGAAGAATTTTCTTGTATTTGGTTAAGTGTTGGAAGAAAAAGAGAAATAAGAAGAAAATGTGTAGAGAGATGTTGGAGGTTTTTAGAGAGAAGGATGAGAATTTTTTTGTATAAGAGATGAATGTGTTGGTTTAAAATGGGATTAATTTTGGTATCATTTTTGGCCTAATGGCCGAAAATCTAAGGGAGAGAGAGGGAGAAAAAAATTTCCAAGTCTTGAACTTGGTCTCTTGCATGGAGACAAAATGTAAGTCAAAGTATGGGCATAATCAAGGCTTGCATGGTGTTTGGTGAGGGATATTTGAATGGGTTAATTAAATGTGGGTGAGAATATGTTGGGGAAAATAATATTAAAGAATTAAAGTATAAGATAATGTGTATAAGGTTTGTAATATGGTATAATTATACACAAGATGTATAATATAAGTGTAAGTGTACAAGAGTTGGGAGATATTTCTACACCAAATACCCACTTGGTCGTCCACTTCTAGCTTGTATGTGGTATCCGTATTTTTTTTTTGTCCCAAAATTGATGATAATTGATGAATAATATCAATCTCCAAAATAAATAGTGATTTCCTTGATCACTTATAAGTCTCATGATCACTTATTCTAGATCAAATTCTTAATTCCATAAGGTATAAGTCTCTAAAATAAATAGTCTTTTAAAATTCTAAGGTGACCAATAAATGCACAAATAATAATAATGATCAACCAAGTGATCATTAATGTGAAATAGAATTAATAAATGATCACGATCACAAGTAATAAATAAAATAAATTAAATGCGAAAATATATTTATTAATATTTACTCGTCCAAGTGACGCGTAAAATAATCAAAATAGTACATAGACGATAAGTGAAATAGATACACGCTTGAATAAAAATCAAGGGGCTTTACATCGTCCCTCCTTAAAAGAATTTGGTCCCCAAATTCTTTTCGAATAGCTCGATATTGATTCCTCATGTCTTCTTCCATTTCCCATGTTGCGTCTTCATCTCGGTTATGGTTCTCGCCATACCACCTTAACCATCGGGATCTCGCTCTTCCGTAGTTGACGATTCTGTTGCCGTCAATAATCCGAATCGCTTCTCGATTGTAGGACAAGTTTTCCATCAAAGGAGGAGTATCATAAGTGATGATATGATCGGGATCCGGTCGATACTACTTCAATCTTGAGGCGTGGAATACGCTCATGCATTCCCGCATATTGTCTTTGGTAACTCGAGTTGGTAGGCTAACTTCCTGATCCTCTGTAAAATCTTGTAAGGCCAACATATCTCATACTCAACTTGCCTCCTTTCTTCGGATTGATCAATCCCTTCCGTGGCGAGAGTCTGAGAAATACTTCATCTCCAACTTCAAATTCCAAATCATTTCTCCTCTTGTCCGCGTAACTCTATTGGCAGCTCTGGGCTGTGCGGATCCGCACTTTGATCAGTTTGACCTTCTCCATGGCCTCCTGTAATAGGTCAACCTTTGGAATCGAGGGCGATTTTTGTTTCCCTTTTAGAGTCCATTGGTCATCAATCTCCCAGTGTAGTGGGGATCTACACTTTCGCCCATATAGTACCTCGTAGGGTGCCATCCTAATCATGGCCTGATAGCTGTTATTATAAGCGAACTCGGACAACGATAAGTGCGAATCCCAACTTCCTTGGAAATCCAACGTGCAGGCTCGCAACATATCTTCCAGGGTTTGAATCATTTGCTCAGATTGTCCGTCAGTTTGTGGGTGTATTGTTGTGCTAAAACTTTGCAAGGTACCCAATTCCTCGTGCAAGCACTTCCAAAATATGGATACAAACCTCGAGTCTCTGTCTGATACTATATCGACCGGCACTCCATGTAGTCGAATGATCTCTCGGATATAAATCTGTGCGAGTTTTTGCAAGCTGCCAGTTTTCTTGATGGGTAAGAAGTGTGCATATTTTGTGAGTCGGTCTACGACTACCCATATAGCATCATGGCCTCCTCTGGTCCTTGGTAGGTCCGTCACGAAGTCCATCGTTATGTGTTCCCATTTCCACTGGGAATCCTCAACGGCCGCAATAAAAGGATGGTTGTTGTGTTCTCGCTTTTACTCGTTGACAAGTTAAACATCTAGCAACGAACTCGCTACCTGGTTCTTCATGTTTACCCACCAATAATTCCATTTCAAGTCCTTATACATCTTGTTTCCTCTAGGATGTATAGTGTACTTCGAGCGGTGTGCCTCTGCTAGAAATCTATTCCTTATTTGCTCATCATTCGGTACACAAACTCGATTTCAGAATATGATAATTCCGTCTTTGGTACCAAAAATTCTGGTCCCTCTCCTTTAAGTATCTTCTCTTTTAGCTTCAAGATGTACGTCTATCTCCCGTGATGCTTTGATCTCATCCAGCCAGATTGGGTTTAACCGAAATATTACACATGTAATCTGAGTATTGGTTCTCGTCGGATTCCAATTGCTCAGTTCTTCTAATGACTTCCACTCTCGAATCATTAGTCTGGCTAAATTCGCTTTTTTGCTCAAGGCGTCGGCTACTACGTTAGCCTTCCCGGGATGGTATTGAATATCAAAGTGATAGTCCTCAATTAACTCCATCCATCTTCGTTGTCTCAGATTGAGATCTTTCAGAGTGAATAGATACTTTAGGCTCTTGTGATCTGTGAAAATCGTGAACGTTGCTCCGTAGAGATAGTGCCTCCACTTCTTCAACACGAATACTATCGCTGCCAATTCCAAGTCATGCGTCGGGTAATTGGCCTCATACGGTTTGAGCTTCTGTGATGCATAAGCGATGACATTTCTTTCTTGCATGAGTACTGATCCTAGTCCTTCTTTTGATGCATCACTGTAAACAACAAAGCCTTATGTTCCCTTCGGAAGGGCTAAGACTGGAGTTGTAGTAAGTCGTTTCTTCAGTTCTTGGAAACTAGCCTCGCACTTGTCGTTCCACTCAAACTTGTCTTGCTTCTAGGTTAGTCGAGTGAGTGGTCCGGCTATCTTGGAGAAATTCTTGATAAATATTCGATAATATCCAGCCAATCGTAAGAAACTCGTGATCTCTGTTACTGACTTGAGTTGTTTCCATTCAACCATTGTTTGTACCTTCTAAGGATCTACTGCGATCCCATTACTGGATACTATGTGTCCCAAGAATACGACTTCACTAAGCCAAAATTCACACTTGCTGAACTTGGCATACAGCTTATGCTCTCGTAGTGTCTTTAAAACAATTTTCAGATGACGTTCGTGCTCTTCTCTATACTTAGAGTATACGAGTATGTCATCAATGAATATCACTACGAACTGATCCAAATAGTGTCTAAAGACTCAATGCATCAGATCCATAAACACTGCAGCTGCGTTCGTCAGACCGAAAGGCATCACTACAAACTCGTAGAGTCCATACATAGTCTAGTCTGGAATGCAGTTTTAGAAACGTCTTCTTCACGGATCTTCAGTTGGTAATATCCTTGTTGTGAATCAAACTTCGAGTACACCGTCGCTCCTTGAAGCTGATCGAACAGTTCGTCTATTCTCGGGAGGGGATATTTGTTCTTGATGGTCATGCTATTAAGACCACGGTAATCTATACACAGTCTTAATGTGCCATCTTTCTTCTTGACAAACAATACCGGTGCTCCCCATGGAGACGTACTCGGTCGGATAAATCTTACATCCATCAACTTCTGTAATTGAGTCTTCACTCTTTTGTAACTCAATTGGAGCCATTCTATACGGCATTCTAGCAATCGGGGCAGTTCTTGGTAATACCTCGATGGTGAACTCGACTTCCCTATCTGGAGGGACAATGGTGAGTTCTTGTGGAAATACATTTGTGTATTCCGATATTATAGGCACTTGGTGAATCTGTGTCTCAACCTTGGGTTTGTTAATTACGAACGCCAAGTACCCTTGTGCCCCTCTAGCGATTGCCTTCCTCGCTTTCATTGCTGAAAAGATTGGGGCAATCTTAACTCGTGCCCTTCCCAAAATTTCCACTTCGGGCTTTCCGGGTAAGCATAGCTTAATGGACTTGCGATGGAAGTCCATATGTGCATGGTGTATAGATAACCAGTTCATTCCCAGTATCACATCGTATTCGGATATAGGTAATAAGATCAGATCGGCAGGAAAATTTATCTCATCACTCTTAACTTCACGTGCATTATAGAAAATATTTGTTAACTGGCTTGCGCCCATAGGAGTTGATACTTCTAGACATATAGACATATATTCCATGCATGCATGCAAATTTATGTACAAAATATGGTGCGACAAATGAATGCGAAGATCCAGGGTCAAACAAGATTTTTAGCATAGTGGTCGATACTAGAAGCATACCTTCCACCATGTTTCTCGCCTCCCAGAGCCTCATGCCCGGCTAATGCAAACTCTCGAGTGGGCATCCTCGCCCGATTACCCCGCCATTGTCCTGCCTTTGGCTCGCGCCCGCTTGTTTTTGTCCTCATATTTTGGGTAATCCTTGGTGATTTTGATTATTGCTACGGTCTGGCAAAGCACCTTCCTTGTTTGCGCCAACATGATATCATTGCGATATGTCCCGGTTTTTGCAAGATGCGCATGTCTGTCTCGGCTTTCCTTTCCTTGAACTAGTCCTTTCCCTTTATCTCGTCCCCGCAATCGGTCCTTCAAACTTGACAGATCGCTTAGATGGCTGCCCCACACCGCCTCTTTTTGGGTCGTTTGATGGCCTGCTTCGTAGATCTGTCCCAATGTTGTTCGATCCCGACTTAATGCGGAGAGTTGCCTTCATCGCGGCTGAATGTGTGGTCGATTCAATAGTCGGCTCGCTTTTCAAGATCCGCCAATCCCCTTCTGAACTTGTACAGCTTATCCTCCTCAGACTTGATCGTCCCCCAGAGCGTACTTGGACAATCTATGGAATTCTGATTCATATTGGGCCACTGACATGTTCCCCTGTCTCAGCCTGTGGAATTCATCCCGACATGCTTGCTTTACCACTTGAGGGATATACTGTTCATTAAACTCACCAAGAAAATTTCCCAAGTTCTAGCTACCCTGTCCTGGTCCCATTTCCTTTCAACGGATCTCCACCAATCCCTAGTTGCCGATTCCAGTCAAAATACAGCAAGTGTCACCTTCTGCTCGTCAGAGTAATGAAGAGCGTTAAAGATATTCTCCAGTTTTTCAACCCAGTCTTCTGCTTTCAAATCATCTGGCTCTCCCAAGAAAGCCGGCTGGTCAAGCCGCAGAAAGCGTTCTAGAACTCGATCATTCACCTCTCGGGTGGGTTCAGCCGCACGCTGATTGGGCTCTGCTTGCTGCCTCATGAAAACCAAGATCTGTTGCAGGGCCTGTGCAGTTAAATTCTCTCCTACAGCTGGTGGAGGAGGTGGTGGTAATTTTGGCGAAGGTACCTGTTCCCTAGGTACATCGACGTTCCCACGGGGAACTCGGCGGGGTCTTCCACGTCCCCTATGTTCTGCAATTATGTCCTGGTCAAAACACAACTAAGGTTGGTCAGATGAATATAAACGGAAGGATAAGGAGGAATAAGGAAAGTCAGTCAAGAGTCAACTAAGTCAAGACAAGTATGACTATGGAATCTCCAAGTGTAAAATTCTTAACTCAGTCTAAACATCAATAAGACGGTTCTATGCCATTTTTGAAATCGATTTCACACTTAATTAGTAAGTCGCGGTACTACCCAACACAGATCGAGGGTCCTATCCTGGACCAGCTCGGAGTAAGTTTCCATCTTACTAACCGAGCTCTGATATCACTCAAATTGTCACGCCCCAGACGGGGACGCGAGGACGATCAACAACTTAAACAGAATAAACCGAACAGTCTAAACAAATAATAACGTAACCCCAAATGAAACAGAGTCTAATGCAGTAGGAAAAAAAACTACAAGTACGGTGCAAATTACAAATACATCCCAATAACATCCGAATAAGCTTACAGTCCAATGATACTGAATCAACTTACAGTCCAGGTAAATCCAAAGTACATAACGAATTACAAACTTAGGTGTCAAGGGTCATATGCCCTTAAGTTACAGTCCAAAATGGAAAACTGGAAAAAAGAAGTCCAACGACAGCAGAAGCAAAAGAAAAAGTCCAACAACAACAATAAAAGGAAGCAAGTCCAACAGGCGGAGCACGGGAAATCAGTCTGTGGCAGGTTTGGCATCTTCAACGTACTCCTCATCTAGCCGTTAGAAAATAGAAGGGGATGAGACAAAAATTCTCAGTGGATGGGGTGATCGTGTGCAAGTGTGGCGATATATATAGTTAATGCAAGAAAACTGTTGTATGAAAAATGCGTGAGTCGTGATGCGTGGTTTCACACACAGTTCACAAGCATCACGATATATATAATTAAAATAATATACTTATACAATTTTGATTAAACAGTTCGTGATCATACAAGCACTATGTGATTCAAGCAAGACAGGTAGGATTGCGTATAGAAAGCAACGCTAATCCATGCAAGACAAGTAGTGGTTGTGTACGGATTTGTAACGCCAACCAATGCAATACAAGTAGCAATTGCGTACGGATTTGTAGCGCTAATCAAACGGGTCCGATTAACTTCACAATCGTGTGGATCAGACTGCGACTCCTTCATTCTTCCTTGTAACTCCTCGAGCAAGATGGTCCAAGACCTGTCACCTTATCGCTCCATAGGCAAAGACAAATCCACAGTAGAGCTAGCTAGGCACGGATTGTCATAATCATGATTATACCTAAAGTACTACGACCCGTTTCCCTTAGACAAACTTTGTCTCTCAGTTGTGGGATTAGGACGATGGGGCCGGAGAGTGGAATAGCGGCCCGAGCCGGTTCCCATCCCCGATGTATCCATTCCGACTGTGAGCTCGACACACCAAGTTAACTCAGGCATGAAATAATTTGCATGTACAGAATGTCAACCAGCCAGTCAAGTATATTGATTCAGGGAAGCAGTTCAGGAAAGTTTTCGAAATCACGTGTGGCATTTACTAGCGTTGGTGGAGTAATTTTGATGAAGATAACTATCGAGAGGATAAGTAATCTTTGATGTCTTGAAGAATTAGGTGGGACGTAAGTCCCGTTGTAGATTCGGAATCACAAGGCGAGGAAGTCGCCCAGCGAACACGTATTAATCGATCAAGACGATCCAATAAGTCAAGGGATTTTTTGAGAAAATAAATATTTTAATTAATTATTAGAAGTCAGAGTGTCCAGGGCTGTTCTTAAAAGAAAATAATTTGAGTTAGGTCATTGTTTAAAAGAAAATTTACAATTAGCCTCGTTTTGTAAAAACTAATACCTTTGGGGTTAAAAATAGAATAAATGAATGTCAAGACCTCGGAAAATTATAAGGTCAGTTCCTAAATTCTCTAAATTATTCAGAGATTCAGGTTTTTAAAGTTTTGAGGTCGGTTTTTTATAAACTTCTCACATTGACCCTAAATTTGTTAAAATTATCATTTTGAGCCCTAAGTTTAAAATAATTGGATCTCACAAACCGGAAGGGATTTTAATGTGATTCCAGTTGTAAAATGTCACTAAGGTCAGTGAGATATTTGGACAAAAATAGTTTTAAAAAGAAATAAGTATAGGTACTTTTGTCCCATTTTACAATAATTGCCTTTAAGGCTTTTAGGGGTCCAATTATTATGAAATTTGAACTTTGGGTTCAAAATATCATTAAGTTATAGTTAAAATAGTATTTTCAGGTACATGGACTGTATAAGTCGTGGAAATTTCATTTGGGTCCTCAAGTTTAATCTTTTACAATTTGGTCCCTCAATTATTATAAAATTACTTTCCAAGCCCTAAACACTTGGATTTTTGGAATACTCTTAAAATATGTTATTTCCAGTCCCTTAAAAGTTAAAATTTTAAATTTTAAAACAGGGGCCTGGTACAGTTTCGAAAATTACAATTTAGCCCTTAAACTTCTAAAATTTTACCATCTAGTCTTTGGGCTTTTAAGGGTTGATTTTATTTATCTCAAAACTTTTAAAACTTTATTAAAATATCCAAATATTATTTTTGAACCTGAGTACAGTCCCAAAATTCGAAAATTACAGAGGGGTCTCTTAAGTTTTATTTTCTTGCAATTAAGTCCATCAATTTGCTTGTTTCTCGGGCGGGTAAAGAAAAAAAAGGTTGGAAACAAAAATTCTTTCTCGGGCAGTAAAGAAATTCTTCTCAAAACAAAGTGGCCCAAACTGTTCCTATTTACGCTATGAGCTTGTTTCTTCTTCCTAAAGAATCTTATGTTGAATTAGAAAGAATGATGAATTCTTTCCGGTGGGGAAAAGGAGGAACTTCTTCGAAGGGTATTAATTGGTTGGCATGGGACAAGTTGTGTGTGCATAAATCTAGAGGGGGGCTAAGTTTTTGTCGGCTTCACGAATTTAATTTAGCTCTCTTAGGGAAGAAAGTTTGGCATCTTTTGATTGAAGATAATTCATTGGTGTCCCGGTTTATAGAGCTAAATATTATCCAGGCGTTGATCCTGCTTTCATGCTCGCTTGGCTCTAATCTAAGCTATATCTGGAGAAGTATTCTGGCTGCCAGGGATTTTGTTTTTCATAATAGCAAGAAGAAAATAGGAAATGGAATGAACACCTCTGTTTTATCAGACCCATGGTTACCAAGTGAGTGCCCTTTTGTATCATCTTCTCATAGGGCATTGGAGGGGATTTATGTGCATAATCTTATGCAATCTGGTGTGTGTGAGTGGGATTCAGACATTATTCAGGATTTATTTAATCACAGAGATCAAGAGCTTATTCGAAGTATCCAGTTGAGTGATGATCAGGAGGCTGATTCTTGGGTATGGAAAGGCAACAAATCAGGGACATATTCAGTAAAATCTGGATACCAACTATTGTGTGCAGAGATTGATAATGGTCTTACTTCTGAACATATGTTTGATTGGAAAGGGCTATGGTCTTTGAAGGTTCCAGCAAAAGTTAAAAACATGGTTTGGAGGGCTTGTCACAATGTATTGCCTACAAAGGAAAGGCTTCTTTCAAGGAACATTCAGTTATCTTCACTTTGTCCGATTTGCAATATGGAATTTGAAAATATAGCACATGCTTTGTTCTTTTGCTCTATAGCAAAAGGTTGTTGGAACTTATTACTTAAGTGTCAACCCCCGCCGGTTTCTTGTTCTTTCCTTTATGGTCTGAATCAAATTTGGGAGGCTCATACGGTTGAAAAGAGGTGCCAAATTGTTATGGTTCTATGGGTAATATGGAATAACAGGAATGAGGTTATTTGGCAGCAAGGAGGAAAATCTATTACTCAGATTTTTAACTTTGCAAATTCAACTTTATTCCAATGGCAGTCTGCCCAAGTCACACCTGCAGCAGAGTGGTTTTTGGAGTCTGTTGATGGAGCATGTAAGTGGCAAAAACCTCACATTGGCTGGCTGAAATGCAACGTTGATGCTGCTATAAATTCTGCTAGATCCACAACAGGGTATGGGGCTGTTATTAGAGATGCTGTTGGGAATTTTGTTGCAGCAAGGATTGATTCATCAGAAGGCATCATGGTTCCAGAAGTGGCTGAAGCTGTGGGTTTTAGGGAAGCATTGAGCTGGTTAAAGAATCATTGGAGGGATGTTCATGTTTGTTTAGAAACTGATTCATTGTTGGTAATCAAAGCTTTAAGAGGAAAGCAAGTGGATAATTCTCTTTTGTTTGCTGTTATTAAGGAATGTAAGGAAATCTTGGAATTTCTTCCTAATGTGTCTTGTGTTTTTATTAGGAGATCAGCAAATAGTGTTGCTCATGTGTTAGCTCGAGCAACGTATTCTATGTCTGGTGTCAGTGAGTGGAGAGCTTCGCCTCCTCTCTTATTTGTAATGAATTGCAGTTCGATCTGCTTTAGTAATGATAATATTACCTTTTGGTTTCAAAAAAATAAAATTCCATCAATTTGCCATTTTTGCATTTTTAACTCCAAAAATTCAACTGTGATCAGTTATGCTTGAATTTTCCAGGTTATAAGTCAAATAAATCATGAATATCAAGAATCACAAAAATGCATATACATTTTATCCAAGAATTCATCAAATACAACATCAAAATGTACATGTATGCACCTAAATTGCAATAAATAGCATTTTTGAGCAACACATGAGAATTTTCACAACTTGATACTTAAAATTAACATGCAATACATTATACATATATCTCAAGCTCTCAAGAAACATTTCTACATGCAAATTTAAGAAAGCACCTAGAAGTTGAAAGAAATTTTCCACCCACCTTAAAATTGGATAGTTGTGAATAAAAGGATAAATTTCACAACTTTGAATGAAACTCACTTAGGACAGCCCCTAAGTCAAGAAATACCAAAAAAAAGGAGTTAGATTAAGGAGGTTAAAATTAAGAAGAAGAAGAAAGAGGTGAAGAAATTGGTAAAAACTACACTTACCTTGTGTAGTAGGTGAAATGAGACTAGTAATGGCTTCAAAATTGAAGGTCTTGCTCACCCTCAAGGAAATTTCCCAAGGTCAGCCCCTATTTCTCAAAAATGAGAAAGGGATGTTAAAATTTGAAGAAAATAAGAAGGAGGAGGAAAAATGCACTAGAGTCCAACATCTTACCTTATAGTCCAATTCTTCAAAAATTTCTACAAAGTCTTGAAGTCCTTTTCAAGATGATGTCAAGGCTCTTAATATCTTCTAGGGTCTTCTAAGTATACCTCAAAATCAAAAATCACTTAAATTAAGAAGTGAAGAGAGGTGAGCTAGAGGATATCAAGATGAATTGAAGAACAAAATTCTTACCTTGTAGTAGGGGGGTGTTCGAATTTTTGGTGAAAGCAGAAGGAAGAATTTTCTTGTATTTGGTTAAGTGTTGGAAGAAGAAGAGAAATAAGAAGAAAATGTGTAGGGAGGTGTTGGAGGTTTTTAGAGAGAATGAGGAGAATTTTTTTGTATAAGAGATGAATGTGTTGGTGTAAAATGGGATGAATTTTGGTATCATTATTGGCCTAATGGCCGAAAATCTAAGGGAGAGAGAGGGAGAAAAAAATTTCCAAGTCTTGAACTTGGTCTCTTGCATGGAGACAAAATGTAAGTCAAAGTATGGGCATAATCAAGGCTTGCATGGTGTGTGGTGAGGGAATATTTGAATGGGTTAATTAAATGTGGGTGGGAATATGTTGGGGAAAATAATATTAAAGATTTGAAGTATAAGATAATGTGTATAAGGTTTGTAATATGGTGTAATTATACACAAGATGTATAATATAAGGTGTAAGTGTACAAGAGTTGGGAGATATTTCTACACCAAATACCCACTTGGCCATCCACTTCTAGCTTGTATATGGTATCCATATATTTTTTTGTCCCAAAATTGATGATAATTGATGAATAATATCAATCTCCAAAATAAATAGTTATTTCCTTGATCCCTTATAACTCTCATGATCACTTATTCTAAATCAAATTCTTAATTCCATAAGGTATAAGTCTCTAGAATAAATAGTCTTTTAAAATTCTAAGGTGACCAGTAAATGCACAATTAATAATAATGATCAATCAAGTGATCATTAATGTGAAATAGAATTAATAAATGATCATGATCCCAAGTAATAAATAAAATAAAATTAAATGCGAAAATATATTTATTAATATTTACTCGTCAAAGTGACTCGGTAAAATAGTTAAAATAGTACATAGACGATAAGTGAAATAGATACACGCTTGAATAAAAATCGAGGGCTTCACAAATTAGGTTTCAAAATCTTCAACCTTATGCTCTAAACATATACACAAGCCGTGATAGAAGAAAATTTTAATTGTTTAACGTTTAGTATGATGAAAAATTATATATTTCTTATATTCGTTTGATTGTTTTTAATAATTAACTATTTCTATTATAATTTATAAGAAAAATATCAAATTACAATATACGTGATAAAAAAAATAAATTATAAGTGGTTTTGATGCTAAATAAAAAGTAGAGAAAATTCAAAATCTCTTCATGGTCGAAAACTCCCTCAATTAGTAATATGTAATTTTAAAAATTAATTTTATTTATGGCTGTTAAAGAAATAATACTGAAAATAAGAGAGTTTTTTTTATTTTATTTTTATTGAAATTTCATGCATGTTTTCTTTTAATTAGTCATATCACTAAAATAAAAGGAATAAGATTAACATTAAAAAAAAGAGAATAAGAACCAGAACAAGTTTGTCGGAGCAGAAAAGTTACTTTTTAAATTTTAACAATACGTAACATGACTTTTACTTGATTTTGTATATCTTACATTAGAAGTTTTAGTTTCTAA
The DNA here is from genome assembly GCA_016081115.2 of Rehmannia glutinosa. Taxonomy (NCBI): domain Eukaryota; kingdom Viridiplantae; phylum Streptophyta; class Magnoliopsida; order Lamiales; family Orobanchaceae; genus Rehmannia; species Rehmannia glutinosa. Next base: position 44,985,982 of record CM071926.1, read on the forward strand.
TTTATTTCTTTTGAATATGTTATGATTTTAATATTTTAATTATTTTATTTCATATAAAATAAAAGAACAAGTGCAAAAAAGTATTAAAAACAGTGTATAATGTTCGCCAAAAATATTTTGGTTCATACAACTGCAAGTGTACAGTATAGTTTATAGAATAATGGCAAGCAAGGTCGTATTTCTCAACTCTCAAGGATTGAAGCTCAAAACACTTAGGTTATAATACCATCGTATTCCAATTTTATTGAAACGGCCGAAATTTGAATATTTTATCTAACTAAAAATCGAAAATAAAAGAAATAAAAGAAATAAATTTATGAACCCCACAAGTATTTTCAACATCTTTAGGAGAAACCTTAGGCACATAATCTCAAGATGTTTCTTCAATATTAAATGCGAATAAAGTATTAAAAACTAATTCATGCAATTCTATGGGTTCAATTCCTAAAAATTCATCTAATCCCTCTTCCTAAGGCGGTGTAAGATTGATTAATAACAATTGTAGTCCTCCCGGATAGTTACAATTCTTATTAACTCCAAAAAGATTTGTGAATGGAATGACTCCCCACAAATATGCCTATCACACATGTTTCATGTCCGAATTCGATTTAAAGTCTTTGGTAGACCTCATCGTCCAAACTTTATACTAACAAATATGACATGCAAATTATTGGTCAAATAAAAAGCAATTATAAATAAGCACTCGAATTCATAAAATAGTATGCATGAAGCAATTAAGAAAACAAATAATCGTATTTAATACAAATCCACAGTTTCGATTATGCCTCTAAGATCCGAAAAATATGCCAAACATTGATTACAAACTCAGAGACAAATTCGAATCAATATTATCATATAAGCACAAACAAGAGTTCTTAGACATAGAAAGAAAACCCTTCTTGTCAGGATGGATTCCCCTTCCAAGCCTTCGAAGCTCTTGTGCTCCCTAGATGTGAAAGCTTTGTGGTGTTTTTCGCGACCTAGCCTTCTTTGCTCAAAAGATCTTCGATTCTTGCGTTCCTGTGTTATTTAATGTGTTTTTGCTATATGGAATGATGTATTTTCATGCAAGACTTGGTCCCCTTTTATAGATGCTTGGAGAGATCACTTGTAGAGTTGGAACGGGAAGCAAACTCTGAAAAACGCACAGAAACAGACTCCCACACGGCCAGGCCGTGTGGTGCTAGGCTCAGCCCTTCCTCGCATGGGGGTGTGGTCCAACACGGGCAGGTTGTGCGATTGGCGGACCTTTCCCACACGGCTGTGTGACTTCACACGGTCCGGCCGTGTGGGCCTGCTCCGTCCTCTGTTTTCTTCTCTTCTTCACACAACCGTGTAATTTTCACACTGGCACTCCACACGGTTGTGTGACACCACACGGTCCGGCCGTGTGAAGTATTTTTGTCCATTTTTTCCATCCTTTTGATCTTCTATTCGCATTCGGCAATCTTATTCGGGCATCCCAACTGATATTTCTTCATTTTAAGCTCCGTTTCCTGCAAGAATTACACGAATACACAGTATCATGCCCTTTTAAGGAAACCAAGTAAAAACATAGTAAATATGCGTGCAAATGCATCAATTATATATCATTTTATGCCCCAAAATGCACGTATATTTTACACACATCATATAATTATATAACAAAATCAAAAGAAAAACTTAATAATATATATATATATATATATATATATGTATTAAATTGACATTTATGATAAATCTAAATGTCATTTGAAAATTACACCCTTAAAAATTATAAATTTAAAATGTCAATATGATATATATTTATAATCAAAAAATGTACAAAAATAATTAAATTTTAATAAAATGATGTGAAAGAGTGAAACATAAGCTGAAATTGGATTAAGTCTAAAAGATCATATATGCTACGCAGATGAAAAAAAAATAATCTCATTTAATATATAACAATTTAACATTTGTTTAGAAAATAATATATACTTAAATTGTACATTAATTCAAATACTAATATAACATTCATATAATGTGAAAACTAAGAATAAAAAATATTTAAAAAAATAGTTATACTTGACATTACCGAGTTGAGACTCGACCAAAATAATTTTGAGAGTTAATTTTATATATTTAGATACTTTAGGATTAAACCAAATGAAACATATTTAAAAAATTGAAAGAATAAAAGTAAATAGTTAAAAAAAATTGTATGTCAAAGCTTGAAATTCTAAACAAAAATTAAACGACTTTCATAATATATATATATATATATATATATGTGTATATATATATATACATGCACACACATACATGTGTGTGTAATTTGACATTTTAGATAAAATCTCAATTCATTATAAAAGTACACTTTAGGACTTACAAAGATTCAAGCAGAAAAATATTTATTATAAAATTCGGTACAAATTATTCTTATTATTATAAAATAAAATATTATGAAAAATTTTAAACAAGAATCAGAAATCTAAAGTCACCGTGTGTATATGAAATAGTAAAAAATAAATAAATGAAATAAACTTATTTAATATGAAAAAAATTGATATTTATGTCAAAGTTTAATATTTCTTAAATTACATATTAATTCAGGTACCAATACAATATTCAAAATACAATTTATGTATCAAATTTACTGTGTTAACCCTTACAAAAATAAATTAGATTGAAGTGACCATGTTTAGTGCCAATTAATATGAATTTTCCTCGGCATAAGGAGGCGTAAGAAAATAGTTAATGGGTTTTTTACAACTTGATATCTATAAATTTGGCAACTATAGATCTTATTTGATCAAAAATTCAATAAAATTTCAAATAAAGATTAAAGTATTAAATACCTTTTTCTCGATAAAGGCACTAAAAATAGAGTGATAATTATATTCTATAATAAATAATATGATTTTGTAAACGAGATTAAAAGAGATCAATTTTAAATGTTACAGTCTCTTCAAACAAATATATATGAGTTTTAGTATATTAAGAATAATTGTAGTTTTCATAACTATACAACTTACAAAATTTACTAACTATGTAAAATTTAATATTAACCAAAATAGTCAAATTAATGCAAGTACAAACTTTAATAGTATAGTATATCTTTCTAAAAACTTTATACATTTTAAAAATTAAATTAGTTTTTAGTTTATTATACAACTTTCAAAAACTTAAGTGTTTACAGTATTTTTCAAAAATAAAAATTAATTATTATTATATTTAATTATTGAAGATTAACACAAGAAAATTGTTAGCTTATTTTTCTTTCATAAGGCTATTTTTGGTTTTATTATTTGTTAAGTGAAGATATTTTGTGGGCAATTAAATAGAGTTTCAAAACTCAAATTTCGACTTATCATTTTTCATAGTTTTATTTAATATTCGATTCTCAATGAAAATAATATATTAATTTTCTTATATATTAGGTTAATGTTTATTGTTTTGAAGACACTGGAAATAGGAGAATTGCAAAGTTTAAGTTTAAGTGTGATGATAAAATATTGACTTTGTTACTAGAATTAAAATAATATATGAAACAAGTTTTTTACATATATATTATATTGTAATTTTGTTTTTCAAATTTCTTTAATCAAAGAACTGAGAGATAATAAAAGAAGTAAAAGTTGTCAAAATGGGCCAAGCAAATTAGGCTGGCCCGCCCCACCCAAGGTAGGGGATGGGTTGATAATTTAGTGGTCTGCCAAGAGGCGGGCCTAAATAGGCTAGCCCGCGCAAGTTGCGAGCTTTGGTGGGTTGGGCCGGTGGGCTGGCCGCCTGGAGGAATTTTTTCCCCCCTTTAAATACCAAATGAGAATAGTCTCTGCAGATGCTTGCATGGATATCCACATCGCAAAAGACAATATGACAACGGACGAAATAAGGGTGTTTGGATTATTAAAATCAGTAACATATCTAATAATTCCTAACAAAGTAGTTAGCATAGGAAATTTATGATATGTTTTTTGGATTTTACTAGTGAAAAATCTCAAAAGTTTTGGTAGTTAATTTTTCGCAATTGGAATTGATAACAAAATTCGTCATGCTCAAATTATAAATAAAGTACTGACTAGAAACGAGCTCTGCATTTTTGAAATACTACACTTAGACAATTGTTAAGTTAATCTGTCTTTATATAATGAATCAAAGAATTCTAATTAAAGGAATAGAATGGAGTTGGCTCTTTATGTCATAAAACAGAGTCATTATTATCTAATCACTAAATAAACAAATATTTAAACAGACTTTTTACAAAGACGAACTACAGTTACATGGAAAACCAAAATCATTCTTTCATAGACACAAAACGAGCTCTGCATTCTTTCTTTTTTTTTTTTGTATTTTTAGGCGGGCCGGCCCGTCTAGCCCGTGGCCCGTGATGGGTTGGGTCGGGCCAGCATATTTTCAGCCCGCCAAAATGGCTGGCCGGCCCGCACTGCTGTCCCGTTTTGACAGCTCTATTGTAAGACAAGAAGTATAAGAATTTGATTAACCTTTTTTTTTTTTTTGAATTGAATAACATAACAAATAAAATGATGATATTATGGTGGATTCTTGGTATAAAAGTTAATTAATTAATTTTTTTAACTAATGCGATAACTTATTATTTATTAATCATTAGCTTAAAAATGATAAGCTAAATTGTTTGTCTTATTATGTAAAATGCATCCAATGCTAAAAGATTTCAAAAATCAGTTAAGAAGAAAATACTTTTCTAGCCATAAAAACGAAACAAAAGACAATGATTGTAAGTTAATATAGAAGTTATATTGTTGTTAAACTAATTTTATTTTTTTTGTGGAAATAAGTTCTTCAAAATAATTATTTAACAATTCATATCGATCGATAATTAAAGTAAAGAAAGTATATATTAAATACTTTGTAAGATTTAAATTTAATTAATATTTATTTATTTGTAAATCACTTTTTACTATTTAAATATCAATTAATAAAAATATTAAATAATATAATTATTTAAGTAAAGTCATGTGGATCACGTACCACGCACGTGTTCCTTACTAGTAGTACAAAATGGAGCACAGGATCTCATCTAATTATCTAAAGGTCAAGCAAAAGTAAAAAAGAAAAATAATGTAAAACCTCAGCGGTACATTTTGTAATTTTGAAAGTAAGTTGGTTTTTTTATCATTACCCTAAACCTCACAGGTACATTTTGTAACTAACCCTTCAATATAATCATTTTGTACAGCTGAATCATAGAATATATTTTGCATAACAAAACTCTGAAAACTTCTAGAAGACTGTTTTCACATACTTCTCGAATACGTTTGGTTGGTTTTGTGGGTGGGATATCATACCCTTTCATGTTTTTTCTCTCCCTTTATTTTGTTTGATTTCAGCTAGGGTTGTAAATGAACCAAGCAGCTCGTGAGCTATTCGGAGCTCGGCGCGATAAAAACTCATTTTAGTTCATTTAATGAGGCTCGTTAAAATAAACGAATAAAACTCAAACTTAGAGATATTCGGTTCGTTAGCTCATAAATAGGGAGTAAGCTCGTTAGTAAGCTCGTATAAATTAAACTATTAATTTGACTTTAATTTTAATTTTTATACATTTACTATAATAAATATAAAAATATTTAAACAAACTTATTTGTTTGAATAAAAGTATAAGTGTTAATAAATATATTATGTGTTTTAGATATATATAATTTTATTTATGTCATAAATTGAAGAATAATTTAGTTTATAATTAATATTTACTAAGTTTGTTTAGGTTCGATTAAGCTCGAAAAAGTTTGTGAGCCATCAATATGTTCGATAAATTCAGGCTCGAGTTTGACTCAATAATAAACAAGTCAAGCTCAAACTCTCAAAAGTTTAGTTGGGTTCAGTTCGATCACAGTCCTACTTTCACAACCAAGGCCCTGGAAAATTGTAAAGCTCGGTTAACTATGACACCTATAATTTATAAGTGATATCACATCCCACCTTTCAGGTGAGATTCTGATTGCATCTCATTTCCTTGCTTCTGAAATTGCCTAAATACCCCCAAAAACATATTCAAGTGCAGTATGTGAAATTTCACTTTCAAACCCAACAAAGGAATATACCACAATTTGGATATTGTTATCCCATTTCAATCAAAATAATTACTACAAATCTCAGACATATCCAGCACTCCAATCCTTCAAACAAACATGTTACTAGACCTTAGTGCATTCTGTGTGTTATTCTCTTAATTTTGTGTCTTCCTTTTTCAGAGTTTTTTAAGCGTCCAAAATATGATTATTATATTTACTCTTATTGTGATTTGCACAATTGTCTATATGTATGTCACGTTGTACAAAGTTACAGCTCAATGTACTCTTGTACTAATTCCTAGATTCTGCAGTTACGATTTCTTTAGAGTCTAGCAATGTCCCTAATCTGCAGGTTGGCCGACCATGAGGTAATCATCGAGGGCAACAGACTTTGTTCCCCAATTTTGAAATGGGCCAATTTTACATAAGTCTTTATATATATGTATATACATATTTTATTAAGTTATTTTTATAGTATCCCAAAAAATAAAATAAAAATACCAAATTGCCTTTTACTTTTAAAATTGCTACAAAAAAATTACAAATTCTAAAATCAAAATAAGGAGAAGTGTTTTTCTTCAAATTCTATTTCAACTGAAGAATAAAATTTAAAAAGCTGCATATGAAGTAAAATGTTTATTTTCAAATTCTTATTAAATTATATCCTAAGTGTACATATAAAAAATATTTATTTGTATATTTTCTTTTTATAGAGCCTTTTTTTTTTTTTTCGGCCTTAGGTCCCGAAAAGTCAGGTGACCCTGCTGCAACTCATTTTAAACCGCACTAACAGTCTATATTTGGAGTACTATTCTCTCGTTTGTGTTTAGATATTTTGAAGTGATCATCTCCAAAGCCGTATCTAGGGATTTTGATACCTTGGGTAAAATCTTAAGAGGGACCTAGTTTAATATATTACTAGTTTTTGGCCCGTGCGATGCATGGGGTATATGTCTGTTAGGCCTCTATCTTGTATTGTTACATGTATATTATTCTAATAGTTCAATGAATTATATCTCTTGTATTATCCCCGGGGGGAACCATCCCCGTTGATAACCAAATAAAATGGGTCGGACAATCCCTAGCTAATTCGAGAGTGTGAGCTGGGATGAGGAATCTCTGCTTCTTTAGAATCGGAATGGAACATGGATATTATTTATATGCACATCCCCCTTCCTATTCCAATTAGATAAAACGGAAATTCTCTGTTCTCATTCCTATTCCCCGAATATGTATACTATATATTAATAATATTAAATATATTTATAATTTATTATTTTATTAATTCTAAAAATTAAACCTAAGAATATTTTCATTTTTACTTGTTCTTATTCTTTATTTCACAAATTAGGGATTTATGTTTTAAAAGAATAGTGATTGTAAAAACTTTAAAATTTCAAAAAATAATTAAAATATAAAGATAACTAATTTGATTATAAATCATACGATTAAACAATAAAAATAAATTATTATAGACTATAAGAAAATCTCTTTAAATACGAAATATTTTGTTATGTGAACATAAATTGTATCTATTTATGGAACATATTTGTCTATGAGAAAGTAAAAGTTTGAAACACGTTTTAGCTGCCCAATGTTGAACCTTATTTACTTCCCCAATCCTGACTATTTAATAAATGTAGTTTCAATAAAATTAACAATAAAATAATTTCAAATTATAATATTTTTTGGGGTTTAGAAAACTGATCAGTTATCAAAATTGATAAAGGAATTAAACAAAAACCAAGGTTTATATTTAGCAACGCAGTTTTAAGGGAAACCAAAATATTTCAAAAAAACAAAAATTATATTATTTTTATACATACACATATATTAAAAAATTATCAAACATACATACTCATATCTAATTCCAGATGTACAACTTTAAAACTGGAGTATCAAAATACATTGATAAATATAAAAAATAATTTCAATCGACATGAAAAGTATGTTATTATATAAAAAGTAATTTTCTATATATAAAATACTATGATGAGTATAATTTCATATTAAATAAATCTTAATTTTCTTCTTACATAAATATATATAATGTTATGCGTAGATACATGTGATATATAAAATTTGGATACATATTTTGAGATATTTTCTTTTGTTAATTTTTTTTATTGAATTTAATCAATTCAAATATAATTCCAAATAATTATTAAGAAATGGGCTAGGCCCAAGTAACAACTACATATAGAGATCACAAATAGCAAAAAAATACATGAATATAAAAATTGATGTCTAATAGCTGCATAACTTTTAAAGCCTATTACAAATTACAAAATGATGAGTATATATTTTTTTTATTTTTCTTTATTATATTTTTGTCATTTATATTTTATATATGTAATATGGATGTCAAAATGAAGGTCATAAAAAATTGATTAATTTGATATATTATACATAAGAAACGCATCAAAAAAAAACATAAGAAACGGATAAAAAATAAAAAAAAAAGTTATTAATTTTTTTAAAAAAGAAAAATATAAATATAATAATTAATGCAGTACACACATAAATTTGGAAAGCTAATTTTAAATAATTTTATTTTTTATATTATTTAAAAAATGATTATTTAAAGAAAGTTGACTACCAAAAATAATGAAATCCAAATATTTATCACTTTTTTATTTTCACACATCTTTAATTTTTACTTTTTATAGTAACTACAAAAGGGCGAGAAAAAATTTCCATACTACTTTTAGAAGCGATCGTTATTATACATATATATATATATATATATTGGTTCTAGTTTTAATTTTCTAGCTTTTTGAGTTACAAAATCACTTATCAAAGTTTGCCTGCATGGCGTGTGTGTGTCCCGTCCGGCCACCGGCCATGCGACATGTGTGCGGCCATGCGAACATGTGGGCAAGTGGGGCACTAGCCCCAAAATTTTTCAAAATGTGATTTTTCTACTTGTTTTTTATTTTAAAAATATACCTATACTTATGAAAAATTGCATTTGCCCCCCCAAAATTTTGAAAAAAAATCATATATAGGTCTTCAAAATAGATTTCGCCCCCCCAAGTCCCGAATCCATGCGGCGTCATGCGTGAAGCCCCCGGCCATGCGGCGTGCGTGAAGCTATGTGACGTGGTATGTGACGTGCGTGCTACCCCAGCTCGGCCGACGTATAATCAAATAATTTTAACATTTCACTCTCAATAGACATATAGCTAGTCCATTCAACCTACATATAGCATCCTTGGTCTCAAACTAGATTTAAACATTTTTTATTTTGAAAAACTTCTTTCGGCGGTTGCAATAGTCACATGTATGGTCAGCGTGAGAGATAAAGAAGATAGAGATATGAGACGATTTAAGTAGAGATAAATAGTTAAGCGATTGGAAGAAATTAATATCTCTTATCTACATATAACATAATATGGAGTATGGAATCATAGAATGAAACTTTATGTTTTGTCAACCTTTTTTCTGGTGTTAAGAAAGAATGAATCAATTCACCAATCTACTACTTTTCGTATGGATTATTGATTTCAAACTTTTTTTGTAGAATGATTTCTTATGTTGATTTGGTATGATTATTAATCATCAAATGATTCTAAATTAGCAAATCAGCATGACATTTCAAAAGGTATGTCAAGCTAGTTGTAACAAGCTTGCTTTCCTTCATAGTTCAAAAAATGAAATCGTTTTGTAGGTAAAAGTAAACAAATTCAATTTTGTATTAAAAATTAATTTTCTAATTACAATACTAAAAGTACACATATATATGATATAAATGCAACACTAAATTAATTAGTAAAATTAAATTAACTTATTTAATTGGGGGTTTTAGGCAACTGTTGGGCCCTAGGCAGCCGGCTCAATGGCCTAAAGCTCCCACGACTCTGCTTATAATTGGGTATTCTTGTTTTATTTGGGTTCAGCTCACTCATGCTCAAAACAAACACACACACACACACCCAAACAAAATAGGATTGTCAAGTCAAATTTTATATTAATTAATTTCATGATGCTTTGTTAATGATAATGGGCAAACAGTGAGTAAAGAGTACAAAAGGCAACCCATGACCGCTGCATATCTTGAGAAGATTTAACATTAGGGTAAAACATAAATCATGAAAGATAAAAGAAACTATATACCGTTAGAGGATAGCCGATTTTTAGTCTTGGATCCTCCAATATGGGCACAATCAACATTTTCAGAACCTTCTTACATCCTAAGATCAGGGCACAGACACAGCATACATTTTCGAACATTCTTGGATCCTCCAACTAGGGAACAATTAAATTCAATGTCTAGTTCCAAGTCGAACAAACTGAAGAGGAATGGACACTATCTACACTAGCTTATTGCAGAGAAATGACTATATTGCACACTTGCAGTTTTCAGTCAACTAGAGGAATAACGGAACAAATGCCAAGCATAAATCCAGAATGAACCAGAAAAAAAAGGACAGTTCAGAGCTGAGAAATAATTATCAAAACTGAGAATAAATACAGTCGAGCAGTTTTAGAGTTCACATCGTCAAATATATCAACTGTGGGACATAAAAGGTTAAGAAATATGTCGACCATAGTAAGAGACAAGGTTTAGCTGTTAAACAATAGGATGAATCAAAAAGCTCGTCGTAAATCTCAGATTTAGTGATTACCTACAGGTGACCCGAACATACAGCAAGTATATACAGCTCCCACCTAAATACCCGCACAATCACCAATAAGGGGGAAGTACTTTCATGCAACTCAAAGCAAAATTGCAATTTCACCATCGCATTCGACCACTTCATTCTCTTCAATGCAATCATTCTTCAGTATCTTACTCCATGTCTATAAGTCGGTTCATTAACTATCCTCAAATATACTCCATGCTCAAAATAAATTTTTATCCTAGAGATCATATTTCCAAAAATTTGATCTAGTCGAGAACACAACCACATGTCCAATTGAAATACGAGAATTGAATTCTTCAGACTTTTGTTTGACCCATGATTTGATTTCTGATGGTTAACTCTCTCATCAGGAAATTCCTTCCACTGTGTCAGTGATAATATTTCCATCACAGTCAACAGACTTCACAAACTCAATCTCTTCATCACTCTCCATTAACTCAATTTCTTCAATGTTTGATACGACTTCAAGATATTGTAAAGGAATAGCTGCAGGATCCAACTCGCGACAACCCTTAGGCGACTTTGATCCTTCTCGACCAGTGAGCAAATGGGAAGGCACCTGATGAGAAAATCGAGACATTTCTTCCTTTGGGATTCTTCGTATTTCCTCGGGTTAAGATGCTGATGGAAAACAGCTTTGAAGCCAGCAACTTTAACCAGGGGAATCACAATTACTCCTAGTTCCTCATCGTAGTCTCCAAGTACTTCAACCATGTCATACTTATTTATTACTTCGTCTTCAATGAGCTCATTCCAATCAGGGGACCAATTCCTGTACAAAGCCCAGACATCTCCCTTCCGAGGAAAGATTTGAATGGTCTTCGAAGTTCGTTTCATCCATCTGACATTGTGTGAGAACCAGTCTATTGAATTACAAATTTCAACTTTGCCTATTCCAAATTCTCCGCATGTTTTTGAAAAACCACTCAAAAACCAACTTACATGGCCCAGTCTGCTGTGGGTTACAGAACTTAGCCATCTCATCCTCACCTTGAAGGGGTTTATCGAGATCACATCTTGAACCATGGCATAGTGCCGTGGCATCCCATCATGATCATCATACACAGCCCATACTTGGTTGTCTCTAAAACAATTTTCTACTCTGTCCTTGTCAAAATCATGAAAATCGGGATCTGCGACGTCTACTGATGTTTGCTCAACCAGTTTCCTGTCCACATAAGGCCCTGAAGACCCAAGTTTATGCAATTGGAGTTGATTTTCTTTCTCCATTGACTCACATAGCTTGTTTGGATTGCACATGGAAACATGTGTAACGCTACCATCTTTTACATTTTCAGTCTCATTTTCTTTAATAGTTTCAAGAACCTCATCACAAGCTACATTCCTCATCATAGCATCTGAAATGCGTTCATTTAGTTTCTGATATATTTCCTCATGAGCCTTCTCCATCAGCAAATATTTAATATCAACATTACATACACCATCATGCATGCTTGAATATTTCTGAAAGCGTTGCCTTTTAGGACCCGAACAGTTCGATTGGCCAAACGTTTCACTTTCACAGTTCACCTGTTTCATTTTCTCTTTGTTTGTACCACAATCTTCAACCCCTTTTCTTCTCTTGGCAGAATCAGGGTGCCCAGAGGATTCCACACCCATTGGTCTTTTGGAGGCAAGATTTTTCTTTCGCAATGCTTCTTCTCTTCTTGCGGCAGCCTGTGCTTTTTGTCTTTCCCGTTTGACTTTCTCATAAGCCTTCTGAACCATATTTGCAGCTTGAACAGCGGACTGAGCACCAGTTGACTCAGAGAATGGAACCCACTGGAAGTTATTGTGGTTGGACTCACTACTGTGGTTGAACCCAGAAGTTCCATGTTGACTGCCTGAGTTACTTTTTGTATGAGATGATGTCTTAGAGATCTTGGTAGATGGAGGATCAATTTCGACTGCATAGTACGCCTCGTGGCAATTGGGACAGAGAAGATTGTGATTGAGATACATTCTCATATATTCGTACTGCATCTTACATCGATGGCAGACGGTCCAAAAAGTGCGACGTTCCTTCTTCTACGAGTAGGATTAGGACCAGATGGGGGATTCTTTTTACTAATATTACCCTTTGGAGTTTTCATCTGTGAAGCTGCAGTGTTTGCAAAGTTGTAAAATCCATTTTGCATCGGTGCAGGTGAAGGACCTTCTTTCATGGTCTGATTACTCTGCTGAAAGGCTGCACCACACCTTTGGTCATATGCTAGTTTCTTAGACTTATCTGACAGCAAACTCCATGCTTGTGAGACAAGTTGAAATGCCCCTTCAGCCCCAATAGACCTGTTTTTATCAGGATGAAGAAGAAGAGCTAGTTTCCTATACTGTTTTCTTATCGTCTCATCATCAGCTAGAGGAGTCACACCAAGCACACCATACCAGTTTGATTCCCCATGTCTTTTCTCATCTTCAGCAGAAATATAGACCTCAAGAGTCATTAACATTTGCGATATGCCCTCAAGTTCAGGATATAAATTCTGAGCCTTGAGAGCAAACTTTTTTGCCCCCTTAATGTCCTTTGCCAGAAACTTCCTCTCCGCAATTTCTTTCGCCCTCAAAGCCTCATCTCTATTGCACTCCATCTACCCTTCGCCTGTCAGACTACAACTTCCCTCTATGTATCATGACAGCGAAGAGAACATAAAGTCAGCAACTTGTTCAGAAAAGCAGTGTTTAAAAAATATTCAAGCTCCACCCAGTAATCAAATGAAAGTGAGAAAACAGCTCAAGTCAGTTCATCCACAAACAGCATATTCCATTAAGTAATCAAATAAAATCCAAAGTTAGAAACACAGATGTAAACAGTCGTGAAAACAGAAATTACAGCAAAAATGAAAAAAACGTCATTCAAAATGAATAACATCCACTAATTGACCATCATAGAAGTTAAGCTTGCACAAAACATCACCCCTCAACCTAAATCTTGATAACCTAATTACAACATCAAACATCACCACTGGTCCACTAGCCAAAAACAATTACATTAGAAAAAAGAAAAACTAATAAATAAGCTAACTAACAGCACCGCACTACACCAGACCCATGTAAATAAAGAGAAATCGTAGAAAACGGCAAACCAGATAAGCTCGATCAATGCTCGAACAACAGAATTAACAGGTAGATAAAATTACATTCTCATTGTCGGAAAACAAAACCCTAATGGATGATCAGTAGCAGAAAATACAAAATACGACCTTAGAGTAGAGCGAGGGTTACCACTACGAGAGAAATACGAATGGTCTCTATGGAATTGAAGCGCAGAGTTCCATCAGCGGCAAAAGAAATTGATTATTTCAAATTTGCCCCCAATTTCTTCCGAAATTGGATTTCATGAAAAAAGATCTCAGTAGACAAGAAGTAAATTGTTGTTACACCTTTGTCTTCCAATGCGATTTTCATAGATAATTTTAACTAACCATGGTTAATGTAATCATGGCATATGCATTGGAAACTTAACTATGGTTAATCATAAAATGAGCTAAATTTGTTCCCAATTGAAATGTCCAACTGATCATAATAATAATAAAAATAGTTTTTCTTTTAAATGGTACAAGGACAAAGGAAACATATGATAAGACGTTAAAAACCTTACTTGAATGGTACTTAACTTCAAAATGAGTCAATTAATTTTTTTGTAATAATACCGAAATTAATATATTATATATAAACCATTTCTTTCAAAAATATTCCATGAATTTGATGCGGTATGATAAGTAAATTATCAGTCAAAAGGAAAAACCACATCCCTGAGGGCCCCCGCTCCTATCGTCACTAGAGCTTCGTGGAGGAGGTGAATTGAATGATATGCCTCAACGAATCAGGGTCCAAAATTTATTTTATTTATAAATTTTTGGCTATGGAGCTCTACTTTTCACTTCATAACCTCCATCTTAATGATATTCTATCATTTCCCTCAAAAAAAAAAAATGATATTCTATCATTAATACAAATTAATAATTTCGTAGCCACAAAGCATATTTATTAATAGTTTATGTTTTTAAGAGTTTTCTTTGGTAAATATATCTAAATAACCAATACCTTCGAGCAGTGACGAAGCCAGGAATTTCAGGTAGGGGGGCCCAACTAATATTAATATAAAAAGAGTTCGGATTTTTGGCCATTTCTCCATAATAAAAATAGTTTTAACCATATTTTCTTAGCCATTTTTTAGTTTAAATTTCCATTGTCTTTTTTCATTTCTAGGGACCAGTCCATGACTTGATACCGGAAAATGTACCGCATCAATTTTCTGAAGTATAACCAAGCATCTCATCCAGAGAATACAAGAAGGGTTCGACCGTGTCAAAATGGCTAAAAAATATGTTTTCAAAGAATATGACTATTTTTCATTTTTACAAAGCATAAGTGGACAATTTGTCCATTACCACGTGTAAAAATTAAAAACAATACATCAAATTTAAAATAAGTAGAAATTTTGATTAAGTTATTTTATTAATTCAATCACATCTTAATATTAAAAAAAAATAAATAACAAAATACAATTACATCAATATACTAAAAGGGACAAATAGAGACACAAGAGAATAATGAAAAAAATCAAGTTAAAGTTTATGACGGAGCTTAAAAATGTACAAAATTTTTAAAAAATGGACAAAATGACCGAGACTCATATTTTTCAAGATTCACAAATAAAAGCAGGAAAGAAGAATGCAAGATAATTAAAGTTTTTTTTCTATTTTTATATTTTTAAAATTTATTTTATAATTAAAAAATGAAATGAGCAAAATACCCCTATTTTTTTTTTTCAAAATTTGAGGGGGGGCCAGTGCCCCCTTGGCCCCCAAATACCTTCACACGCTTTGCTTGAGCACAATGAATAAAAACCTTAAATACAAAATTAAAATAATATAAACGTGGAGATTCATTTATAGTCAGTTTACTCTAACTTATAAACTAAAATAATATAATATTAATCAAATTAATTAATAGAGAATCATTAAAAGCATTTTCGATAAATTACACAAACAAAAACAATATCATATGACGTTATTTGGATTGATGGATTTGAAACTAAGGATTTTAAATATGTACTAAGAAATTCATCATTGAGCTTGTACGGATAATTCATAATATAAAGGATTTTCAAATCTCTCGAGCTCCTATTTTTGAACTATTTTCTTCGAGTTATTGTAATAGATTTCAGATTCATCTTAATAGAGTCATTTGAAATTATTGCCCCAATTTGCCTGAAATCTAAACCATTCCATCCAAATGAATCCTAAAAAATTTAATAAGGTAATATTAGTTTTTAAATATTCTAAGTAAATAGTGAATAGCGTAAAGTAAATTGTGGAATGTCAATATTTATTCCTTTTCTTCATGGAGAGAATGATGAACAAAATTAAACAATATGTGGCCCATAACACAGATGAAAAAGCTTGTGGCCCATCAGTTATCATATTGAATTGGGCCCAAGGTCCAACATATGACACCAAACCTAAGTTGTTCAGCTTGAGCTGGAACACAATACACCTTTGCAATTGCACTATTCATACTCCTTTGTCATTTGCTGAGGAGGTTATCTATGAGTTCTATTCTAATTTGTCTAAGAGTGTCAAATGGAGGTCCCATAAGTATGAAAGGGTGTGTGTTAGAACTAAGATTTATGACTTTAATTATAATGTTACCGATGAATTATTTGGGACTCATGACTTTGAAGAGGGTGGAATTATATATGACTCAATCATGTGATTAAGGTGTTGACTAAGAATAAGGTTACACAATAGCCTTAGCAGTCTAAGACGCTTTCCTCTTCTATTTTGACTTCCCTATATGGCATGCTACATAAGATTTCGGTTTCAAATTAGGTTTCTTCTACTCACAGCTCAAGTGTTGCAAGAGATCAAGCTAGAGTCATTTATCAAGTTGTAATGGGACTGTCATTCAATTTTGGACAACTTGTTTTTTATCAAGTACTTAAGTATGAGACTAAGTCCACCATATAAGTTTTGCCATTTCATAAAATGCTCTCAATGATTTCAAAGCTACCAACTGAATGGGTTACAAGGCAACCAAAATTGTTCACTGTCTCACTTAAGCTGCTGAAGAAACAGAACAGGGTTGTAGACAATCCTCTGCAGTTTTCGGATGATGAAGCACCTGTTGAGGAATATGTCATTCCAGATTTTATGCTAGATGCTCCTCAACAGACTATCACCACTGCTCAACAAATCATTGGTAATGCTCAAAAGCAGTTGAGTTATTTTGTTACTTATAAGGAACAATTTCAAAGCATTCTCTCCACACTTTTTGGACAGAAGGGAGGGAGGGTGACAAATACAAGTGTGCCACATGTTGGACAAGGACAAGAAGAATTTAGGTCGAGCATACATGAAGGAAGAGTTGTTGTAGATGCTGGTGCAAGCATAAGTGGAGCACATACACATGATAGTGACACATGTTGAGGCTATAACTGGAGATAGAGCTGATGCTCATGATGCATATATTACAACTGAAGAGCCTTGATAGCTTAACGTTATTGATATATGTATTTATTTTGATTATGTTTCTGGATATTTATTTTGATGTTTTTGATGAACTGCTGAATGCTAGGATTTTAGTATGATATACTTTGATTGCTTTTGATCTAATACCAATTAAGAGTTTTACACACATGGAGGTTTAGGAATATCAAATGTTAGGGTAAATGTTAAACCAGATGTTAACACAGATGTTAATAACACCTAGTGTAACACACAGCAGAATCGAAAAGAATACCAGATAAAATTATATACAAGTTATAAATAACTTGTAGTCGTGCCAGTATAGTTAAATCACTAATTGAACAATACGGTTTACAATACAACTCTCAAAGTAACAAGTAGTTTAATAAAAATTCATCACATGAGTAGATCGATGCTTTATAGAACAACTCGTCCAACAATATATGTGTATAAACTAATATAGGGGAAAATATCAACCATGACTCTACATATGAAGGTGTGATCTCTGATGTTATCCCAGATGTCGCAGCATCTATGACAACATTCAGAAACTCGAAAATCTAACTTTTTTGGCTTTTCTCTCTCTCTAAATATTTTTATTTTCAACTCTTTTCTCTTGTTTGTATTATGATGCACGCCCATCCTTTATATAGCCATCAAAGAGGTCTCCAATATCCTACAAAGCAAAAAGTTATATTAAACAAATATGATAAATACATCATTTAAGTTAAGAAATTAGAGAAGTATCTAAAGAATCCTACCTCATATATGTCATATCAATATCAAATACTGTAATATCCGGATCTTTTTAGTATATTTAGTATTATTATTTTATTATTACTATTAATTATATAATTATTAGTTCAATAATTTTATTTTATTATTTTTTTTATAACAACCAAGTATCAATAATTATCCAGTCCCAATTTAAAATATTAATTTCTGAAATTCATTATGGCCCAAAAATCTTTCCCCCAATTTTAAAAGTCCAAGTCAAATAGAATTCTTTCACAAATCCTGCTTATCCCAAACCCTATAATTTCAACCTATAAATACATATCGTCCTACGAATTTTTTTACCACAGCTGTTACAAAAAAAAAATCTGCAGTTCCCGTCCAAAAATTTTTCCTTCCTCGCAATTGGTCCCTCTGTTGCGAGTCAGGTACAATATGTGTGTTTAATTGTGTGTGCGAGTGTGTGCGTGATTTTATTTATATGTATGTGTGTGTGTGTGTGTCAGTGTGTGTGTGTTTAATGGCGTGTATGAGTGTGTGTGTTTAAGTGTGTGTCAGTGTGTGTGTTTTGGGTGAGTAGTAATGTGTGCTAGTGTTTGTACTATGTATATATATACGTGTGCGTGAGTTTGTGTGAAAGTGTGTGTTCTTTTTTTTTTTTTGGTTTGTGTCAGTGTATGTTATATATATATATATATATATATATATATATAATTGTGTAGTTGAGGTGATTAGATGGTGATGAGTTTATTCTTTTTATAAGGAAATTCTCCAAGGTCATTGTCAGTTAGACTTCTAAAGAGTTGGAATTTTTAACCGCCCACTTCTAAAGCTAATTCAAATATCTGCAATTATTTTAAGGTGGGGATATTTTCTATTCAAGAATTGTTTGTCTTTATCAAATGCTTCGTATATGTGTTTTCGTTTATGTGCAATGTGGAACAGAGTAAATCATTTTAGTCAGGGGCCGTAAGAAGGTGCGGGATCAAATGTATCATCGGGGTGTACCCGATATAAGAGTAAATGTAATCGCGGCGTAAAAAATACATAGTAAATTACATGTTGAATGTTTATGATTATACATATTATTGTATTTAATCTTGACAAACGTGTCCCCACGGAGCGAGTTGAAAGCTCACCCCATATTTATTAACACTTTTCAAGTTGAGGAGCCCGAGCGAGGATTAGAGGCGATGGATGCGAAGTCAGTAATTGTATTTATTTTGTTTAAAAAAAATTAGATACTATTTTATTTTTGAATGACTGATGTTTGGTTTCGAAATAATGTACTTTGTTTACTTGATTGCAATATTTTAATTTTAGGCTATGTTTCATAAAATGCTTTCTTTTATCTAATTACTTGGATTTTAGTAATTTTGGTCGTTACATGTGGCGCATCAAATTTATTTTTAATAATTAGACTACATTTTATAAAATTTGATTAGCACAGCGGAAGTGTGATGGATTTTTTTTGGGTTTATTAATAAAATGATTCCTTTTATTTTTGAGTTGTGTCTTATTCGTGCGCCTTTAAGTATATTTCTTATTAAATTAAGTTACTCTTATATCATGAAAACTGAGGCGTTACAAATACTATAAACAAGAAAATAAGATTAACCAAAATCATTTTTAAACTATATCTAATAAAATATTTCCATATCAAGATAATCACAATCTTTTCTGGTCAAAGTAAAATATAATATTCCCTTCAAGATCAATCTTTTTTCTAACCAAGTCAATCAAAAATACATGGAAGAATTCTAGTTGGAAAATATTGATAGATAAAATCTCTAACATATATTTCTTGATTGTTTATAGGATTTTGAACACAAAATTAATTATTTAATGGTAGCAGAAATTATATTTCTCTAAAATTTTGTTAGTTGGAATATTTTTGAAATATGTTCGAAACAACCTCGAAAAAACAATGTCAAAAAATCCGCTAAGAATACGGGAGCGTAAGAATATCCCAAAAAAAATGTGGAACGTAAAAATATGTCCTTTTTTCGAGATATTTTTATGTTCCCGCATTTTTATCGGACTTTTCATACATGATTTTTGTTTCAAATAAACAATTAAAAAAAAACTAATTTTGAGATATTCTTAAAATTTTAACTTTTTTTAATTGTCATTTAAAAGTCAATGCTTAGTCAAATTAAAAGTGGGACATATGAAGAATTTGGAATGTAGAAGCGAACCCTTTGGATGAAATGCAAAATCTTAGGTAGCATATGAAATAGATTTCATTTTCGTTCATCTGGATAATTTTTTTGGCAGAAACTCATATAGGACCATCTTACGGATTGAGATCCGTAAGACGGATCCTACTGACCCGCGGACTTGGTCCCCGCGAATTCTGTTGACCAGGTCCGCGGGTCAATGTCACCTGTTGGATTTTTTTTTTCTTTCTGTTTTTCTGTTTTTCTGTCCCTGTTAAAAGTAACATTTTTCTGAGAAAAAGTATTGGTTATTTTAGATAAAGTATCATATTGTTTAATAGTCACAGATAATGATTACATTACATTGAAAGAAAAATAAATATATTAGAGTTAAAATAACACCTTTATAAGTAAAAGTATATATTTTTTGAGACAAAATATCATGTTTTAAGAGTAAAAATATTTGTTTTATAAATAAAGTATTACATTTTTTAATAATAAATACAAAGAAAGATGAATAGTAAATATGATAGAGTTAAAGTAATACTTTTATAAGTAAAAGTATTTGTTTTTTGAGATAAAGTAACATATTTTTTAATATAGTCACAAATTATGAATATATTACAATAAATATATATATATATATATATATATATATTATATATATATAACGAGTTCATGTTTTTCTTCCTCGATTAAAGTAATGATTTTATGAGAAAAAGTATCGCTTATTTTAGATAAAATATCATATTTTTAATATAGCCACAGATGATTACATTACATTGAAGGACAAATAAATATATTAGAGTAAAAGTAACACCTATATGAGTAAAAATATATATTTTTTGAGATAAAATATTATATTTTAAGAGTAAAAATATCAGTTTTTTAAATAAAGTATTATATTTTTTTAATAATAAATACAAAGAAAGATGAATAATAAATATGATAGAGTTAAAGTAATACTTTTATAAGTAAAAGTATTTGTTTTTTGAGATAAAGTGACATATTTTTTAATATAGTCACAAATTATGAATATATTACAATATATATATATATATATAACAGAGTTAAAGTAACACTTTTATACGTTAAAGTATCTATTTTTTGAGATAAAGTATCATGTTTTTTTAATATAGTCACAAATTAGAAATGAAGGAAAGAAGGAAAAATAAAAAATAAATATGATATAGTTAAAGTAACACTATTATAAGTAAAAGTATCCGTTTGTTGAGATAAAGTATCAGATTTCTTAATACATTCACAAACTAGGAACAAAAAAAGAGGAAAAATAAAAAATAAATATGATGTAGTTAAGTAACACTTTTATAAGTATCCATTTATTGAGATAATGTATCATATTTTTTTAATAGACTTGAGTTCGATTCTTAGCCTTTACATTTATAGGCATTTTTAATTTTTTTTAATTACCATGCGTATTTATAAATGTGTTTATATACATTGTTATATTAAATTGCATAATAAGCATTAGTGGTGTAGTGGTAAAACAATACCTTGTGTCCCCAGAGGCTCGTGGGTTTGATCCCCCACAAGCGCAAGCGTTGTAGCGGATTTTTTTTTAATAATAGGTGGGCTAGGCGCTGGGCGGGTGATCCGTAAGACGGTCCTACAAGAGACCTACTCAATTTGTTTTGACCAAACATGCTAATGTTTATGAAAATTTTCAGAAAATATATTATTCTCTCACTTTCATTTTTTCTTATTTTTCTCTCACCAATCACATCTACACATTTTTTCACAAAAAATCTAATCATTTGTACACATTCTCCCTCAAATTTTACTATTCACTCACTCACACATTTCTAACTACCAATCCTATTCAATCATTATTTTACTATTTTTAAATCAAATCAACTTTCATCATTACTTTTTCATCTCAAATCCAGCTAAACTCTCAAAATTCATCTTTTTCTTTTAAATTTTTTTTTACTACTATTTTTTAGCAAAATGAAAATTTTCAAAATGAAAGTATATCCATTCGCGCCCTTAGGTTGTGATTGTGTGTCAATTTGTTTTTCCAAATTTTCATCTTTGAAGAAGAATTTGTGAAATATGTGATTTTTATGGAAAAAGTAAAATGAAAATCTTATTTCTATTCAAAATTAACTCACTTTTCTCTCCCGCACTTCCTAATACTAAATTATACTATTTATTTCTCTCTTCTCCTCATATCTATATATATATATATAATAAGAGACTATTCTTAGAATATTAACTCTTACTTTTCGCGCCTATTTTTCAGTTTCTAAAAACAATAATATTTTTTTTTTTTTTTCGTATATAACTAATAAAATGAGATTTTATTATCTTTGGTGGTCAACTTTCACTAAATAAATTACTTTTTAAAGTTATATAAAAGATAGAGTTATATAAGCTTTCTAAATATGTGTGTGTACTGCATTAATTATTATATTTATCTTTTTTTATTCTAAACTTTAATATTTTTTTTTCGTTTTATATCCGTTTTTGACGTATAATACATCCAATTAAACATCTTTTTACAGTCTTCAGTTTGACATGTATGTTGCATACATAAATAAAAAATAAATATAATAAATAAAAAGAAAATATATGATATATTTACTCATTATTTTATAATGGGCTTTAAAAATTATGCATTTGAGCTACTGGACATCAATTTGTATATTCCTGTACTTTGAGTATCTATAATACATGTATATTATATATTTGAGATTATCTCATTTCTTCATAATTATATAGAATTGTAATTAAGTTGAATAATTCAATCAAAAAATATTTATTTTAATTGAAAAAAGTATCTCAAAATATGTATCCAAATATTATTTTTATATATATTATATATATCCATACACAACATTATTATTATATATATTCATGTAAGAAGAAACAAAAATGTTATTTAATATGATTATATTCATAATAATGTATATAGAAAATTATTTCTTTATTTATTAATATACTTTTTATGTTGATAGATTTTTTTAATATTTATTAGTGTATTTTGATATTCAACTTTTAATGTTGTACATTTTGAATATTAGATATGACGTTGTTTGTTTGATATTTTTTGATATGTACATATATAAAAATAGAATAGTTTTTATTTTTCAAATATTTCATTTCCCCCACAAATTATGTTGCCAAATATGAAACAAGATTTTGTTTAATTCTTTTAATAATTCTAACAATTGTTTAACTTTTTAAACCTTAAAAAATATTGGAATTTGAAATGACTTTATTTGTTGATTGTATTGAAAATATAATACATTAATATTTAGCATTGGAAAATTGTATTTTTTTTTCAAATTGTTACTTTCTTATAGATAAACATGTTAAATAAATAGGTACAATTCACATTCGCAAAATTTATTATCAACCAAATTTATTGTTCTTAAAGAGGGTTATTAATATAATAATATATTTTATATTGTTTAACCGTATGATTTATAATAAAATTAATTAAATTTCTATTTAATTATATATTGAAATTTTGAAAAATTTGCAATCACTAAAATTATTTTTGTGCAAATACAATTCGTGCATCGCCCAACCTGAAAAATACCAAATATGAGAACTCGAATATATAGAACATAATAAATAGAAAATCCAAATAGTACAATGCAAATCCCAACAACTAAATTTCAAAAAGCAAATTAAAAATTGACTTAATAACATGAAAAAATAAAATACGTGGTAAAAATCGGCAAAAATAAAAAATATCTCCAAAAAATAAATCTAAGAAAAACAATAATATTGTCAAAACTATGTTTTTGTTGACTACTATTTCATTAATTATTATACTTAGTTCTCCTATTATCTTATATACATGTGTTAACTTTTCATTTATTGACAATGGGCT
Organism: Rehmannia glutinosa; assembly: GCA_016081115.2. Lineage (NCBI taxonomy): Eukaryota > Viridiplantae > Streptophyta > Magnoliopsida > Lamiales > Orobanchaceae > Rehmannia > Rehmannia glutinosa. The sequence continues at coordinate 45,009,871 of CM071926.1, forward strand.
TTTGCAAAAAGCTCTGCCACCAAAATTTACACATACAAACAACTTTGAAAAATAAATTTGCATCGGAATTTACTACTATAACCTTGAAAAAACGCGTGACACCAATTTCACACTTACTAACAATCTTGACATGATTAAAACAAAATAGGCGATGTAATTGCGCCTGTGCGATTTTATGAAAAATCACTTTTCAAAGATGAAATACAAATACATAGCCTTGAATGTATTATTTACAATTATGAAGTATGATATTATTTTTTCTTTTTTGACTCCATCAATAAAAAATATTAAATAATATTTCATGTATATTGTTTGATGATATATCAAAGTTATTATAATACAGGAGATAAAATTCGTAGAATTATTAGGAAAATGCACACGTGACAGTACAAAACGGAGGTCTCACAAATATACATCCGTGCATCACACGGGTAAAATACTAGTTCATATAAAAAATTTGGTAATTTCTTTAATTCATTACCATATTATTATTATTATTAACAAATGTATAAAATGAGATCCATATTGACTATTTTTTGTTCAATTTTTTATTTTTTATTCAATCTTTTGGCAATATATACACTATTATTTTCCAAAATAAATTTACACAAACAATTAAGATATCTAAAAGATTTCACATTACATTAACACACTCATTACTTGTTCTCTAAACATCTAACATTCAGTTTTTTTTTAAAAAACATTAACTACTATTTCATCAAAAATGAAAGTGGATTTATAAATGGATAAGCAATCACAACCTTAAAAGGCTTGTTTTTAGTGTATTGTACAAAAAATAATGAGTAATTTATCAAAACAGTCGATATGTCCGAGTGGTTTAGGAGACAGACTTGAAATCTGTTGGGCTTCGCCCGCGCAGGTTCGAACCCTGCTGTCGACGTTTTTTAGTTCTTTTTATTTCTTTTTTCATAATGTTCAAACTTCAAGTACAGGTCTAATGATGTAGGCGTTGGAATTATCAATTAGCTCAAGATTTCAAATACACCCAGTACTTTGTAACTTGACTTTTATAATTTTCAAACTAATTTTTGCATTCAAATTTAATCATCAGTGAGCACTAATACTCATATTATATATTCAATGTATTTCCCTCAAAAAGAAAAAATATTCAATGTATTAATTATCGGGTATATTTAGATGATGAACATGTAAGTCCTTATAATATAGGAAGTTGGACAATTGTGTATAGTTAATTGATCACACACCGTTTTATTGTGTATTAAATTCAATATATCAAAAACTACTTTAAGCAAATATAAATCTAATTTAAGGTAGATGAAACTTGTAACTCTAAGTGCCATATATTTTATTAGATATTTTAATATCTAATTAATTGGTTTAAATAATTAATATATTTAACAGATAAGTTGTATCAGTTTTAGGGTCAATTACAGAGTTGATTTCTAAACCACCTCTACACGTTGATAGAACGTGTAATCTGTCAGTTTCTGCCAGTTCAGTTTTTGGCAGAATAACCGCTCAAGAAACTGGTCATCTCTCTGTCAATAAAAGGACCCATCAGATTATTTGTCTATCATCTGAAGAATTTTTACGTCTGTGGGATTAACGAAGGCCAAGAGAGAGAAAGTAGTTTTTTCATCTTCAATAAAGAAAGACAGTAATGGCTGCTCAAGGTTAGTATCCTAATTACGATTTAATTGTGAAAATCATGAAGTTCAAGATCCGGAATTAAATTTATGTTTTACATTATGTCTGAAAATTTATGCTTAAATGTGGTATCAGAGCCCGGTTTACGAACTCATGATTTTTCAATTAAGATTATTAATCTTTCTTCAGTTTATGAATATATAATGTTTCCGCTGCAAGTTACCAACTTGATGTTAATTACGTTTTTATTGATTGGGCATGAAGGAATAGCGATAAACTGTACATTGACTATTTGACTGAATGTATTTCTTGCTGTATTAGCATGTGAATTGATGATAAGAATTCTCAACTCATGGTTAATTGATTCACTGAGCTTTTGGACCATAAATTACAGCCTTAGATTTCACATGTATATATATTCATGACATTGTCATAGATTCACGTGAACTTTCATGTACTTCAATGTTGTGTTGATGTGATCTTGTTACTCCCACCTTACCATTAAAATATTGATATGATGAGGTTATTGTTTATTACTCATTAATCAATTTGAATTCATGATGACTTATTCAGTTTATTTGTATGAAGGCATGGACTTATTCAGTTAGTTGTATGCAAATGTATATATATAATGTCAAATTATGTTTTGATCTCATTTAGTTATATAGTAATCATCTGGAGTTTTACTATTTTCTGGGATTTCAAAATTCAGCGTGTACAATGCAATTACGATTTCTTTGTAATTCAAATACCTTGGTTAGTCATCAAAGTGGCCTAATCATTAAGCCTAACTTACTGTATATTGTTATTATTTAATTTGACGTCTATATAATGAATAATTTGTTAGTCACCAAAGTGGCCAAATTAGAAAGTACTTATAGATGTTAAATTAAATAAACTTCCAATTACCCATAATTATGTGATGCTATTAAGCGAAATGACATGATGATATTTTGTAGTGGGTATATTGAAGTTCATTGATTATAAAATATTTACGGGTCGCCCAAAGGTTGATCAATTATTTTTATAATCAAGAACATAACCGTGTATATAATTAATATACTTGATTAGATGTGTTTAGTATATCCAAAGATAGCAGGCATATCTAGTTAGAGTATATTTAATTACCAATCAAGTGAACTCAACTTTTAGCATTAATTACGTTTAATGTAGTGCATTGTTGGATCACCCAAAGGAGAACTTCAATGTACATTTATTGTTTCATCTGAATCTATAGTATGTAATCTCAAAGCATTAATGTATCAATCAACTCTTTTAATTGCAGTACCTATTCCCGTTTCTCTTCATTCGCATGCTTCGTCTGCTCCAAAGATATAATGGGCTTAACTTCTCTGAATGGTGCGAGTAAATCCAATTTCACCTTGGTGTCTTGGATCTTGACTTAGCACTTCAAGTTGAGAAACCCGCTGCTATTACTGACACTAGCAGTGATGTTGAAAGATTTGTCCATACTGCCTGGGAAAGATCAAACAGACTGAGCCTGATGTTTATGCGGATGAGTATAGCGAATAACATCAAGTCTACCCTTCCTCACACTGAAAATACTAAGGAATTCATGAAATTAGTAGGAGAGCGTTCCCAAACTGCTGATAAGTCTCTTGCTGAGACATTAATGGCTACCTTGACCACCATGAAGTTTGATGGTTCTCGTAGTATGCATGAGCATGTCATTGAAATGACAAACATTGCAGCAAGACTAAAGTCCTTAGGGATGAACGTGGATGATAACTTTCATGTGCAGTTTATCTTAAATTCACTGCCCTCTGAGTATGATCCGTTCCAAATGAACTATAACACCATGAAGGACACGTGGAATGTGAATGAACTTCATGGTATGCTAGTTCAGGAGGAAACACAGATTAAAAATCAGGGGACTCATTCTGTTCATCTCATAACCAATCAAGGAGCTTGTAAGAAAGCCGAACAAAGAAAGGAAAGGGCAAGAAAGGACCATTTAAAGTGAATGAGTCAAATGCCCAAGTCCAGAAAAAGGGAACACATCAACCTTAAGTGTTGTTTTTGTGGAAAGCCAGGACACTTCCGGAAAGATTGCTGGAAAGTAAAGGCATGGTTCAAAAGAAAGGTATGATTAACGCTTTCATATGTTTGAATCAAATTTAGTTGAAGTTCCTCATAACACTTGGTGGCTTGATTCCTACGCACCACTCACGTTTCAAATACGATGCGGGGATTTCTTACGACCTAAACTATAAATCCAAAGGAAAAGACGTCTAGAAATCGAGTCAAAGCTCCAGATTGAAGCCATTGGAACTTATCGCCGATTTTAGATATCGGACACCATTTAGATTTGTTTCAAACTCTTTATGTACCTTCTATTTCTCGCAATTTAGTTTCTCTTTCCGGACTTGATTCTCGGATACTCCTTTAATTTCAAGAATGGATGTTTCGATTTGTTCAAACAAAGCCTTCTTATTGGTTCTGGTGTTCTTAATGATGGCCTATATAAATTTAGGCTTGATAATCTTTTTGCTGAGACTCTTTTAACCCTGCATCATAATGTTGGAACTAAACGTGGTTTAGTGAATGAAAATTCGACTTACTTGTGGCATAAACGTTTGGGGCATGTTTCCAAAGAAAGATTAGAAAGATTGGTAAAGAATGAAATCCTCCTGGATTTGGATTTTACTGATTTTGGTATTTGTGTGGATTGTATTAAAGGAAAACAAACAAAACACACAAAGAAAGGAGCCACTCGAAGCACACAACTTCTTGAAATAATACACACTGATATTTGTGGGCCTTTTGATGTTTCCTCTTTTGGAAAAGAAAGATATTTTATCACTTTTATTGATGACTTTTCACGTTATGGATATGTCTATCTATTACAAGAAAAATCTCATTCAGTAAATGCCCTTGAGGTATTTGTTAATGAGGTTGAAAGACAACTAGATAGAAAAGTGAAAATTATCAGATCTGATAGAGGTGGTGAATATTATGGAAAATATAATGAATCCGGGCAATGCCCAGGCCCATTTGCCAAATTCCTTGAAAAACGTGGCATATGTGCTCAATACACTATGCCAGGTACACCACAACAAAATGGTGTAGCAGAAAGGCGTAATCGTACTCTATTGGACATGGTTAGGAGTATGTTAAGTAATTCTTCACTATCCACATCATTGTGGATGCATGCACTTAAAACTGCCATGTATCTGTTAAACAGGGTTCCTAGTAAGTCAGTTCCTAAAACTCCTTTCAAGCTTTGGACTGGTAGGAAACCTAGTTTGAGGCACCTGCATGTTTGGGGTTGTCCGGCAGAAATAAGAGCGTATAATCCACAAGAAGAGAAATTGGATTATAGGACAATCAGTGGTTACTTCATTGGTTATCCTGAAAAGTCCAAAGGGTATAAGTTTTATTGTCCTAACCATAGTACAAGAATTGTTGAAACTGGAAATGCTAGGTTCATTGAGAATGGTGAAGTTAGTGGGAGTCAAGAACCACGAAAATTGGACATTCAAGAAGTTAGAGTGCAAATTCCTTTGCTTATAACTTCTTCTAAAGTTGTTGTTCCTCCAATTATTGAACAGCCTAATGTTGGACAAGAATAAAAAATTAATGACCAAGTCACCCACAATGAAGATAACATTGATGAACCTACAATAGTAAATGAACCACAACAGATAGCATTAAGAAGGTCTGATAGACAAAAACGATATGCTATTTCTGATGATTATGTGGTTTATTTACAAGAGTCAGAATTTGACTTAGGAATTGATGATGACCCAGTTTCATTTTCACATGCCATTGAAAGTGTTAATTCTAATAAATGGTTTGATGCCATGAAAGATGAGCTGAAATCTATGGAACATAATGAAGTCTGGGACCTTGTTGAATTGCCTGAAGGTTGTAAAAGAGTCGGGTGTAAATGGGTCTTTAAGACCAAACGTGACTAAAATGGCAATATCGAACGATACAAGGCCAGACTTGTTGCCAAAGGTTTTACTCAGAAAAATGGTATTGACTATAAGGAGACATTTTCACCAGTCTCTAAGAAAGATTCATTTAGAATTATTATGGCTTTGGTGGCTCATTATGATTTAGAGTTACACCAAATGGATGTGAAAACTGCCTTTCTGAATGGAAATTTGGAAGAAGATGTTTATATGGATCAACCTGAAGGTTTTTCCGTAGAAGGAAAAGAACATATGGTGTGTAAACTTAAGAAATCAATATACGGGCTTAAACAAGCTTCCCGACAATGGTATCTTAAGTTCAATGATACCATCACGTCTTTTGAATTTAAGGAAAACACTATTGATTGGTGTATATATCTAAAAGTCAGTGGAAGCAAGTTTATCTTTCTGATTCTGTATGTTGATGATATCTTGCTTGAAATGAATGATCTTGGTTCACTGTATGAAACCAAGAAATTTCTCTCTAAGAACTTTGAAATGAAGGATATGGGAGAGGCAACTTATGTGATCGGAATAGAAATATTTCGGGATAGATCACAAGGAATATTAGGGTTGTCTCAGAAAGCATACATTAATAAAGTTCTGGAGAGATTTAGAATGGAAAAATACCCATCAAGTGTCGTTCCAATTCAGAAGGGAGATAAGTTCATCTTATGCAATCTCCAAAAATGAATTGAACGCAAAACAAATGAATGATATTCCTTATGCATCAATTGTTGGGAGCTTGATGTATGCACGACTTGTACGAGGCCGGACATCGCTTTCTTTGTTGGAATGCTTGGCCGATATCAGAGTAATCCAGGAATGGATCACTGGAAAGCTGCAAAGAAAGTCTTGAGGTACTTGCAAGAAACAAAAGACCATATGCTTATTTATCGAAGGTCTGATCATCTGGAGGTGATTGGTTATACAGATTCGGATTATGCCGGATGTGTTGATACTAGAAAATCCACATTTGGTTATTTGTTCCTATTAGCTGGGGGAGCAATATCTTGGAAAAGTACGAAGCAATCTGTCATTGCTACATCCACTATGGAAGCTGAATTCGTGGCATGCTTTGAGGCCACAATTCAAGGAAATTGGCTGTGAAACTTTATTTCAGGACTTGGAATAGTCAACAGCATTGCCAAGCCGCTGAAAATTTACTGTGATAATTCTGCATCAGTCTTCTTCTCTAAAAACGACAAGTATTCCAAAGGTGCTAAACATATGGAACTAAAGTACCTTGCCGTTAAAGAAGAAGTTCAGAAATAAAAAGTGTTAATTGAGCATATTAGCACCAATCTCATGATAGTGGATCCGTTAACTAAAGGATTGCCTCCAAAGACATTTATTGGGCATGTCGAACGAATGGGCATTGATAATGTATCTTAAGAATTTTATGCTTTATGGAATCGACACTTTGAGCTCTTTTATGTAATGTTTCTGAAACTAATCGTTATCCTGTTTGTCATTGAAGTATACATAAATGTTGACATAACTTTAACAGGATATTGTATGACATAGACATTACTGTGGACCATTATTGACATTATCATTTATGAATCATCTTAAGTAGAAAACTAATATTGTGGTACATAGAAGGAACTATATCGAGTAAATGATATAGAACCGCTATGACTCATATTAGTTTATACTTAATAATGACATTATGATATGACCAATAAAGTTGACTTATCTTTATGTTGTGCACATTATGTTTATTATTTAAACCGTTAAGTATATTATGTCACTCGGCCAAGTGGGAGAATGTAAGATATATGTGGCCCACGTGCCATATATTTTATTAGATATTTTAATATCTAATTAATTGGTTTAAATAATTAATATATTTAACAGATAAGTTGTATCAGTATTAGGGTCAATTACAGAGTTGGTTTCTAAACCACCTCTACACGTTGATAGAACGTGTAATCTGGCCGATTTACGCCGATTCGCTTTTTGGCGAATAATAAGCCAAGAAATCGTCCTCTCTCTGCCAATAAAAGGACCCATCAGATTATTTGTCTATCATCTGAAGAATTTTTACGTCTGTGGGATTACCGAAGGCCAAGAGAGAGAAAGTAGTTTCTTCATCTTCAACAAAGAAAGACAGTAATGGCTGCTCAAGGTTAGTATCCTAATTACAATTTAATTGTGAAAATCATGAAGTTCAAGATCCGGAATTAAATTTATATTTTACATTATGTCTGAAAATTTATGCTTACATCTAATACTTTATCTCACTAAAACAATTATAGTTTCAGTTTGTTTCTATTTATTTGGTTATTCAAAATAAGATTTTATATATATATATCTTAAAATGAAAATTTGTTCTCATAAACTAATATCCTCTTCATACAACTATTTAAGTTTCACGATTGTTAGTTTTGCGGGAATAGAGTTAAAAGAAGCAAAATTGCAATTTTTTTAAACTTCACTACAAATATTCATACCGACTAACGTTGGGGGTGGGGGTGGGTAGGAGGTGGAGTGGGATTGCACATGCTTATTCATTTCCAGTTTAACAATATTCCAGCTCCATAATATTTACACATATTGCAAGATTATTAATGTTAATTGATGAAGTATGAATGATTGTATTAAGTTAAGTGCAAATGTCCTCTTCCATCCATTTTGGATAGCAAAAACTCTTTTATGACAAAACATGAAAATAAACTCATTTTTACACCTTAAAAAGCATGTGGACCAATATGCCATTAACTTTTTTCTTGGTAATTTTTCCCAAAATATTTTCATCTAATTTTTCGAATCTGTGCTTTTGTTTTTATATATGCAGTATTCCTATGGATCTCAGAGAAATGATTAATTTGTTTATTATACATCAGATAAATAGCAAAAAAGTTATTACGATTCAATTTTTTTTATTGTAAAACAAAATTTTACATCAAAGTCCGTCCAAGTAGATGAACACACATGCAAATATCCACGATGTTCATTTACACACACAGTTGAATTTCACGATAAAAAATCATATTACAATAATTTCACGAATTTAACAAAATGAGACCAAGTTCGTGTAATTTCATGATTTTCATAATATAAGACTACTTTAACAAATTTCACGATATGAAACATTTTAGTGTAATTTCACGAAATGAGACCTTGTTACTGTAATTCATGAATTTCACGATATAAGACCATGGTAGTGTAATTGTACGAATTTCACGATATAGTAGACTTAGTGTAATTTCACGAAATTAATGATATGACATAATTCCACGAATTTCATGATAAACGGACAAACGTGTGGTGGATCAGATATTAACTCCACTTAATAAAAGACGGTTTGGTCATTCAGGGTAGAAAAGAGTTTCCTTATAACTTTGAGCAAAAAAGAGATTTGGTATATAAAAACTTCTCCCTTGTATTAATTTTTTCCCACGTGGATAAGCGCTAGGCCTCCAAGTCCTATATATAGAAGCCTATTTATGTCTCTATTTAGCATAGAAAAACGTAGAAATTAGAAAGAAATAAATACTTTTATTTAAGCTTTAACACTCTTATGAATATCACCGAAAGACTAATTTACATTCAACAAGAGACACAAACTATGGAAAATGAAAACCTCCAACATGAGCAAATGCTCAGTTTGTTTTGGGGGAATGTTGGAAATTTTGGTTTTTTATAAAGTGGGTGTCGATCCAACTTTGACCAATTTTCGGTGGTTAAATATTTAATTTTAGAGAAATTAGATTATATATTATTAATCTACGTTCCGAGTAGATGTTCGTAGTATATTTTATTTCTCAAAACCGAATTCCAGTGAGTGAGAAATTAATACACGAAGTTAGCCATACAAATGAGCATTATGTAAAGGGAGATGAAAGACCTTTGCCTTATCCCACATGGAATACAAATCATTGTTTATCCTAGTTTATAAACTAGAAGGTATTAGTTGTTGGATATACTATAACACAAGTGGATGATCACAAGCGGGCCACACGTGCGCGCGCCCGACCCGATGGTCCACTATAGTTTTGCCACTCGAAAATGGGCTTGGCCCATATTCAAGTGACTGCTGGACAGTTGGAGCCCAATGAATGTGGACATTGTAGGTGTCCAGATTCGTGTTACAATTGGTTTAATGCCCATTACTTATTGTTATCTCCTGCAGGTGCTGGTTGGCTATAAAATCATTGCTGTGCATTGCAGATTTTTTGATACGGAAAATTCATAGCATTACTCATACCTCACAAAACAATTTTTCTGCATTCTGCACTTAAAGTCCAAAGAACTTGTCTTCAATACATTCTTTGTCAAGGAGCTTCTGTATTAGTAGTGCTACTACATAGAAAACGTAAGCCGTTTCATCTTTGGAAGCAATATGTCAGACCGTGAGCACTAGCCGGGACGTAATTTCTTTGTGGAAAGAGATTCGTCTCGACTCGGCTTTCTGAAAATTCTATTGGAAAAATTGTAATAGCTAGTTTTTTTTTTTTTTTTTTCTAATCTTCTGCTTTACGGCTTTGCTATTTTAAAGATATTCCCGATTCTGTATTGTTGTAGGGAATTCATTTTCTCTCAAATTAGAAGTCGTAGAAAGAATGACGCAATTAACCTGACCGCATTAGCGATCTGGACGACAGTAGAAGGGCTCTACTCAATGAAGAGAAAGAGTTCATTATGAAAGATGCCACCCTATGTGACTGGGTAGACTAGAAGAATCCGCCAACAGTTTCTAGAAGATTTAAATTAGAATTTTGTCGATCCTTTTTAATGTATGACTTTTAGTTGTCTTTGTTTGATGTGTTGGAATAAACTTTAGTGAATTATATCACTTTAATCCAGGAGCGTTCATACCGAATTATCAAGAATCAAAGACTAGATTGCGGAGCGTCCCTGAATCCATAACTTGAATCCATAGCAGTTGAATCATGGGATTTGGCCTTCTAGATCTACACGTCTTGAAGCTTTTCAGAGAACCCTTTAGTTTTCTCCGTAGGCTTCTTTCTGACGATGGGATGGCAGCATAGAATATCGTAGACGTGTGACCTAGGGACCATAACCCTTATATAACGGTGTTATATTGGGTATCCTATTTTAGCCCATCATTAAAATAGGAATAACCCATTAAGTCTCTACACATCAAAGGCCCACACCCTATTAGATACATTAAAGCCCAATTCCTTAAACCTTATTTGATCACTTATAAAATGGGCTTAACCTTAATTGACAGTCCCCAATATATAATTATTTTACATATAAGCCCAATGTTGAATTAATGATCCAACAATCTCCCACTTGGGCTATATGTGTAACCTTATAAATATGTATTGTAAAAAAAAAAAACCATATGAGCTCAACTTTGCTGTCATAACCAAATGTATCTGTAACCAATCCGGTCCATTAATTGTACCAACATAGGATCAAAGCGGCCTTCGTTACATTTATCGTAACTCGACCCTTCAATGGTCACGTATCCCAATACAATTAAAGACATGGATCATGATGTGGATGTGTAGCATGGAAATTTCATGCAATGTGATCTTAACATGTCTATTTCCAATTGGTCCACCTTACCTTAGTGAGATCAAACTATATGCTAGAATCAAAGTGTGAATATACTGAAACTTTATCTCTGCAGAGTAAAACCTTAATATATTCTTAAACTGAAGTGACTGAAAATGTGTCTACATTAAAAGAACATTATAATTACAAACTCCCACTAGAACTGAATATCCTTAAAACTGTATATCTTGAACCTGATTTGACACCCATATGAGCAACAAGCTCGTGAAACCTTTTGGGTGGCAACCCCTTAGTAAACGGATCCGCAATTATGGAGTTTGTATCAATATGTTCTATAGACATCTATCCACTTTGACTTATTTCTTTAACAATCAGGAACTTGATCTCTTTATGTTTAGTCTTCGTCGAGTTCCTGTTGTTTGGAATATAGCGTTGCTGACTCAATGTCACAAACTTAGTGGTATTCTAATACCATCTACATACGCAGCCCCGTGACAAACTTTCGCAACTATAATCCATGATTTGGATGTTCCATAACACGCTATGAATTTTCCTACCATGGTAAAAGTGTCTATATTGTAGACTGTTTAGAACTCTTCCACAACTAGCAGAAATACATAGCCCAACTTAAATACCATGTTATCTTGACATCCAATAAAATCAGAGTCGGTATACCGGATGATCTCAAACTGATCCGACCTCTGATATGTGAGCATGTAACTTTTCTTTATCCATAAGTACCTTAGACTTGTTTGGCTGCTTTTCAAATATTGTATATTCCCGAATTAATTATATATCCACTAAGCATCCCTACAATGTACACAATATCCAACTGCGTACATACCTGATCATACATCAGACTCCATATTGCTGACGCGTACGGAATCTTCTGCATTTTATTTTCCTTAAATCATTTTTAGGGCAATCGTTTGAGATCAATCGGTCCGCTTTAGCCACAAGGTTATCATTTGGTTTATAATATCGCATGCCATTTTGAAGGACCTTTTCAAGATAGTTCTTTTGTGATAATTCATAATACTCTGAGAGTGATCTCAGAGTATTTGCATCCTAACACAAAAGAGACATCACCAAAATCATTCATCTCAAGATTCTTAATCAGAAATCTCTTCGTGTTGTGCAATAAGTCTATATCGTTGATGGCAAGCAAAAAGTCATCGACATATAAAACCATAAATATATACTTGCTCCCACAGAACCTATGATATGTACAATCATCGACCAAATTCATCTCAAAACCGAACGAGATGATCACCAAATGAAACTTTAAATATCATTATCCAAATGTTTGCTTGAGTCCATAGATAGATTTCTTAAGTTTGTAAACCATATCCTTTGAGTCTTCTGACACAAAGTTTTCTGGTTGCACCATATAATTTGCCTCATCAATGTCACCATTGAGAAACAACGTCTTTACATCCATCTAATATAACTCAAGACCAAAGTGCGCCACCAATGCCATTATAATCTTGAAAGAGTTTTTCAAAGCAACTGAAGAGAAAGTCTCTTTATAGTTGATGCCTTCTTTCTGTGTAAAGCCATTTGCGACAAGACGAGCTTTGTACCTTCCCTCATTGCCTCTTGAATCTTTCTTGGTATTAAATATTCATTGCAACCAATGAGTTTCACACCTTATGGCAATGGAACAAGTTCACATGCGTCATTGTCCCTCATGGACTTAATCTATTCATTCATGGGCATCCATCCACTTTTGAGAGTTGGAACTTTCCATGGCTTGATAGAAGTTGATTGAATCATCTTCCACCATTCCAATGCCAACCTCAATTTCTTTGAGAAATGCAATGTAATCATCTGGCATTGCACTTCTTCTTTCCGTAGTGGATCTCCTCAATGGCATAAGTTCTTGAGGTTGTAGAGTTTGTTCATCTGGAATAATTTATGAAACAGGAGGTTCTCCGACATTGTCTTGATTCGTGTCTTGAACAAGGTCAGGATTGAAATTCCGATCAATGCCAATAACACCTGTGGGAATATCGACGTATTCCTCTTCAAAAACAAAGTCCTTAACTCTATCTCCCCCTCAAACTCAACATCCTCAAAGAACCAGACATTTATCGACTTAGAAATAGCCTTGGTTGTGGGATCATAAAACTTGTACCCTTTGGACTTTTCAGAGTATCCAACAAAATAACAACTAATTGTCCTGAAGTCCAGTTTATCCTCATCAGGCTTGTAAGGCCTTGCCTCAGCTAGACATTCCCAAACGTGCAAGTGCTTCAGACTAGGCCTCTTGCTTGTCTAAAGTTCATAAGGGATTCTGTTAGTCGTTTTAGTTGGAAACCTTACTAAGGATATATGCTGCAGTCTTAAGTGCTTCTTCCTAGAGTGATTTGGGTAAGATAAAATGACTAATCATACTTCTCACCATATCCTTTAAGCATTCCGTCTCGTCTTTTAGTAACACTATTCATAATGGCAAACCGAACTTAGTGTACTGTGGGACGATATTACATTACTCTAGAAATTAGCAAATAATCCTAGCGTTGTTCACCGAACCATCATATTTGTCGTTGCATACACCACCACGATCGGATGTGATGTTTTTAATCCTTTTGTTGATTCTCAACTTCATCCTTATAGGATTTAAACACGTCTAGTGATTGTGACTTTTCATGAATGATAACTTGTAGCCATATCTAAAATATAACCTATGAACATTTTTATATATTGTTGACCATTCTAAGCAACCATAAGGAATGGTCTACAAATATCTGTATATATAAGTTCTAAGATGCCCTGAATCCAATTGGCTACAAATCCTTTTTGTTGGTTTGTTTTTCTACTTATACCTCGTGTACTTAAATGTATGGACTCATTGGATGAAGTAATAATGTCATGAAATAAAGGTTATTATAAAGAATGAACTAGCTAATTTTGAATCATGAGACAAGCTAAATTTTTAATTTCAATGAACAAGAATAACCTAATTTGTCCAAAGCAGAAATAGAAGTCAAGTTCCAAAAAAAAAAAAAAAAAAAAACGTCTCATCAAGATTCAAATAAAATCCAGTACTTAACAATAATCTATATTTTCCTATTATTTCAACCATAATTGTCTTGCCTTTACCTATTTTGATGTATCTTTCACCATCATTTATCTTTTGGCAATGGAAACCCCTTACAGATACACTGGTGTGAATTGATGAACTAAAATCCTTCCACCATATGCGCGAAGTTGACCTTAAAACAAACCAGAATTAAGCAACATACTTTATCCTTCTATATTATTTAATTCCTTGCCTTTTATTCTTTGAAGTTAAGGCAATATTAGCCCTTTTTGTCTCATATTGTTTTAACCTTTTCTCTTTCTGAGCACAGTATGAGATGACTCATTTAGAGAGTAAAACTCTTTTTAACTATCGGCTCACCTTAAACTGGCTAAAATGTGTCGAAAGAGATATCAAAAAAACTAAATGCACTAGCAAGTCCTCAAAAGCAATACGAGACATATCTATAATTTATTCTCGATATTGTCTTTACTCTCATACCTTATAGAGATCATATTTGTCAAAAGCGTACTAGTCTGATCCTTTCGTTGTCAACAAATATTTTCTCAATATCCGCAAGGAATTCCTTAGCTATAGTGATTTTTCGAGATAAAGTGCCCTTTTAACATAAAAAGAACTATATTGATGCTGGCAGGAATATAAACATGGAATATACAAACCAAATTCCAAAAAATAAACAATACATATGCTCACATAAATCTCGGAATCATAATAATAAATTCAAATAATGGTAAATCCCATCTCAAGATACCGGCACTCCATTAATATTTTATCTTTGGACAAAATATTAACTTGTAATTGATATCTTGGTGCGGTAATCAAACACTGACAATAAGAACATATCAAACAATAAACCTTCCTTTGGGTCGATTTAGTGTTCACATGTAAAACCAAATAATTATCACGCGTTTATTACCACAGGTGCACGTGCAATTCTGACAAATATTAACCTTCCTTTGGGCCGGTTAATATTCACATACGTTGCACACGCACAACCTTTTATATTCTAAAATAAATTAATTTCCATAAGAGAGGTCACTTTGGTGACATGTTGTTTCCATTAATTAATATCAAAATATATAAATCCATACCAATATTCAAATTTAAAATTTAAATTCCAAGATTAAACTTAATTTAGGGTTTTCCTTATTATTTGAGGCCAATTTTAAAAATAAACAAACTTTAATTGTACCTCAAATTAAAACCTTTTATAATAAAACCCTAAATTTTCATAAACAGTAAATGGGCCCTCAAAATAAATCTCATTAGCAGATAAGCCCAAATGATACTTTAATAGTGCAAAAGAACCCAATTTTCTGAAAATTCCAAATCGACCCCGAAAATCAACTTTTCTTGACCAAAAAACCATCTTCCTCAAACAACCAAATTCTTGTTTCTGAATGTTGGGAAATTAATTTTTAGATTTTGATGAATGCCATGTAAAACTTAGAATAGAAAGTTGGCACCCCATTTTCTTTGTAATTTGCATTGTAATAGATAGATAGGGTTGGTCAAGCCGAGTTAAGTCGCCTATGCCCGAACATGCAAGAAGTCAACCTGGAGACTAAAGGAAGACTCACTGTGAGGCACTGAGTGTGGCAAGGAAGAGAAGACAGAACTCGATCAAGGAGCAACGAGATGCAACAGAGTGAAGTATGAGTCAAGTCAACTCAAGATAACCAAGTCTCAAGTTGAAGTGACAGGATGAGTCATCCAATGATTGGAAGTCGACTCAAGTCATCCTGGGAAATCAAGGAAATGCAAATAAGTCGAGACAATCAAAAAGATCCGTTGCACGTGAAGTCAAGAAAATTATTTAAACAAGTAATACTCCCATCTTGCCTTTCTTAAAGTGCTCATCCCTGCGTGCAAAAGGAATAAACCAATGGGAAACACTTTGCACACTGTGTCGAACTCGAAAAGTCAAGACTCATTCAATACGAGGAAATGTCAATTCCAAGGACTCGCAACAAGACAAGCCAACGACCATAAGTGTCTTTTGAAAATTAACCTATCTCTTCAACGGGCAAATTTTCAAAAGAACACTATAAAAGGCCGAGGAATCACTTTGAGAAAAAGAACCTTGTTACCGAAACTTTCAAGCTATTATTCGAGCCGTAACCTATTGAAATATTCTCAAGTCATTCAAGTTTAATCCTCAAGCCTACACTATGAAGGAAATCAATCCAACACTTACCTCGTGAAGGAAAGACCACTTCAATCG
The DNA here is from genome assembly GCA_016081115.2 of Rehmannia glutinosa. Taxonomy (NCBI): domain Eukaryota; kingdom Viridiplantae; phylum Streptophyta; class Magnoliopsida; order Lamiales; family Orobanchaceae; genus Rehmannia; species Rehmannia glutinosa. The sequence goes on from CM071926.1 coordinate 45,026,201, forward strand.
CTTGAAGAGGAAACATCCAAGAATCAAAGGGGTCTACATTCCACAAAGGATTGTAGAAAGGTTCAAGGTCGAACTACCAGTCTTAAGTTATTTGGAGGGCTTCATGATCAAATCCAAGAAACTTGAGCAAGTGGGCTGTAGTAGCAAGACAAATGCCCTGTGAAGAAGCCGAGTCGTCACGAGAAACCACCGTGTGTGACCAAGGCATCTCCAGATCGAGTCCCAAAGGATCAAGTCACCGTGTGATCAAGACTTGCATCCGGATGATAACCACTTTGTACATTGATCAATAATTAGTGGATTCCTCCAGAGTTGGAGAAGAGAGGAGTAGAAGAATTACCCCATCTTCGAACCTCTATAAAAATTTATCGTGTCATTTACATTTCAAAGACTTTAATTACTACATATTATTTTGATATATACTTGATAAATTTGTTGTCCATCCGATAATTAACAAAGTGCTATAATCAAGTATTAAAACAAACTTAAACCAAAATTCAAGGGTGTTAAGTCTTCCAATAAAACATATCACAGTCGAGTTAAGTTTTAGTCAAAACAAATGAGTTATTCTATCAACAAATCGGTCTCGCCGAGTCCGTTGAGTGGCTAACTCTGTTTGATTAACTAACTTAGCCGTCCATCAAGGACTTAGCCGAAGTATTAACTCAACGTCTTAAAAGGACTAAATCGAAAAGTTGGTAAGGTTTATTCAACCCCCTTCTAAACCTTACACTCACACCCCTTGGGACCTACAAGTGGTATTAGAGCGGTTGGTTCATTGAGCCTTCCGCATCGGTTATCGAACTAGATCTCCAATCTTTCAAAGCTTGTTTTAGCACTTGATCTTTCAAAACTCTTTTATTCAAAGAAAGTTATTATCATGGAAGCAAATTTGACACGCATCCCTATGTTCACAATTGAGGAATTTGATGATTGGAAAATTCGTATACATGCTCATCTATCAAAGATTACACGATGAAACGTGGATAGTAATAGAAGATGGGCCACCGCAAATTTTAAAGTGAACACAAATGCAAGGAGGGTCTGCGGTGAAGGAGAAGAGGATGTTGCTCCCATTTACCTATGGTTGAAAACCAAGAGCCGAATGGACAAATGATGACAAAAAGATACAACTTGGACAACGTGGCCAAGGACATTCTTTACAAAACTCGACAAAGCCATGTTCAACAAAGTCAAATCATGCAAGACCGCAAAAGAAATCGATAAGCTAACTTTGATTTGTGAAGGCTCGAGCAAATCAAGGAAAATAAGCTATCTGTTCTTTGTACAAAAAAATTTGAAAACGTTAAGATGCTTGCGGGAGAAAACCTTGGATCAACTGGATGCTCGGTTCACGTAAATTACCAATGAGTGGTATGCATTCACTTGGAAAAGAATATACACAGAAGGAAATATGTATGAAGATTCTAAGAAGTCTCCCAGCTGAATGGGAAATGAAAGTCATGGCCTTGAGACATTCCATGGATCTATCAAAAACATCCAACCATGAGTTATTCTCAGATCTCAAAGCCTATGAATTTGAGCTGAGAAGAAAAGATCAAGAAGAGACAGTTGTGCCCAAAATAGCTGCTCTAATAGTCAAGGATGGGAAGAGAGCTGAAGTCAAAGAAGTCATTGACCAAGAAGAGATTGTCCTGATAATTAAAAGATTCAACAAATTTTTCAACAAGAACTACAAAAGAGGCAAAGGTGAATCTTCCAGAAGACACTCAGCTCCCTCTAAGTCAAGGGAAGATAGGCCACCCAAGAGAGCAGAGCATCAAAAGATCGAATACCAAAGAACTGATAATCCAAGAATGGAAAGAGCTGATCAAAAAGGTGAGAGTCTATGCTGGAACTGCAGGCAACCCGGTCACTATGCCATTGATTGCCCATATCCTGTAGTGAACAAATACAGGAATGAAGAGGAAAGAAAAGTCTTCAGAAAAGAAGACAAGAAAAGAAAAAGGCAATGTTAGTCTGCAGAGATCACGAGACAAACAAGTCAAAAGACACAATGCAGACTCGGAGAGTAGTGAATCGACTACTCAAGTGACTCAAGAAGAAGCCTTGATATGTTTAATGGCCAAAGAACAAGACCGAACTGACCAAGAAGACGAGGTACATTCTAACTCATCTCACTTAGATTCTAGTGATAGTGATTGTGACACACACACTTCATCACCCACTAATCTTTATGATTCATTAGGCAGAATGATGAAAGACTTTGAGCACATTAAGTCCTCACACACACTACTAAATGAGGAGAACATCCAACTCAAAAGCCAAAACTCACAGCTGACTAAGGAGCTGAGTACTCTGAGTCACATAGCTGATGAGAATAAAGAAATAAAGGCTGAAAATGGTAAGTTAATAGCAGAGATAGCAACTATAGAAAAGAGGGAAAATGACCTCAATAATGTGATTGCCTCATTCACTAAGGCATCTAAATCTTTGGCTAAGGCATCTAAATCTTTGGATGATCTTATTATGAGCCAAAGAGAATGTGGAGATAAGACAGGCTTAGATTTAATTCCTCTATGCTAAGTCAAGCTCCCAAAGTGATTTTGGAAAAAGGATCTTCAAGCAATGAAGCATCTCAAAAATCCAAAACTCCAAATGGTGCACACACATTCATTCCAAAGCACAATCACAACCAAACTGGCCTTGGTTATAAAGGAAAAGGAAAACAACTACCGATTGAGTATCTTTGAGAGGACAAATGAGAAGAAATCCAAATGAGTTCCTCAAAGAAATTCCAAACAGAAAATACTCAGAAAGAAGAAACAGAGCTACCAAAAACCCCAGAAATTCTATAAAAGGAACACATATGATGGGAATGGTAGAAATTACCCAAGCCAAGCTGATTGGTACAATGTGAAAAATCAGCAAAGATCTATGGAATACATGCCTAGATGAAAAAGGCCTAGAACTCAGCAAAGGCCATTCCAAAGGCAAAAGAGCTATCCTCAGCACACATATGCACCCAAACACTACACTCAGAGGTATCATAACTACCCAAGGAAAGCAATTGCTAAAACACACACACATGCATACATACAAAAGAGACAGATGTATGAACCTAAAACCCCCAAGCAATTTGCCAAAGTAAATTATGATTATGGCACAAATAGATGGCAACCTCTTAGAGTCAAATCATTTGGCTATAGGTTGGTTGGATCATCTTACAGAACTAACCCCTCGGGACCCAGGCAAGTATGGGTACCTAAAAACTAAATTCCTTGATTGCAGGTTCAAGGAACAACTGAGTGCCAAGGAACCTGGTACATGGATAGTGGTTGTTCCAGACACATGACAGGAAACAAGAAAAATCTATCAAAATTTAAGGAACTTAGAGGTGCAAAAGTCATATTTAAAGGAAATGAAGCTCCAGGAGAAATAAGAGGCATTGGATCCATCAAGAAAAATGGATTAGAAATTACAGATGTTGCATATGTTGAAGGCCTCAATTTCAACTTATTAAGCATAAGTCAACTCTGTGACAAAGGCTATAATGTTGGATTCAATATGGGAGTGTGCCAAATCAAGAACACTGAATCTAATGAAGTAGTGCTACAAGGATGCAAACAAGAGAACATGTATGTAGTGGATTGGTCAACTGCAACACAAAACACTTGTCTACTAGCAAAGAGCACAACCGAATCAAGTTGGCTGTGGCACAAGAAGCTGAGTCACCTGAATTTCAAAACTATTAACAAACTTGCAAGAAGTAATCTTGTAGAAGGACTTCCGACTCGAAGATACAAGAAGGAGAGTGTATGTGATGCATGCCGGATGGGAAAGCGGATCAAATCATCATTCAAAGAAAAGACATGTCCATATTCAACAAGAATATTACACCGCTACATATGGATCTATTTGGTCCAAATTGAACCAAATAGCATAAGTGGAAAGAAATACACCTTGGTGGTAGTAGATGACTACTCAAGATACACATGGACAATTTTCATGTGTAAGAAGAAAGAAACCCCGCAAAACTACCATAGGTGATGAAGAGAATCCAAAATGAGAAGAGTCAAACCATTATCAAAGGATCTCGACGAGGAACCGAGTTTGTCAATGGAATAATAACTCGCATTGTATTGAAAATGGTATTGCCCATGAATTATCTCGCAAAAGGACTCCACAAAGAGAATGGAGTTGCGAAAGAAGGAACAGAACTCTCAAAGAAGCAACAAGGACCATGATAGCTAAAGCAGGCTGCTAAAAGATTTTGGGCTAAAGTAATAAACACAAAGATGCTACACTCAAAATAGATGTATGATAAAATGACAATGACAAAGACTCCTATGAGATTTGGACAGGAGGAAGCCAAATGTTGCATATTTCAAAATATTTGGATGCAAATGCTTCATTCATAACAATGGAAAAGATAATTTAAAGGCTTTTGATGCTAAAGTGATGAAGGTATCTTCTTAGGATACTCACCGAAAAGCAAAGCCTACAGAGTGCTCAACAAGAGGACAATGGTTACAGAAGAGTCCATCCATGTGGTGTTTGATGAACCCAAGGTAAATGAAGAAGACATTGAAAAGTTAGCCGACAAGTCAATCAATCAACCATGCCATGAAGAGTCCCTATGTTGAAGCCAAGTCGAGCAAGTTAACCAAGATGAAGAAGAGATAGTCAATCTCAAAGACAATGGACAATCTGCAATGAGTGATAATGATAGAGTCGCTCAAGATAACACAACCGCAAGACGATCAATCCAAAAACTTACTCCAATCGATGTAAGATGGCCGAGAGACCATCCACCGAACTAATCATTGGAGATGTAAGAGAAGGTGTGAAAACCAGATCCGAACTCAACAAGAAGCAATGTTCACTTGTTTTATCTCATAAATAGAGCCAAAAGATGTGTCACAAGCATTGGATGACACACATTGATTCAAGCCATGCAAGAAGAGTCAATCGGTTTGAAAGGAACAAAGTGTGGGAATTGGTTCAAAGACCTACCCATCAAAATGTTATTGGCACAAAATGGAAGTTCAGAAACAAGATGAATGAGGAAGGTTCTGTGGTAAGAAACAAAGCAAGATTGGTAGCCAAAGGGTATTGCCAAGAAGAAGGGATAGATTTTGATGAAACATTTGCTCCTGTAGCAAGATTGGAAGCCATAAGGATGTTTCTAGCCTATGCTGCTCACAAGAACTTCACCGTATATCAAATGGATGTGAAGAGTGCATTCCTTAATGGTTTGTTGGAAGAAGAAGTGTATGTTGAACAACCTCCAGGATTTGAGCAGAAGACTCTTGGAGATAAAGTATACAAACTCAAGAAAGCTCTATATGGATTGAAACAGGCACCAAGAGCATGGTATGATACATTATCACAATTCCTGACTGAGAACGGATTCACAAAAGGCAAAGTGGATAGAACACTCTTCAGAATTCAAGATGGGAAAAGTATACTTTGCTTGTTCAAATATATGTGGATGACATCATCTTTGGATCCACAAACAAAGAGTCATGGTGATAAATTCTCAAATCTTATGCAAAGCAAATTTGAAATGAGCATGATGGGAGAGCGACATTCTTCCTAGGACTTCAAGTAAAATAGTGAAGGATGGAACCTTCATAAGTCGACAAAGTACATCGTAGATTTAATGAAGAAATTTGGTATGGAAGAGAAGTCTTCGTGAAAATACCAATGAATACATCAAAATGGATATGGATGCGGATGGCAAGCTCGTGGATCAAACAAGATACGAGCACTTATTGGATCATTGCTCTATCTCATATCAAGCAGCCGGACATCACCTTTGTCTTTGTAGGTGTATGTGCAAGATTTCAATCGCTCCAAAAGAAAGCCACATGATCGCAACAAGAGAATCTTGAGATATTTGAAAGGAAGCCAAGAAGTTGGCTTATGGTATCCGAAGGAAGGTGGATTCAAGCTAATTCGTTACTCGAGACTCGACTATCTTTGGATGTAGAGTTGACGAGAAAAAAGTACATCGTGTACATGTCAAATGCTTGGAAATAGATTAATTTCCTGGTTTAGCAAGAAGCAAAATTCTATAGCCACCTCCACAGCTGAAGCAGAATACATAGCTGCGGGCAACTTTTGTGCCCAAGTCTTATGGATGAGACAACAACTGAGAGACTATGAAGTTGAAGAAAAAGAAATTCCAATCATGTGTGATAACACAAGTGCAATTGCAATCACTCAAAATCCTGTGTTACACTCAAGAACAAAGCACATTGATGTCAGATACCATTTCATAAGAGACCATGTTGAAAAGAAGGACATCACCTTGGAATATATCTCAACTGATAAGCAGTTAGCTGATATATTCACAAAACCATTATGTGAATCAAGATTTGAAGAACTCAAACATGAATTAGGGTTAATCGAGCTGAGTTGACACTCAGAAGACTCAAGGAAAAGAGATGGAACATGAAAAGAAGAAAAATAGCTGAACTCTTGAATCAGCTAAGTGAATCAGCCGTATCGGAGAATCAGCTACATCGAAGTTAGGATGACAAATGAGTGCCTATGTTCAAAGAGAGAAGAGTTGAATCAGCTAAGAAGCAAGTTGAGTCATTTATGAGCAAAGTGACAAAAACGCAGTCGTTTCTGCTAAGCGGGAATGTTTTTAAGAATGACGTCAGCATAATTATGACGTGTACAGTCAAAAAGCTGCATACCAAGCTTATGGTTGGATATAAATTCTGCCGCATTAAATGCGAGAAATTAAATGCTGATCGGCGTGCAAAATCTGAGCCGTTGATCTTGATCAAATTTCAAAAACCACCCGCACGTCCTTTCATAACCCATACATATACCATTTCGTCCAATTTTCTCTCACTTTACCAAAAATGTTCATCTATCTCAAATGCAAAGAAAGCATTTCTACTCTCAAAACCCTACAAATCCTCAAGGCTTATTTTCAAAGTTTCATTCGGTAAATCTTCGAGAAATGGCATCTACTTACGACTTCGTCAAGTTGGGAAAGAAAATCCACACGGGATCTACTGTGGATTTCGAAGGCATGATAAAACAAGGGTCAGACGAAACCCTTGTGAAGAAAATAGCAGAGAAGTTGGAGAAATCAGGACTAAAACCCTTTTTGTCGATGGAGTTTCGGATGACCTACATGGAGGAGGTCGCGCACGCTCTATGTGAACGCTCGAAGGTCACGATGAGGGCATCAAGTCCTCTGTCATGGGAAAGATTTCACCATCACCGCCAAGGATCCGCGTAACACTATTTGTTGCCGGTTACGGAAGAGTGCCGAGATTTATGAAGTCGATGTTAACCTGGCCGCCGCTGCTTGGAAGGAAGTAGCTGCCTCCGATCACACTACAAGGGTTGTCTACACAAACCGATAAGAAGCTTGAAGAAGGATTACCACAAAGTCGTTAGACATTGTTGCCAAATGCATAGATATCAAGTTTGGAAGCTTTAATCACCGTCTAAAACCAAGTTGATCGTGATGGCCGCGATCATGGAGGAAAAGAAGGTGAACTGTCTGCGAGTTAGTATACGCAGAGACTCGCCGAATATTTGGAATAAATCCTTCAAGGAGGATGGTTCGTTTGGAGGATCTTTTGGGATATGGCTTGGTGATTGGCGGATGATGGAAGTGAAGGAGTCCCTCTTCGACATGGAAAGGCATTCCATGTAAACAAGAAAATGTTCCGATCGAACCTTTCCGAGCATAGAAGAGAGCGTACTCCAAGAGAGGGCCGTCTACGAGTGAGGGAAAATCAGCTGGTCCTGAAGAAACAACTGTCTCCTCCTCTCCCCTGAAGAAGACTCCGCCCCCTATAGCGCAAAGAAGATCGCCCCTGCGCAAAGAAAAAAAAAATCCGCACCTCCCCGCAGCCGAGTAACTTGCCCCTGCAGCCGCGAGGAGAAGAAATCCCAAATGCCTTCTCCAGCTTATTAAGAAAAGGAGGATCGATAAGCCGAGAAGGCCTCCTCGAAAAGACAATAGCACCGGCCCCGCCGCCCGACTCGGAGGAAATCGCATCCGAACCGAAATTCCTCTAGTAAGGACCAAAAGAAGAAGACTCTTCAAGCGGTCGAGCTTGAGAAAACAACGAGCTCGCCACTCACCGAAACAGATCGCGGAAACAACTAGAGAAGTAGAGTCTCCAGAGATTATAGATGCAATCGCCAAGTCTGCTTTGGCCGATCAGCAGAGGCAAGTCGAAGACCCACTGTGGACAGACAATCAAGAACAAGGAGCAAATGAGACAAATGCAGACTCTCCTGGCCGACAGACTATATCTCCACTGTCCCCCGATCTGTCAAGAAGGAGTTGAGCGGCAGATTAGGTTGCCTTCTATTCCCGAAAGGAAGGGGCAACAGGAGATGATGATAAAGAAGATGATGATGTGATGATCCTATCCCCACCATATCCAGGACATCCAAAATCGCCTCGAGAATGGAGGAAGTGGAAGCTTGAGTCGATCCAGGAAACATTCCAAAGACCGAGTTTATTGAAGAAGAAGAAGAATCGTTGAATTTTCTCGGATTGACCACTGTGGTCCAAGCACTGGATGAAGAAAACTGCACAGATATCTTGCAGATCTTCAAAGACAAGGAGAAGCAGAGACTGGTAGAGGAAGCTGAAGCTCGTGAGAAGGCCAACATTTGTCCCCTTACTGGGAACCACATACACATCCTCATCTTGACATCCTCTCAGAGAGTGATGAGGATCTGGACCCTCTTCGCTTCACTGAAGAATTGGAAATGCAAAGCAAGCCATGCGCGGGAATCTAGGGTCCTACATGAGCAACGATTAATGGAAGAACCAGGGGAATCTTCCAAATCACAGCAGATTGATCCTATGGGAGTGGTGCAGCAAATTGCAACCGTTGTTGCTGCCACCACTTCCCCTGCTCACTCTGATGAAGGCATTAAGGGAACTGGCGATGAAACTGGGAACTTGGGGACCCGAGTCGAGCTAACCCCTAATGAAGGTGTCTTACCACCGCCCTAATGGTGAATACTCAAATGGAACAAATGGGAGTCCGAGACGAGTGAGCCCAATCAAGTCACTCACCGGTGTGCTTGAGGGGGAAACTCTCTCCACCGCAGCTTAGGTAGAGAATGCTTTGCATCGACTCCACAACAAATCTCGGAGGCGAAGTGGAAATAAAAACACAAACAGATACACAACAAGTTGTCATCAAGAGGCTCGCATAACTTGAGATCTCTCACCAAGTGTCAATCGCTTTGAAGGCCAATGACATCTGCTCAAGCAAAGAGAGGCACAGAGGGATCTTCCCTGGTTAACACTGGCGATGAAAGTGCAATCCATGGAGTTGAGACTCCGGTGGATGCCACCTCAAGACCCTAAGGCAGTTGAGTCTGTCGAAGGGATTGTCCAAGGCCTCGCTGCAGTTGAGATTGCAGGAGGTAGTGAAGGCCAACGGGAGGTTGAGACTTCCCGGAGTAAAGAGACGAAAACACAGAACATCCCTCCTACTATCATTGATCCATCTGAGAAGGAGATAAGTGCTCTTCACGATTCCCAAGACAAACCTGATGTAACCTTTCTGGGATCTGAAGGTGAAGACAAGCTGAGTCATCCCCCATTGCCGATCCAAAAGACTCAGCTGAGGATGTTCTCCCAAGTACGAGTAAGTCCGGTCTTAAGGCTACTCGCCAAACTTTTACTTTTGATGATGAGCCACCAATGCAAATCTCATCATCGTCCGATGACTGACTCTCCGATACGGCCGAGGACTACCAACTCATATGGGAAAACCGGATGAGACCGACGAAGTCATTAAGACAAATGAGGCTCGGCACCGGGTCAACTCCACAAAAGACCACACAAAAACAGAGTCAATCACAAGCGGGCTCCCCAAGCCGCAGCAGAATCGACTCCACCGGCACATCACGGGCACAAGTTACCATTGAGCGATTCCTCGTTGCCCGTGATGATCCGCTTGAAGAATCGCTTCCTTCTCTCCTGAGCTACCCGACCTTCTTGAAGAATCAACTAGAGATTAAGAACGTTTCCATAAACCCGATCCCATTATTCCAACAGATACCATCGTTCAAGCAGACTTTGAATTTGACTTTGACGCTGCTTGGCCGCCAGCTGAGATAGAAATGACAGCTGAGGTTCGAGAAGTTTTCAAGGCCATATTTGCAGAGATAGAGAAGATGGAAAGGCACCAGGCCTCACTGGACATGAGACTGGATAACCGAGACGCTAATCTTACTGCTGATCTGCGAGGAATAATTGTCAGGATCCAGGAATGGTGGCAACAACAGCAGACAATGCGCATAGAACAAGTTCGATACTTCAGAACATTGTTCAATAAATTGCTAGTCTGGCGGGATGAGAATGCTGATATGAAGAGAAGAATGCAAGAAAATATCGATCGAATGCATGAATCTCACAACACAGAGATGCAGCTGCTGCGTGAATTTCATAAGAAAGAGCTTCTGCGCGTAGAGGAGAACATGGAGAAGAAATTCACCTCCTCATGGCCGAAATGAAGTCGGGTGGCAAACAATCCAACGCCACCCGCTCCGAATTTCGTGCAAAGATACTCCGCAGCAGATTCAAGCATAACTCAACTATCACCGCTTAGACTTCATGATTGTTTGGCTTGTTTCGGGGTTCCTCTCTCTTTGATGATGCCAAAAAGGGGGAAGAGGAATACCTAAAGCGTTGAAAGGTTAAGCCGAGAAGAAGGACGCACTGCATGAAGGAGAAGACAATTTGAAGAACGAGAAGAGAGAAAGAAGGAAAATCATTGAGGGGGAAGGTTCGAAAGATATGACCCTGATGATTGCTAAAACCCCCAACAAGGACTTGTCACACGGTGATATCATCAAGAAACTCCCAGCTGACGCCACTCCAACATCCTGCGCAGCACCATGGCCGAAAAGAGAAAGATAGTAGAAGCGAGGGATGAAGGAGGTGGAAGGACAGATGGATGCCCGAGTGATGGATATACTTAAACAATATGGAGGCATTCCTAGGAGAAGAGACACGATGCCATTTCATACGCTTCTAACCGAGCCAAGATCTCGTGATGAATTCAAGACGCCGCATCCGAGGGATACTTCGTGAACATGACCATGGCCCAAGCCTGGGGACTTGTATTGGGAAAAAGGCCTCAAGCTATGTGAAGAAGGACGACACAGACTATCATCGGCGCGCTCTGTTGATCACTCTGGTCACTCACCGGGAAGAAGAAGGCCCAAAGACAAAACACACCCGGAGGAAGAGGAAGAAACAATGGAGGAAGAGGTTTCGACCTGCACCTCTACCCAAAAATATAGAATACATAGATCCAGGGAAGAAAGGAGGGATGTGAAGCCCCGATTTTTCCGAGCTTATAATTGATCCTTATTGTCGTTTATACTTTTGATCGACTATTTTACCGCGTCATTTTGACGGGTAATTTTTAATAATACGTATATTTTGTACTTTATTTCATTTTATTTAATTACTTGTGATCATGATCATCATTAATTCTATTTTGCATTTATGATCACTCGGTTGATCATTATTACTATTTTTGTATTTATTAGTCACCTTAGAATTTTAAGAGACTATTTATTTTAGAGACTTTTATCTTATAGAATTAAGATTTTGATTTAGATTAAGTGATCATGAGACTTATAAGTGATCAAGGAAATCACAAATTATTTTGGAGATTGATATATTTCATCTATTATCATCAAATTTGGGACAAAAAAATATGGAATTACCATATTACCATTATAGTGGATTTACCATGGTGGATATTTTTGGAGTAAAAATATCATCAAACTCTTGTACACCTACACCTTATATTAGTCATCTTGTGTATAATTATACCATTAATTCAAACATTATACACATCATCTCTCACATTACTTTTTAATATTATTTTTGCCAACATGTTGGAAGTCTTCCAACATTCCCTTCAAACCAAGTCTTGCCCATACCTTTGACCTTCAAATTGTCTCCCATGCATGAGGCAAAATGCAAGACACAATTTGAAAAAAAAATTCTCTCCCCCTCCCTCTCACTTGGACGGCCATATGGCCAATTTTGTGCCAAATTCATCTCATTTTTCATCTAACACATTTATTCTCTAGCAAAAAATCCTCCTCCTTCTCTCTAAAAACTCCCAACTTCTCTCTATTCTTCCTCTCACATTCTTCTTCAATACTTAGAAAAATTTCAAGATTTTCCCTCCCTATTCTTCAAAAAAAAATCGAACCAACCATACTACAAGGTAAGAAATTTTATCTTCAATCCATTTTTGATATCACATTGTTCATTTCTTCCACCTTCTTAACTTAAGTTTGAATTTGGTTTGGAGGTACATTTAGAAGACTTTGAAGATTAGAGCTTGACAACATTTTTGAAGAAGGACCTCAAGCTTGAAGAAGAAATAGTAGAGGAATTTAAACTACAAGGTAAGAATTGAGTACTAGACCTCTTCTTTCCTATTCCTTCTATTTTTTTTCAAATTTTAACACCCCTTTTTTATTTTTGAGAAATAGGGGCTGACCTTAGTTGATTTTGGAGTTGAGCCAAAATTTCCAATTTTTAAGCTTCAACTAGTCTCCAAACACCTACTACACAAGGTAAAGTGTAGTCCTCCTCATTTCCTTATTTCCTTATTTTTTCTCCTTAATTTTCTCTCATTTTTCTAACTTCAAATTTTTGATATTTTTTTGAATTAGGGGCTGACCTAAGAAGCCTCATCCAAAAATTGTGAAATTATCCTTTTATTTCACAATTTCCAATTTTAAGGTGGGTGGAAAAATATTTTCCAACTTTTAGGTGTTTTGATTAAATGCATGTAGAAAATTTGATCATGAGCCTTTAGATATATATAATCTATGTATTGTATTTCAATTTTATGTATCAAGTCATGAAAATTCTCAAGAGTTGCTCAAATTTGCTATTTATTGAATTTTAGGTGCATGCATGTGCAATTTAATGTTTTAATTGATGAATTCTTGTATGTATTGGACATGCATGTGTATGATCTTTAAAATCTATGTTTTGGATGCCTTATAACCTGGAAAAGTTGAGCATAATTGATTAAATTTCAATTTTGGACTTAAAAATGTAAAAATGGAAAGTTGGTGGACTAAATTGCAAGAAAATAAAAGTTAAAGGACCCCTCTGCAAATTTTGAAATTTGGGACTGTACTCAGGTTCAAAAATGACTTTTGGATATTTTAATAAAGTTTTAAGAGTTTTAAGATAAATAAAATCAACCTTTAAAAGCCCAAGGACTAGATTGTAAAATTTTGAAAGTTTAAGGGCTACTTTGCAATTTTTAAAACTGCACCAGACCTAAACTTTAAAATTTGAAATTTTTACTCTTAAGGTACTGGGAATTACATATTTTAAAAGTATTCCAAAAATCCAAGTGGTTAGGGCTTGGAAAGCAATTTTACTAAAATTGAGGGACTAATGTGTAAAATACTAAACTTGAGGACCCAAATGAAATTTCCAGGAATTATGCAGCCCATGCACCTGGAAATACTAACCTAACTATAACTTAATTATATTTTGGACCCAAGGTTCAAATTTCATGAAAATTGGACCCCTAAAAGCCTTAAAGGCAATTATTTCAAAATGGGACAAAAATGATATTTTCAAAAGTTAAAGGACCTACACATATTTATTTTAAAACCTGCTTTTATCCCAATATCCCACTAACCTTAATGACATTTTCCAACTAGAATCACATTAAAAGCCGTTCCGGTTTGTGAGTTCCGATTATTTTAAACTTAAGGTCCGAATTGGCAATTTTTACAAATTTGGGGCCAATGTGAGAATGTTACAAAATATCGACCACAGAATTTTAAAAACCTGAATCTCTGGACAATTTGGAGAATTTAGGAACTGACCTCTTAATTTTTCAAGGTCGGGATATTTATTTATTCAATTTTTAACCCCAAAAGTGTTGGTTTTTACAAAACGGGGCTAAATTACAAATTTTCTTTTATAAAGGACCTAACTCAAATTATTTTCTCTTTTACTAAAATAGCCCTGTACCCTCTGACTTGGAGATTTAATTAAAGTACTTTACTTTCCCAAAAACCCTTGACTTATCGGATCAATTTGACCGACAATACCCGATCGCGGAGCGACTTCCTCGCCTTGCGATTTTGAATCTATAACGGACCTATGTTCCACCTAATCTTTCAAGATATCGAAGGTTGCTTATCCTTCCGATAATCATCTTCATCCAAAAACTCCACCAACGCCAAAATTGCTACTCGCGAATTTTCAAAAATTTTCTGAATCGCTTCCTGAATCAATCATACTGACGCCTTGGTGATCGCCTGTCATTTCTTGTAACTACTTTCCCCGCCGAGTTAACTTGGTGTGTCGAGCTCACAAATCGGAATGGATACGCCGGGGATTGAACAAGCAGCTCGATTGCTATTCCACTCTTCCCCCGCCCCATCGCCCTAATCCCGCAACCGAGGGACGAAGTGTCCAAGGGGAAGCGGGTCATAGTACTTGAGGTATAATCATGATTATGACAGATCCGAGCCTTGCAAGCTCCACTGTGAATTTTGTCTTTGCCTATGGAGCGATAAGTGCGGTCTTGGACCATCCTTCCTGGGAGTTACAAGGAAGAACGAAGGAATCGCTGTCCGATCCACACGATTCCAAAGTTATCGGACCGCTTGGTTGGCGCTACAAACTCACGACAACCAACCGCTTACTTGTTTTGCATTGGTTGGCGTTACATATCCGTGACGCAACCATTAATTGCCGTGCGGATTGGCGTTACATTTCCGCAATCCAATCCTACCTGTCTTGACCGAATCACATAGTGCTGTGTGACCATGGCGAATCATTTTCTCAAACTCGTAAGTATATTACTTAAATATATTTATCACGATGCTTGTGGATGTGTGTGAATTCATGCATCATACTCACGCCGCGTTTTCATATAATCGTTTTCTCACATTAACTATATATTGCGCCACACTTGAACACGATCACCCCATCCACCGAGATTTCGCCTCATCCCCACCTATTTTCTAACCTTAGATGAGGATTTCGTTGAAGATGCGAATCGCCCTGGATTGAGACCTTGTACTCTGCGTGTTGGATTTACTACTTCTTGTTGTTGATTGGACTCTTTTCTTATGTTGTTGTTGGACTTTTGTATTTCTTCCCATTCCGATTTGTAAATCGAAGGGCGTAGGACCCTTTGACTTTAAGTTGCTATTTTGTTGATTTTCGGGATGTAATATGGATTATGGATCGTAGACTGTAAGTTGTATTCGTACTTGTTATTTTATTTCCGCCGCTATTTAGACTACGTTTCATTGGGTTCTCGTTGATATTTGTCCGACTGTTTTGGTTATTGTATTTAAGTTGTGGATCGCGTCGTCACGTCCGTTTGGGCGTGACAAGGATCTATTAGGGCCGGGTTCGACTAAGTAGCCAACCTGCAAGTGGCCAAGAACAATGCTGAGTATGTAAAGAGAATCGAGGAATGGAATAAAAGACAAACTCAGCTGTGTGAAGAAAGACAAGAAAGAAAAAGAAGAGATGAAGCTGCCAGAAAAGCATATGAGAAAAATAAAGCAAATCAAGAAGAGAAGAAGAGAAAAAGGTCGAAGAAGACAGAGTGATGAGGAAAAAGAAGGAGATAGCGGCGAAGGAGATGAAGTGTTGTCTTTATCCACCCTTCATGTATTTTACTATGTAAATGCATTTGTATGTAAGTCTTCACATTAGAATAAAATTGTATAATTTCTATACTTGCGTAGATATAGAATAGCATGATTACTTTAAGCTCGATTAAGCTCGATACACTTTGTAAACAACTATGTAAAGAACAAGAATGTTATGATCAATAAAAGATTGATTCTACGCATACATTCTGTGATTCTACATTGTCTGTACGTATCTTTGCTATTTAATTGTTGAATGCATGTTTTAAGTTTTGGCATCATCAAAAAGGATGAAGCCGACGCCGCCTACATGGTGGGATGTATTCCATGCCCGTGCTTTGAGCGAGAATATTACGGGCAATCGATGATTCACTGCACCGGAGAGTGATCGCGCGACCACGAGCTAGCCCGGAGCGCCAACGTAATAGGGACTGACTCGGCGCTTGGCGATGAGCCAAGATGAGAAGAGCGAGCCGACCATCACATCAAGGACCGCGATAACACCATAAGAGCGCGGGAGGACCAAATACAGAGTATCCATGAGCGCCTGGATAACATGCGAGAGAAGATGAAAAGGGCAAGTGACGGCCGACAGAAATGGGAGATTGACGCCCGCCTATCCCGCGACACCGTCAGCGCTTGGAGAGACCCTCATCAAGCGAGATGATAGTCATCGAGACCTTACACAGCCCTAGCTCGAGAGACGCCGCACTAGAGGCTGCTTTGGCCAATGCTCACCGTTGCCACCGCCCCGAGGTGGAACCCGCACTACGCGCGAGGAGGATCTCAAGAGGATCCCGAGGAGGATCCCGAGGAAGATCCGTCGACATTGGAGAGCCGGAGGCACTCAAGGCTGCTCCACTCGATGAGGCTCAGGGATTCGAGCAGTGGTTGGACTTCGTGGATTGGCCCGAGGTTGAGGCGCCACCTCAGCCCAACCCAACCCCAATTATGGACATAGCGGCGAGCGACGATGATGGCGATCTCACTGATTAGTTAGCTGATTGTCAGTTTGTACTTCTGTTGTTGTAGTTGTGTATTCCAGTGTTGTACCTTACTTTCTTTTGTACTAGATTCAGATGTATTTTGGTTCCGATGTATCTGACTTAGTATTTCTGCTGTTGCACTTTGGGTGTATTCAAGTTTTACATTAATGGATATGCCTTTGCTATTTATTCAGTGTCTTGTGTTGATGTTACTTTCCCTGCGATATTACTTGCTTTACGCGAATAGTTATTGTATTCATTTACTCGTGAATCGCAACTAACGCTTCAAGATACAGAATGGCCGAACATCGAGGACGTGGGAGACCTCGTCGCGTTCCACGAGGAGTTGATGATGTACCCAGGGACCGGGTACCCTCTCCTGAATTACCACCGCCTCCTCCACCTGCTGTAGGAGACAATTTGACCGCACAAGCCTTACAGCAAATACTGGTTTTTATGAGGCAACAGGCAAAGCCTCAACCCCGTGCTCCCGAACCTGCCAGAGAGGCGAACGATCGCACGTTGGAGTGATTTCTGCGATTCGACCCACCAGCCTTCTTGGGAGAGCCGGACGATTTGAAAGCAGAAGAATGGGTAGAGAAGTTGGAGAATATCTTCAATGCTCTTCAATACTCCGACGAGCAGAGAGTCACACTCGCCGTATTTCGTCTGGAATCGGCTGCTAGAGACTGGTGGAGGGCAGTTGAAAGGAGATGGGAACAGGATCGGGTAGTCAGAACATGGGGAAATTTCTTGGCTGAGTTCAATGAACAGTATATTCCACAGGTTGTGAAAGAAGCGCCGAGATGAATTCCATAGATTGAGGCAAGGGAACCTGACTGTAGCTCAGTACGAGTCCGAATTTCACCGATTGTCCAAGTATGCTCTGGGACAATCATCATCAAGAGGATAAGCTTTACAAGTTCACTCGAGGATTGAGACGAACTTCAGAAACAGCTTGCCGATCGTTGAACGACAACCTATTCAGCCGCGGTAAAGGCAAAACAGCATTGAGTCGGGACTGAACCGTATTGGACAGATTCAGCAGAATAGGCCATCGAACAGTCTTAAGAGGACAACTGTCGGACAACCATCTAAACCGCCTGCTAAGTTTCAGAAGGGACCAGTTAACAAAACAGATAAAGGAAGAGACCAGTACAAGGAAAGCCGGGTCAAGTGTGTGCACATTGCCGTAAACCGGACATACTTTGCCAACGATCACGTAAGCAAGGATGGTGTTTGCACTGTGGTAGTAATCAGCACCAGCTGCAAGATTGCCCGAAGTACAATGACCGAACCAAACAGACGCAACCACAAAAACCGGGAAATGGCCAGGGTAATCGGGCAAGGGTGCCCGCTCGAGATTTTGCACTAGCCGGACATGAGGCTCTGGAGGCAACAGATGTGGTGGAAGGTACGCTTCTAGTATCTAACCACTACGCTAAAATAATGTTCGACCCTGGATCAACGCATTCATTTGTTGCACCGCATTTTGTACACAAACTGCATGCATGCATGGAACATATGCCTATATGTTTAGAAGTGTCAATTCCTATGGGTGCAAGTCAGATAACAGATATTATCTATAATGCATGCGAAGTTAAGATTGCTGAGATAAACTTTCCTGCCGATTTGATCTTATTACCTATATCCGAATATGACGTGATATTGGGGATGAATCGTTATCTGCACACACCATGCACAAATGGACTGCCATAACAAGTCCATTAAGTTGTGTGAACCCTAAAACCCAAAGTGGAAATTTCGGGAAGGGCACGAGTTAAGATTGCCCCAATCATTTCAAAAATGAAAGCGAGGAGGGCGATCACTAGAGGGGCTCGAGGGTACTTGGCGTTTGTAATTAACAAACCCAAGGTTGAGACACAAATCAACCAAGTACTGTAGTGTCGAATATACGGATGTATTTCCACAAGAACTCACCACCGTCCCTCCGGATAGGGAAGTCGAGTTCACCATCGTGGTGTTGCCGGACCGCCCGATTGCCGAACACCGTATAGAATGGCTCTCTTGAGTTACGGAGTTGAAAACGCAATTACAAAAACTGATGGAGGTGGGATTTATCCGACCGAGTACGTCTCCATGGGGAGCACCTGTGCTGTTCGTCAAAAAGAAGGATGATACATTAAGACTATGTATAGATTATCGTGGTCTTAATAGCGTGACTATCAAGAACAAATATCCCCTCCCGAGGATAGACGAACTATTTGATCAACTTCAAGGAGCGACGGTGTACTCAAGTTTGACTTACAAAGAAGGATATTACCAATCAAGATCCGCGAGGAAGACATTTCCAAAAGCATTTCAAACCCGATATGGACACTACGAGTTTGTAGTAATGCCTTTCGGTCTGACGAATGCACCAACAACATTTATGGACCTGATGCATCGAGTCTTCCAACCTTATTTGGATCAATTCATAGTGATATTCATTGATGACATACTCGTATACTCTAAGTCTAGAGAAGAGCACGAACGCCATCCAAAATCGTTTTAGAGACACTACGAGCATAAGTCGTATGCCAAATTTAGCAAGTGCGAATTTTGGCTTAGTGAAGTCGCGTTCTTGGGACACATAGTATCCGACACTTTGGGATTGCAGTGGATCCTTCAAGGTACTGACAGTGGTTGAATGGAAACAACCTGAGTCTCAGAACGGAAATTAGAGTTTCCTAGACTAGCCGGATATTATCGAAGATTTATCCAGGATTTTTCCAAGATAGCCGGACCACTCACTCGACTAACCCGGAAGCAAGTCAAGTTTGAGTGGAATGACAAGTGCGAGGCGAGTTTCAAGAGTCAAGAAACGACTTACTACACTCCATCTTAGCCCTTCCAAAGGGAACAAAAACTTTGTCGTCTACAAACGATGCATCAAAAGAAGGACTAGGAGCAAAGTGCTCATGCAAGAAGGAAAAGTATCGCTTATGCATCACGAAAGCTCAAGCCGTATGAGGCCAATTATCCAACGCATGACTTGGAATTGGCGGCAAATAGTGTTCGTGTTGAAGAAATGGAGACACTATCTCTACGGAGCAACATTCACGGTTTTCACGGACCATAAGAGCTTGAAGTACCTATTCTCTCGAAAGACCTCAATCTGAGGCAACAAAGATGGATGGAGTTGATTGAGGACTATCACTTTGATATTCAATACCATCCCGGGAAAGCTAACGTCGTAGCGGACGCTCTAAGCGAAAAGGCGAGCTTAGCCGACTTATGATTCGAGAGTGGGAATCATTAAAGAGCCGAGCAATTGGAATCGACGAGAACCAATACTCGATTTCATGTGCCAACATTTCACCAAACCCGATCTGTGAAAGAGATCAAAGAAGCACAAGAGAAAGATACACATCTTCAAAAACTGAAGGAGAAGATACTTAAAGGAGAGAGATCATAATTCTCGGTACCTGAAGATGGAGTTATCAGATTCCGGAATCGAGTGTGTGTACCAAATGACGAGCAGATTAGGAATAAAATCCTAACAGAGGCACACCGTTCAAAGTACACTATACATCCCGGAGGAAACAAGATATAAGGATTTGAAAAGGAGTTATTGGTGGGTAAACATGAAGAACCAGGTAGCAGCGAGTTCGTTGCGAGATGTTTAACTTGTCAACGAGTAAAAGCGAGAACACCAAAGACCATCTCGGTTTACTACAACCGTTGAGAATTCCCGAGTGGAAATGGGAACACATAACAATGGACTTCGTGACGGATCTACCAAGGACCAGAGGAGGCCATGATGCTATTTGGGTAGTTGTAGACCGACTCACGAAATCTGCACACTTTTTACCCATCAAGAAAACGATAACTTGTAAAACGTGCACAAACTTATATCCGAGAAATCATTCGACCGCATGGAGTACCTGGCCGACATAGTATCGACAGAGACCCGAGGTTTGTCTCCGTTTTGGAAGTGCTTGCACGAGGAATTGGGTACCTCGCTAAGTTTCAGCACAGCAGCACATCCACAAACCGATGGACAGTCTGAGCGAACAATTCAAACCCTTGAAGATATGCTGCGAGCTTGCACATTGGATTTTCAAGGAAGTTGGGATTCGCACTTACCATTAGCCGAGTTTGCCTACAATAACAGTTATCAGGCCACGATTGGGATGGCACCCTACGAGGCATTATATGGGCGAAAATGTAGATCCCCACTACACTGGGAGATTGATGACCAATGGACTCCGAAAGAGAAACGAAAGTCACCCTCAATTCCAAAGGTCGACTTAGTTCAGAGGCCATGGAGAAGGTCAAGCGATCAAGGGCGGATTCGCATAGCTCGTGAGCCGCCAAAAGAGTTACGCGGACAAGAGAAGAAATGATTTGGAATTTGAAGTCGGAGATGAAGTATTTCTCGACTCTCACCACGGAAAGGATTGATCAATCCGAAAGAAGGAGCAAGTTGAGTCCGAGATATGTTGGACCTTACAAGATTTTATAGAGGATCGGGAAGTTAGCCTACCGACTCGAGTTACCAAAGACCATATGCGGGAATGCACAATGTATTCCACGTGTCGAGACTCAAGAAGTATTAACTAGATCCCAAGCATATCATCACTCGAGATACTCCGCCTCTAATGGAAAATCTATCCTACTCCGAAAGGTCGATCCGGATCATTGATCACCGTACGACTTGATTGCGTAAGAGAGAAATCCCGATGGTTAAAGTGGTGTGGCGTAACCACAACCGAGACGAAGACGCAATGTGGGAGATGGAAGAAGACATAAGGAATCAATATACGAACTATTTCAAGAGAATTTGGGGACCAAATTCTTTTAAGAGGGGAGGATGTGAAGCCCCGATTTTTCCGAGCTTATAATTGATCCTTATTGTCGTTTATACTTTTGATCGACTATTTTACCGTCATTTTGACGGGTAATTTTTAATAATACGTATATTTTGTACTTTATTTCATTTTATTTAATTACTTGTGATCATGATCATCATTAATTCTATTTTGCATTTATGATCACTTGGTTGATCATTATTACTATTTTTGTATTTATTAGTCACCATAGAATTTTAAGAGACTATTTATTTTAGAGACTTTTACCTTATAGAATTAAGATTTTGATTTAGATTAAGTGATCATGAGACTTATAAGTGATCAAGAAAATCACTAATTATATTGGAGATTGATATATTTCATCTATTATCATCAAATTTGGGAAAAAAAAAATATATGGAATTACCATATTGCCATTATAGTGGATTTGCCATGGTGGATATTTTTGGAGTAAAAATATCATCCAACTCTTGTACACCTAAACCTTATATTAGTCATCTTGTGTATAATTATACCATTAATTCAAACATTATACACATCATCTCTCACATTACTTCTTTAATATTATTTTTGCCAACATGTTGGAAGTCTTCCAACATTCCATTCAAACCAAGTCTTGCCCATACCTTTGACCTTCAAATTGTCTCCCATGCATGAGGCAAAATGCAAGACACAATTTGAAAAAAATTCTCTCCCCCCCTCTCACTTGACGGCCATATGGCCAATTTTGTGCCAAATTCATCTCATTTTTCATCTAACACATTTATTCTCTAGCAAAAATCCTCCTCCTTCTCTCTAAAAACTCCCAACTTCTCTCTATTCTTCCTCTCACTTTCTTCTTCAATACTTAGAAAAATTTCAAGATTTTCCCTCCCTATTCTTCAAAAAAAAAATCGAACCAACCATAATACAAGGTAATAAATTTTATCTTCAATCCATTTTTGATATCACATTGTTCATCTCTTCCTCCTTCTTAACTTAAGTTTGAATTTGGTTTGGAGGTACATTTAGAAGACTTTGAAGATTAGAGCTTGACAACATTTTTGAAGAAGGACCTCAAACTTGAAGAAGAAATAGTAGAGGAATTTAGACTACAAGGTAAGAATTGAGTACTAGACCCCTTCTTTCCTACTCCTTCTATTTTTTTCAAATTTTAACACCCCTTTTTCATTTTTGAGAAATAGGGGCTGACCTTAGGTGATTTTGGAGTTGAGCCAAAATTTCCAATTTTTAAGCTTCAACTAGTCTCCAAACACCTACTACACAAGGTAAAGTGTAGTCATTCTCATTTCCTTATTTCCTTCTTTTTTCTCCTTAATTTTCTCTCATTTTTCTAACTTCAAATTTTTGATATTTTTTTGAATTAGGGGCTGACCTAAGAAGTCTCATCCAAAAATTGTGAAATTATCCTTTTATTTCACAATTTCCAATTTTAAGGTGGGTGGAAAAATATTTTCCAACTTTTAGGTGTTTTGATTAAATGCATGTAGAAAATTTGATCATGAGCCTTGAGATATATATAATATATGTATTGCATGTCAATTTTATGTATCAAGTCATGAAAATTCTCAAGAGTTGCTCAAATTTGCTATTTATTGAATTTTAGGTGCATGCATGTGCAATTTAATGTTTTAATTGATGAATTCTTGTATGTATTGGACATGCATGTATATGATCTTTAAAATCTATGTTTTGGATGCCTTATAACCTGGAAAAGTCGAGCATAATTGATTAAATTTTAATTTTGGACTTAAAAATGTAAAAATGGAAAGTTGGTGGACTAAATTGCAAGAAAATAAAAGTTAAAGGACCCCTCTGCAAATTTCGAAATTTGGGACTGTACTCAGGTTCAAAAATGACTTTTGGATATTTTAATAAAGTTTTAAGAGTTTTAAGATAAATAAAATCAACCTTTAAAAGCCCAAGGACTAGATTGTAAAATTTTGAAAGTTTAAGGGCTACTTTGCAATTTCTAAAACTGCACCAGACCTAAACTTTAAAATTTGAAATTTTTAATCTTAAGGTACTGGGAATTACATATTTTAAAAGTATCCAAAAATCCAAGTGGTTAGGGCTTGGAAAGCAATTTTACTAAAATTGAGGGACTAATGTGTAAAATACTAAACTTGAGGACCCAAATGAAATTTCCAGGACTTATGCAGCCCATGCACCTGGAAATACTAACTTAACTATAACTTAATTATATTTTGGACCCAAGGTTCAAATTTCATGACAATTGGACCCCCTAAAAGCCTTAAAGGCAATTATTTCAAAATGGGACAAAAATGATATTTTCAAAAGTTAAAGGACCTACACATATTTATTTTAAAAACTGCTTTTGTCCCAATATCCCACTAACCTTAATGACATTTTCCAACTGTAATCACATTAAAAGCCCTTCCGGTTTGTGAGTTCCGATTATTTTAAACTTAAGGTCCGACTGGCAATTTTTACAAATTTGGGGCCAATGTGAGAATTTTACAAAATATCGACCTCAAAATTTTAAAAACCTGAATCTCTGGACAATTTGGAGAATTTAGGAACTGACCTCTTAATTTTTCAAGGTCGGGATATTTATTTATTCAATTTTTAACCCCAAAAGTGTTGGTTTTTACAAAACGGGGCTAAATTACAATTTTTCTTTTATAAAGGACCTAACTCAAATTATTTTCTCTTTTACTAAAATAGCCCTGGACCCTCTGACTTGGAGATTTAATTAAAGTACTTTACTTTCCCAAAAAACCCTTGACTTATCGGATCAATTTGACCGATTAATACCCGATCGCGGAGCGACTTCCTCGCCTTGCGATTTTGAATCTATAACGGGACCTATGTTCCACCTAATCTTTCAAGATATCGAAGGTTGCTTATCATTCCGATAATCATCTTCATCCAAAAACTCCACCAACGCCAAAATTGCTACTCGCGAATTTTCAAAAATTTTCTGAATCGCTTCCTGAATAAATCATACTGACGCCTTGGTTGATTTTTGTATTTGTAACTACTTTCCCGCCCGAGTCAACTTGGTGTGTCGAGCTCACATTCTCGGAATGGATACGTCGATGGAACCGGCAGGCTCGGCCGCTATTCCACTCTTCCCCCCCCATCGCCCTAATCCCGCAACCGAGGGACGGAGTGTCCAAGGGAAGCGGGTCGTAGTAATTTTTGAGGTATAAGCATGATTATGACAGATCCAAGCCTTGCAAGCTCCACTGTGGATTTTGTCTTTGCCTATGGAGCGATAAGGTGCCGGTCTTGACCATCCCGCCCGGGAGTTACAAGGAAGAATGAAGGAATCGCTGTCGATCCACACGATTCCTGGAGTTATCGGACCCGTTTGGTTGGCGCTACAAACCGTGCACGCAAATCCGCTTACTTGTTTTGCATTGGTTGGCGTTACATATCCGTGACGCAACCATTAATTGTCGTGCATGGGATTGGCGTTATATTTCCGCATGCAATCTACCGCTACTGTCTCAATCACATAGTGCTGTGTGACCATGAATCGCTTTTCTCAAATCGTATAAGTATATTACTTAAATATATTTATCACGACGCTTGTGGATCGTGTGTGAATTCATGCATCATACTCACGCGTTTTCATAAATCAAGTTTCTCACATTAACTATATATTGCGCCACACTTGCACACGATCACCCCATCCACTGAGATTTCTGTCTCATCCCCACCTATTTTCTAACCTTAGATGAGGATTTCGTTGAAGATGCGGAACCGGCCCTGGATTGAGACCTTGTACTCTGCGTGTTGGATTTACTACTTCTTGTTGTTGATTGGACTCTTTTCTTATGTTGTTGTCGGACTTTTGTATTTCTTTCCATTCCAGTTTGTAAACGAAGGGCGTAGGACCCTTTGACTTTAAGTTGCTATTTTGTTGATTTTCGGGATGTAATATGGATTATGGATCGTAGACTGTAAGTTGTATTCGCACTTGTTATTTTATTTCCACTGCTATTTAGACTCTGTTTCATTGGGTTCTCGTTGATATTTGTCTGGACTGTTTGGTTATTGTATTTAAGTTGTGGATCGTCGTCGCGTCCCGTTTGGGGCGTGACAAGGGATCTATTGGGCTGGGTTCGACGAAGTAGCCAACCTGCAAGTGGCCAAGAACAATGCTGAGTATGTAAAGAGAATCGAGGAATAGAATAAAAGACAAACTCAGCTGTGGGAAGAAAGACAAGAAAGAAAAAGAAGAGATGAAGCTGCCAGAAAAGCATATGAGAAAAAGAAAGCAACTGAAGAAGAGAAGAAGAGAAAAAGGTCAGAAGAAGACAGAGTTGATGAGGAAAGAAGGAGGCAGCGAAGGAGATGAAGTGTTCTTGGTCCACCCTTCATGTATTTTACTATGTAAATGCATTTGTATGTAAGTCTTCTGTACATTGAATAAAATTGTATAATTTCTATACTTGCGTAGATATAGAATAGCATGATTACTTTAAGCTCTGATTAAGCTCTGATACACTTTATAAACAACTATGTAAAGAACAAGAATGTTATGATCAATAAAAGATTGATTCTACGCATACATTCTGTGATTCTACATTGTCTGTACGTATCTTTGCTATTTAATTGTTGAATGCATGTTTTAAGTTTTGGCATCATCAAAAAGGGAGAAATTGTTGGGAAATTAATTTTTAGATTTTGATGAATGCCATGTAAAACTTAGAATAGAAAGTTGGCACCCCATTTTCCTTGTAATTTGCATTGTAATAGATAGGGTTGGTCAAGCTGAGTTAAGTCAGCTATGCCTGAACATGCAAGAAGTCAACTGGAGACTAAAAGGAAGACTACGATGTGAGGCAGCTGAGTGTGGCAAGGAAGAAAAGACAGGAACTCGATCAAGGAGCAAATCGAGATGCAACCGAGTGAAGTATGAGTCAATTCAACTCAAGATAGCCAAGTCTCAAGTTGAAGTGACAGATGAGTCATCCAATGATTGGAAGGCGACTCAAAGTCATCCAGGGAAATCAAGAAAATGCAAATCAAGTCGAGACAATCGAAAGAGATCCGTTACTGTTAAGTCAAGAAAATTACTTAAACAAGTAATACTCCCATATCTTGCCTTTCTTAAAGTGCTCGATCCCGAGAAGCGTGCAAAAGGAATAAACCAATGGGAAACACTCCGCACTGTGTCGAACTCAAAAGTCAAGACTCATTCAATACGAGGAAATGTCAATTCCAAGGATCGCAACAAGACAAGCCAACGACCACAAGTGTCTTTTGAAAATTAACCTATCTCTTCAACGGGCAAATTTTCAAAAGAATACTATAAAAAGTCGAGGAATCACTTTGAGATAAAGAACCTTGTTACCCGAAACTTTCAAGCTATTATTCGAGCCGAACCTCTTCAAATATTCTCAAGTCATTCAAGTTTAATCCTCAAGCCTACACTACGAAGGAAATCAATCCAACACTTACATGTGAAGGAAAGACCACTTCAATCGATTGAAGAGGAAACATCTCGAAGAATCAAAGGGTCTACATTCCACAAAGGATTGTAGAAAGGTTCAAGTCGAACCGGTCTTAAGTTATTTGGAGGGCTTCGTGATCAAATCCAAGAAACTTGAGCAAGTGGGCTGTAGTAGCAAAGCGCAACGCCTGTGAAGAAGCCGAGTCGTCTGCAAGAAGCCACCGTGACCAAGCATCTCCAGATCGAGTCCCAAAGGATAAAGCACCGTGTGATCAAGACTGCATCCGGGTCGATAACCACTTTGTACATTGATCAATACTTAGTGGATTCCTCCAAGAGTTGGAGAAGAGAGGAGTAGAAAAATTACCCCATCTTCGAACCTCTATAAAAATTTATCGTGTCATTTACATTTCAAAGACTTTAATTCTCGCATATTATTTTGATATCTCACGATAAATTTGTCTTCCCATCCGATAATTAACAAAGTGCTATAATCAAGTATTAAAACAAACTTAAACAAAAATTCAAGGGTGTTAAGTCTTCCTCTAAAAAACATATCACGGTCGAGTTAAATTTTAGTCAAAACAATCGAGTTATTCTATCAACTCTCGAGTCAGTGCATTGAGTGGCTAACTCTGCCGATTAACTAACTTAGTGTCCATCAAGGACTTAGCCAGTGAAGTATTAACTCAACGTCTTAAAAGGACTAAATCGAAAAGTTGGTAAGGTTTATTTAACCCCCCTTCTAAACCTTACACTCACACCCATTGGGATATATATATATATATATATATATATATATATATATAGAGGCCCTAATTCCAAAAACTTAACCTTATAAACCGAGATCGGGTCACCAAATTTCAATCTGAATTCAAAGAATAATTTTCCTTTCTAAAGCCCATCAGCAAACCTTTATCAATTGGAAGAATTTTCCAAATTTCAATCTATAAAAACCACAATCAACAATCAAGGCAATACACGCGTAATAAAAAGTTATCTTATATCAACCTTTTACAAAAACGAGAACCACCAGTATACATCACTGGGTATCCGACGTAAGGCCAAAGGACGATAGAAGCGTACACCAAAATTTGTTGAAATCAGAAGGAAAATCGTAGCAACCAAAAGGAAAACCGAATCCCCAAATATTGAATCCACTAAAATCTCAATAATAAGGAATACGAAAATAATTCGATTCTCAATAATTCAATATGAATTTGCTCTGATACCACTTGTTGGAATAAACTTTAGTGAATTATATCACTTTAATCCAGGAGCGTTCATACCGAATTATCAAGAATCCTATTTTAGCCCATCATTAAAATATATTGAGTATATAACTGTGTTATATTGAGTATCCTATTTTAGCCCATCATTAAAATATGAATAACCCATTAAGTCTCTACACATCAAAAAGCGCCCACACCCTATTGATACATTAAAGCCCAATTCCTTAAACCTTATTTGATCACTTATAAAATGGGCTAACCTTAGGATTGTGATCCCAATATAGAATTATTTTACATATAAGCGCAACGTTGAATTAATGATCCAACATGATGGAGATCTACTCGTATGCTTACTAGAGATAGACTCACTTCTATGCCAAGTCAAACAATCTTTTTTTTTTGTCTGAAAAGAAGTCAAACAAACTTATATGAAGCGATAATGAGACTATCGAATATCTTACTTTGTTTTCAGTCTTCTAGGCACGCCATATGTCGTAATCATGTCTATGTGGTGGCAAAATATTTTCCATCTCCTTCTCTATAATTTACAACTCTTATAATATTATTTAAGAATTAAATTGTAGAAATAATGACAAGATGAGAGTTAAATAATGTAAGAAAGATATAATGAAACTAGAAAAAAAGCACGTTAGTTGCACGTAAATTTTATCCTTTTCACAATTCACAATTTAATATAATATTTATTGATGAAAATAAGAATGTATATATCGATTGTGATTCATAGATTGAATTTATTTTAGTCCTTTTTATTCAGTTCGGCAAATCTTACCTTTTCTTTCTCTTTCTATATAAAAGAATTGTGGCCAAAAAGTTTTCCTGTATGACATTTCAAAAAAAAAAAAAACTAAATAAATAATGTAAGTAAAAATTTATACGAAGAAATATGATTCAAGGTTTTCTATCTAAGCCTAAATCATAATTGGTACTGTTATCTAATTGGTGTCTATTAATAGTCTGGAATGGATCTTGAGATTACCAACCCACACATTCTCACAGTTTTGTTGTGGATGGACAATCAAAATATTGCAATTTCAAGAGAATTTCAAGAAGTGGTCCAACCATCTACCATTCTCACACCCACCCCTATGACAATGGACATGGCCGGCCCTGAACTTTCCGAGACCCATGGCGAAAGGAAAAAACAAGACATTTATAGAGATAGAAAAATAAAATATTACACATATAGTTTTTCATTTTTCATTATCCAAAAATATTAAAACCTAAGAGAGTGCATCATTGACAAACATCTATACCTATTATCTATCTATATCTATTCTATATCTATACCTATTATAAAAGTGTGAATAGGTTTTAAGGTTTCTTGAAAATTTTGATTTGCCAAAAATGTCCTTATGGTAAAATTATCTTTAAGGGTAATTAAGTAATTTTTCATATTGATTTTGATTTTATTTGTTTAATAATATTGCAAGTGTCTCTTTATATTCCAAACTTTTCTTATATGATTTATTTTAATTTTAATTCTTCAAATAATTTAAATTTTTAGATAATATTTATTTTATATTATACTAGATATTAAGAGCTTTCCAACCATATGTCATAAGCATATATAAAAGACTTCATATGAGAGAATTTTAGCAATTTAAAGTTGAGTGCTATGTAAAATACACATTTATAATATCTTCCTTTATTTTTATAAATAATTAAATACATCAAAAAAGAAAAAAGAGTATGAACTTACAGCAAAATGAATAGAAAAAATAAATAAAAAATATTTAATATTATTTTGTTCAAAATAAATAGCAGGACAAAATACATTTTCTAAACTTCACTATTGGTTGAGAATATCCTTACTATAATAAATTTATCATCTATCACACACCCTAAATTATGATATTATATTTGGTTGGAGTAAATGATATATTTTTTAGGTATGGGAAGATGAAAATTCGCGACTATTGAAAATTTCAAGGAATTTCATGTTTTTCCCATAAAAAATAATTAGTTTTTAAGATATATAAGTTAAATATAAATTTTTACTAAAATTTTGAATAAATATTATTTTGTTTCTAAGATCTATCCATGAATCTTTATGTATATTTTTTCCGTAATAATGGATATACGGTTCAATATGATTTTGGTTCCATTATTAGTTTATTTTATTCATGTATTCTTTCGATAAAAAAAAAACCCTATCATTGTGACAATGTAAAGTTAAATTTGCAAAACAAATATATTATAAGTACATACTCTAATATTTAAAAATGAAATAAACTTGGCTAAGAATTATGTGTTTGAAATTAATGAACTAATATTTTAAATCTCAAAGTGAAGTGGATGAGATGAGTAATATTTGTTTAAGTTTTATCCACAGCTGTATATTTATAATTTTTTTTTACTTTTTTAAGGGTTGACATATATATCTCTATTGTAAAACTAAATAAATAAAAATAAAAGAAAAATAATTTTACAGCAAAAATTAAGGATGCACCATTTGACCTTTCAAATCCTATAATTTAGATTCATTTATCGATTCTAATAATATATCATTGTATATTCTTTTAGTTAAATAAGCCAGTAAATATGATAATAAAAACATGAAATTAAATATAAAAGATACTTAAAAGGATAAATATTTGTTCTCAAACTTAACAAAATGTAATTATAAATTATATTTTAATATGGAGGTCTAAAGAGCAGGAAAATATATTTTTAATTTTAATTTTATTTTTCTTGGCATAATAAATTTGTAATTAATAGGATGAAAGGTCTAACAAGTTTGGATAAAAAACAAATAAGTTATTTTACTGTAGCAAAATATTTTATTTTTAAATTATAAATAAAAGTCAATATGACCTTTAATAATCTTAATTATTCTATTTTACATATGAGCAAATTTAATTTAGATTGAAATTATTGTTCCTATTTAGTCTTTCTATTTTATGGTAGTTTTTTTGCTGAAAAAAGCGCATCAATGAAAAGACTTTGATTTAAAAAAATAAAAACTAATATAGTAAATCAAAATAAATTTAAATAAAATATAGTTGAAATGGTATATATATATATATATATATATATATATATATATACTATTGTAAGAATGGTAGAAGAAATATTGAAGAAAAATCACTTACATATGTGCATTTTAACATTTTTGACAATACTTAGCTTTGCTTAAAACATACATATATACACCCTTAATAAATTATATAATTTTATGTAAAAAGATATGTATTATATTATTTAGGTAGTGAAATAATCTAACTTAACAAAAAAAATGTAATATAATATGGAAACAAGAATCAAAATCTGAAAATTTAAATAATATTGTATAAGTACAATAAGTATGCTAAGAAAAACTAAAAAAAATAATAATCTGACATTTATATGCTAAGAAAAACTAAAAAAAATAATAATCTGACATTTATATCATAAGTACATATTTTATAACCTACAGGTTGATATGCTAATCTTTTACTTAGACAATATTGTATAAAGTTATGCACAGTAAGTATAAAACTCACTTGATATTTGAATTTTAGGCGGCGACCACAACATTACATTTGAGTGAAAAAAATTATCAAAAAGTTTATTTATGGATCAAAAATAAACATGATTTTGAAAATAAATTATTCACACTACAACATAAATGACATTAAGTAACACAAATTTTGTAGCACTTTTTACATAAGAAGATATGTAACATTATGTTTGTAACACTTTTTACATTACAATATTTATGTAACACTTTTGTAGTTTATCAATATGTAACACTTATATGTAAAACTTTTATATAATTAACACTTTTTAAGTATTATTTTTTTATTCTTTTTTTGTAACTCAAATAGGTAACACTTTTGTCAATATTTATTTTATGTAACACTTTTATATAAGTAACACTTTTTAAGTATCACTTTGTTTTTGTTATTTCTTTTGTAATAGAAAATATGTATCACTTTATTTAAGAAGCACTCTTGGCAATACTATATTTTATTGATTGTAATACTTTTTAAGCTATATTTTAGTAACACAAAAATTATATAACTACCATTAAATCATGTCAAAGATTTATTTAATTAATTGATGTAACCAAACCTAAAAATTGTAGACATCATATAAAAAGCTGTTTTATTAACTGAATTTTTGTTTTTTTTTCACAAAGTATTTTAGTTTTGTTTTTATTTTTATTTTTTATGAAGGCAATTAATTCGTATAAACCGACGGAAAATGCGCATATATATTTTATTATTATTTATTTATTTTTTAATTTTTACTAGAGACCAATTTACATTGTTAACCTTTTTTTACTTTTTTAAAAAAAAATTACCAATGAAAATTGATGATGAAATCGAATTACTTAGGAATTTTTTCCGTTAAATTATTTTTCGTTAGTTTCTTTATTATTTAATTTTTTTATCTTGTTAGAACTTTTTTATCTATTCAAATTAATTTTATATTTTTATATATTTTTATTTTTACCGATTGAATATTTATCAATCGATAAATTTATTTTATATATTTTTGATATTTTTAATTTGTTGTGTCCTTTAATATATAATATAATATGATTTTCAAACTATATACTATACACTTGATAAAATTTGATATATACAATGTATAATATAATTTAATACATACATTATAATATATAATCTTTATTATATAAAATATATTATATATACATAATATATATATATATGTGTGTGTGTATGTGTATATATAAAACAAAGCAAAAGTTGTAGTAAGAATCAACTTAGCTTAGTGGCAAATTGCCACTTCCATAAAAATCAATCGTGTCATTTATTTTTCATCTATTTGGTGGCAAAAATAGTATTTCTATCAAGTTAATAAACAAAAAGTGTTAAAAGATTCAAGTATGTAAACACTTTAAAGTATTTTTTAAAACAACACAAAAAGTGTTACGTTTCATATGTAACACTTTAGAAATATTCTTCAAATTGTTACCAATAGAAAACTTAATGTAACACTTAGAAAAAGTGTTACTAAAAGCTAATAAAAGTGATAACTTTAGAATATTTTAAAACGATTAAAATCAAAAAGTGCTACCTATTGTCTATAGTAACATTTTATGGCCATTAGGAAACATTTTTTGAGTGTTACCTAATGTCATTTATGTTGTAGTGTCATTATAATTTAAATATTAATTTCACTAATAAAAGTAATTGATTTTAGTCACCTTCAAATCTTAGTCTCTTGGAAGATATAAGCATTATGCTTTAATTTTTATATATAAAAAATAATTATGAGTATCTCACATTTTGTAGTGTACATATATATATATATATATTATTAAAGTAATAATTTAAATTTTGGAGACGTTATTTTCATAGTTATGCATTTTAAAACATGTCCCTCTATTTAACAATTTTGTTGGGATATTTATTTTATAGATTTTGATGAATGCCATGTAAAACTTAAACTAGAAAGTTGACACACCATTTTTCTTGTAATTTACATTGTAATAGATAGAATTTGGAAAAGCCGAGTTCGGTCACTTTACGCTGGAAATACAAGAAGTCAATCAAGATCGAAGTGAAGACTCCGCTGTGGAACAACTCAGTATGGCCAAGATAGAAGATCAAGAACTCGACTGAAGATGTATCAGCTGAAGAACAGCTGTGTGAAGAGTCAGTCAAAGTCAACTCAAGAAGCCAAGTCTCAAGTTAAGTGACAGATGAGTCATCTAATGATTGGAGCGGCGCAAAGTCACTGGGAAAAAATGCGACCAAGAGGAATTAATCGAATGAATCCGTTGCACGTAAGTCAAGAACATTACTTAAATAAGTAATACTTCCATGCTTTAGGTCTTAAAGTGCTCATCTTAGAAGCGTGCAAAAGGAATAAACCAATGGGAAGCACCGCACCTCGTGTCGAACCGAAAACCCGCAAATTCATTTAATAGGAGGAAGGGTTTACATCTCAAGATTGTGGACCAAGAAAAGACAAGCCAACGAACACAAATGACTTTTGAAATCAGCTATCTCTTCAACGGGCAGATTTTTGAAAGTTCACATAAAAAGGCCGAGGAAATTCATTGAGAAAAGGTTACCTCGAACCACGAACAAGCAAGCAATATTCAAGCTATTAACCTGCAATATTCTCAAGTGCATTCAAGCAAATCCTCAAGCACTCGAAACTCGAAGGAAATCAATCCAACACAAGTCAGAAGGAAAGACAACTTCAACCTATTGAAGAGAAATGTTAAAAATCGAACCAAGATCAAGTTATTAAAACCGAGGGCTTCGTGATCAAATCGAAGAGCTTGAGAAAGTGAGTTTGAAGTAACAAGGCAAAACCCCTGTGAAGAAGCTAAGTCGGACGAGAAGCCACCGTGTGACCAAGGTCATCTCTAGATCGTGACCACTTTGTAAATAGATCTTTTACATAGTGGATTCCTCCAGGAGTTGGAGAAGAGATGATTAGAAGAATTACCTCATCTTCGAACCTCTATAAAAATCAACTGTGTCATTTATTTTTCAGCACATTTACATTATATCTGCTGATAAAATTATTTGCTATCCAACTGATTAATAAACAAGTGCTAAAATCAAGTGTTAAAACAAGTTTAAAACAATTCAAAGGGTGTTAAGTCTTCCGCTGATAAAACCAACACAACCAAGTTAAGGTTTAGGTTAAACAACTGAGTTATTCTATCAATAGCTCTATCGAGTCTGTTGAGTGGCTAACTCTGCTGAATAACCAACCTAGCTGTCCCTCAAGGACTCAGCTGTTTGTGTTAACTCTGTAATATTTTAAAAGGATTAAAATCAAAAAGTTGGTAAGGTTTATTCAACCCCCTCTTCTAACCTTACTCACACCCCTTGGGACCTAGTGGTATCAGAGCGGTTGGTTAATTGAGCCTTCCGCACTGGTTACTGAACTAGATCTCTATCTTTTCAAAAAGGTTTCAAACACTTGTATTTTCAAAATCTTTAATTTTTAGCAAAGTTATTATCATGGAAGCAAATTTGACACACATTCCTATGTTCACTGTTGAGGAATTTGATGACTGGAAATTTGCATGCAAGCTCATCTATCTGCTCTACACGATGAAATATGGCTTGTGATAGAGAACACAGCTGTAAGGAGAGCAACTGCAGCTGAAAGAGAAGAAGCTGCTGCTGTAGAAGAAAGACCAACCATGGTTGATATATTTATTTTATAGATTTATATGAATGCCATGTAAAACTTAAACTAGAAAGTTGGCACCCCATTTTCCTTGTAATTTACATTGTAATAGATAGGGCTGGAAAAGCTGAGTCAAGTCAGCTACGCCTGGAAATACAAGAAGTCAACTGAAGACTGAAGTGAAGACTCCGCTGTGGAACAACTGAGTAAGGCCAAGATAGAAGATCAAGAACTCGACTGAAGATGTATCAGCTGAAGAACAGCTGTGTGAAGAGTCAGTCAAAGTCAACTCAAGAAGCCAAGTCTCAAGTTGAAGTGACAGATGAGTCATCCAATGATTGGAGCAGACTCAAGTCACCTGGGGAAAAAGGCATCAGCCAAGAGGAATTAACTGAAATGAATCCGTTGCAGAGAAGCCAAGAACATTACTTAAATAAGTAATACTTCCATGCTGCTAGGTCTTAAAATGCTCATCTCAGAAGCGTGCAAAAGGAATAAACCAATGGGAAGCACCGCACCTCGTGTCAGAACCTGAAAACCTGCAAATTCAGTTAATACGAGGAAGGGTCTACATCTCAAGATTGAGGACCAAGAAAAGACAAGCCAACGAACACAAGTAACTTTTGAAATCAACCTATCTCTTCAACGGGCAGATCTTCGAAAGTTCACTATAAAAGGCTGAGGAAATTCATTGAGAAAATGTTACCTGAACCACGAACAAGCAAGAAATATTTAAGCTATTAACCTGTAATATTCCCAAGTATATTCAAGCAAATCCTTAAGCCTGAACTCGAAGGAAATCAATCCAACACAAGCTGTGAAGGAAAGACAACTTCAAACCTGTTGAAGAGAAACTTTTGAAAAATCAAAAGGGGTCTACATTCCAAGGAGGATTGTAGGAAGGTTCAAGGTCAAACCAGTATCAAGTTATTGGAGGGCTTCGTGATCAAATCCAAGAGCTTGAGAAAGTGAGCTGAAGTAACAAGGCAGCTGCCCTGTGAAGAAGTTGAGTCGGACGAGAAGCCAGCTGTGTGACCAAGGCTGTCTCTAGACTGTTGACCACTTTGTAAACAGATCTTTTACATAGTGGATTCCTCTAGGAGTTGGAGAAGAAAGGATTAGAAGAATTACCCCATCTTCGAACCTCTATAAAAATCAACTGTGTCATTTATTTTTCAGCACATTTACATTTTTGCATATTTACATTGTATCTGCTGATAAAATTATTTGCTATCCAACTGATTAATAACCAAGTGCTAAAATCAAGTGTTAAAACAAGTTTAAAACAATTTAAAGGGTGTTAAGTCTTCCGCTGATAAAACCAACACAACCAAGTTAAGCTTCAGGTTAAACAACTGAGTTATTCTATCAACAGCTCTATCGAGTCTGTTGAGTTGCTAACTCTGCTGAATAACCAACTTAGCTGTCCCTCAAGGACTTAACTGTTTGTGTTAACTCTATAATATTTTAAAAGGATTAAAACCAAAAAGTTGGTAAGGTTTATTCAACCTCCCCTTCTAAACCTTACTCACACCCCTTGGGACCTACAAGTGGTATCAGAGTGGTTGGTTCATTGAGCCTTTCGCACTGGTTACTGAACTAGATCTCTATCTTTTCAAAAAGGTTTCAAACACTTGTATTTCAAAATCTTTCATTTTTAGCAAAGTTATTATCATGGAAGCAAATTTGACACGCATTCCTATGTTCACTGTTGAGGAATTTGATGACTGGAAAATTCGTATGCAGGCTCATCTATCTGCTCTACACGATGACATGTGGCTTGTGATAGAGGATGGGCCACTGCAAATATTGAAAGTGAACACAGCTGTAAGGAGAGCGTACTGCAAGGAAGGAGAAAGAAGTCATTCTTTGTAGAAGAAAGACCACCATGGTTGAAAAACCAAGGACTGAGTGGACAAATGATGATAGAAAGAGATACAACTTGGACAATGTGGCCAAGGACATACTCTACAAAACTTTGGACAAAGCAATGTTCAATAAAGTCATATCCTTCAAAACAGCAAAAGAAATCTGGGATAAACCAACTTTAATTTGTGAAGGATCCGAGCAAATTAAAGAAAATAAATTATCTGTTGCTGTTCAAAAATTTGAAAATTTCAAAATGTTTGCAGGAGAATCTATGGATCAGCTGGATGCAAGATTCACTGAGATCACAAATGAGCTTTCAGCTCTTGGAAAGGAATACACACAAAATGAGATGTGTATGAAGATCTTGAGGAGCTTCCCAGCTGAATGGGAAATGAAGACTATGGCTCTGAGGCATTCAATGGACCTCTAAAAAACATCCAATCATGAGCTATTCTCAGACCTCAAAGCCTATGAGTTTGAGCTGAGAAGAAAGATCAAGAAGAGACAACTATACCCAAGATAGCTGCACTGATAGTCAAGGATGGAAAGAGAGCTGAACCAAAGGAAGCCATAGACCAGGAGGAAATTGCCCTAATGGTTAAAAGATTCAACAAGTTCTTCAATAAGAACAATAAAAGAAACAAGGGTGAAACCTCCAGGAGACATTCAGCTCCCTCTAAGTCAAGAGAAGATAGGCCTCCCAAGAGAGCTAAGCATCAAAGGGTTGAATATCAGAGAGCTGATAACCCAAGAACAGAAAGAGCTGATCAAAGAGCTGAGAACCTGTGTTGGAACTGCAGACAACCAGGACATTTTGCAGTTGACTGTTCCTATCCACCAGTCAACAAATATAGGAATGAAGACGAAAGAAAAGTCTTTAGAGAAAGAAGACAAGAAAAGAAGAAAGCCATGTTAGCTGCTGAAACTGCTGAGACAGCTAAATCTAAAGAAGCAGTAGACTCAGAGAGTAGTGAAGCTGACTACTCAAGTGATTTTGAAGAAGAAGCCATGACCTGTCTTATGGCTAAAGAACTAGATCAACTAGACCAAGAAGATGAGGTACACTCTAACTCATCTCATTCAGATTCGAGTGATAGTGACTGTGATACACACACTTCATCACCCACTGATCTTTATGATTCATTAGACAAAATGATGAAAGACTTTTAGCACATTAAATCCTCACACACACTTCTAAATGAGGAAAATAGCCAGCTAAAAAGCCAAAACTCACAACTAACTAAGGAGCTGAGTACTCTAAGTCACATAGCTGATGACAACACAGAGCTGAAGCCTGAGAATGCTAAGCTATTAGCTGAGATAGCTGCTGTAGAAAAGTGGGAAAATGATCTTAAAAATGTGATTACCTCATTTACAAGGCATCTAAATCATTGGATGACCTTATCATGAGTCAAAAAGAATGTGGAGATAAGAGAGGCATAGGATTCAATTCCTTTGTGCACAGTTAAACTCCTAGAGTGATTTTGGAAAAAGGATCTTTGAGCAATGAAGCATCTCAAAAACCCAAAGCACCAAATGTTGCACCTATATTCATCCCAAAACACAATCACAAACAAACTGGCCTTGGATACAAAAGAAAAGGAAAACAACCAGTTGAGTATGCTTAGAGGACAGCTGAGAAGAAATCCAGCAGAGTTCCTCAGCAAACTCCAAATAGAAAGTACTCTGTAAAGAACAAACAGAGCTACCAAAAACCCCAGAATTTTCATCAAGAGAAACACACATGTTGGGAATGGTAGAAACTACCCAAGCCAAGCTGATTGGAACAATGTGAAATATCGGAAAGACCAATGGAATACAAGCTGGATGGCAAAGACCTAAACCTCGGCAAAGGTCATTCCAAAGGCAAAAGAGCTATTATCAGCACACATATGCACCCAGGCACTACACTCAAAAATACCATAACTACCCAAAGAAGGCAATTGCTAATACACACACACAGGCATACAAACAAAAGAGACAGTTGTATGAACCTAGAACCTCCAAGCAATTTGCTAATGTGCACTATGATTATGGCACAGATAGATAGAAAACTCTCAGAGTCAAGTCATTTGGCTATATGTTGGTAGGATCATCTTACAGTACTAAACCCTCAGGACCCAGGCAAGTATGGGTACCTAAAAACTAATTTCCTTGATTGCAGGTTCAAGGAACAACTGAGTGCAAAGGAACCTGGTACATGGATAGTGGCTGTTCCAGACACATGACAAGGAACAAGAAAAACCTGTCAAGATTCAAGGTGATTAGAGGTGCAAAAGTCATATTTGGAGGAAATGAAGCTCCAGGGGAAATCAAAGGCATAGGGTCTATCAAGAAGAATGGATTGGAAATCAAAAATGTTGCATTTGTTGAAGGCCTCAACTTCAACTTGATTAAGCATCGGCCAACTCGTGACAAGGGCTACAATGTTGGATTCAATATGAGAGTGTGCGGATCAAAGATCTTTTGAATCAAATGAAATAGTATCTTGCAAGGATCAAGGCAGAAGAATATGTATGTGGTAGATTGGTCCATGCCACACCAAGCACTTGTCTCAGCAAAGAGTACATCGAGAATCAAGTTGGGTACGTGGCACAAGAAGGTAAGTCATCTGAATTTCAAGACAATCAACAAGCTTGCAAGAAGTCATCTTGTGGAAGGATTGCCGGACTTCGATTGTACAAGAAGGAAAGTGTATGTGATGCATGCGGATGGGAAAGCAAATCAAATCTTCATTCAAAGATAAGCCTAGTCCTTCTTCAACAAGGATATTGCATCTGCTACATATGGATCTATTTGGTCCTGTTGAACCAGCCAGCATAAGTGGAAAGAAATACACCTTAGTGGTGGTGGATGATTATTCAAGATATACATGGACAATCTTCATGTGCAAAAAGAAGGAAACTTTGCGAGAAGTTACCTCGGTGATGAAAAGAGTTCAAAATGAAAAGAGCCAAACCATTATAAAGATAAGGTCTGATAGAGGAACTGAGTTTTTCAATGGGATAATCACTCAGTATTGTGTTGAAAATGGTATTGCTCATGAGTTATCTGCAGCAATGACTCCACAGCAGAATGGAGAGCTGAAAGAAGGAACATAACTCTCAAGGAAGCTTCAAGGACTATGTTAGGCAAGCGGGATTGCCTAGAGATTTTGGGTGAAGCCATTAACACAAAGATGCTATACTCAAAATAAATGCATGATAAACGAGACTTTTAACCAAGACTCCCTATGAGATCGGGCGGAGAAAGCCAAATGTTGGGTATTTCAAGATATTTGGATGTAAATGCTTAATCCACAATAATGGCAAAGATAATTTGAAGGCTTTTGATGCTAAACTGATGAAAGTATCTTTTTGGGATACTCAGCTGAAAGCAAAGCCTACAGAGTGTTGAACAAGAGGACTATAGAAGAGTCTATCCATGTGGTTTTTGATGAACCTAATGTGAATGGAGAAGACATTGAAGATTTGGCTGACAAGATGAATCAACCAACTATGCAGAAGAGTCCATATGTTGAAGCTGAAGTAAGAGCAATCAACCATGATGAAGATGAGATAGCTGATTCTCAAAGACAACTGGAAAGTCTACATCTAAATGAAGATGAAAGAGCTATTCAGGACAACTTAGCTGTGAGACGGCTAAACCCTGCTGACTTGCTCCAACCAGGTGTGAGATGGCTGAGAGACCATCCACCAGAGTTAGTCATTGGAGATGTTAGAGATGGTGTAAGAACCAGATCAAGAGCAACAACAAGCAATGTTCACTTGCTTTATTTCCCAAATAGAGCCAAAAGATGTGTCTCAAGCATTGGATGACACACATTGGATTCAAGCCATGCAAGAAGAGCCAATCGGTTTGAAAGAAACAAAGTATGGGAATTGGTGCGAGAGACCAACCCATCAAAATGTTATTGGTATAAAATGGGTCTTCAAAAACAAGATGAATGAGGAAGGATCTGTGGTAAGAAACAAAGCAAGATTGGTAGCCAAAGGGTATTGTCAAGAAGAGGGAATAGATTTTGATGAAACTTTTGCTCTTTGCAAGATTAGAAGCAATAATGATGTTTCTTGACTATGCTTACATAAGAACTTCCTTGTATATCAAATCGATGTGAAGAGTGCATTTACGAATGGATTTGCTAGAGGAAGAATTCTACGTTGAACAACCTCTAGGTTTCGAAGCGAGAAAGACTATTGGAGATAAAGTGTACAAGCTCGAAAGCATTATATGGATTGAAACAAGCACCAAGAGCATGGTATGATACATTGTCTCAATTTCTAATTGACAATGGTTTCACCAAAAAGTGGACCAAACACTCTTGAAATTCAAGATGGAGAGAGTATACTTCTAGTTCAAATATATGTGGATGACATCATTTTTGGATCCACAAATAAAGAGTCATGTGTGATAAGTTCTCAAACCTCATGCAAGACAAATTTGAGATGAGCATGATGGCGGAGTCAGTTCTTTCTTCCTAGGACTTCAAGTTAAGCAATTGAAGGATGGAACCTTCAAAAGTCAAACAAAGTACACGAGAGATTTAATGAAGAAATTTGGTATGGAAGAGAAGTCTTACGTAAAAATACCAAAGAACACATCAATCAAGATGGACATGGATACAGATGGCAAGGCTGTAGATCAAACTAGATATAGAGCACTCATTGGATCATTGCTCAACTTAACAGCCAGCAGACGAGACATCACCTTTGCAGTATGTGTATGTGCAAGATTTCAATCTGCACCAAAAGAGAGCCACATGACTGCAACTAAGAGAATCCTAAGGTATTTGAAGGGATGCCAGGAAGTTGGCTTATGGTATCCAGAGGAAGGTGGATTCACGCTTATTGGTTATTCGGACTCACGACTATCTTTGGATGTAGAGTTGAGAGAAAAGTACTTCAGGTACATGTCAAATGCTTGAAATAGATTGGTTTCTGGTTTAGCAAGAAGCAAAACTCAATGGCCACATCCATGTACCGGTGAGCAGTACATAGGCATGCGGGCAAATCTGTGTGCCCAAGTCTTATGGATGAGACAGCAGCTGAGAGATTGTGAGATTGAAGAAAAAGAGATTCCAATTATGTGTGATAACACAAGTGCTATTGCAATCACTCAGAATCATGTGTTGCACTCAAGAACAAAGCACATTGATGTCATGTATCAATTTATAAGAGATCATGTTGGAAAGAAAGACATCACTTTGGAATATATCTCAACTCATAAGCAGTTAGCTGACATATTCACCAAGCCTCTATGTGAATCAAGATTTGAAGAGCTTAAGAATGAGCTAGGGTTAATTAAGCTAAGTTAACACTCAAAAGACTCAATCAGGAGAGATAGAAGATGAAAAATTGAGTAAAGAGCAAGTTCCACACATCAACCAAGTGAAACAACCACATCAGGAAGTCAGCTGTATCGAGTTAGCTGACAGCTGAGTCACTTAATGGAAAGAGAGAAGCAGAGTTAAGTCATATTTGATATGAGTGAATTATTCTGAGCTAAGTGAAAAAACGCATCATTTTTAATGAGCGGAATGTTTTTAAGGATGACGTCGGCGTAATAATGGCGTGATATAAAAGCGCACGAAGCATATGATTGGATATACGTCTTTGCCGCATTAAATCCGAGGAATTAAATGCGGTTTGACGTTAAATCTGAATCGTTGATTTCAATCAAAATTTAAAAAACCGAAGACATGTCCTTTCATAACCATTATATACACATTTTCCAGCTTTCACTCTCACATTCGAAACTGTTCATCTTCAAGCAAAAAAAGCAAGTCATTTCTCTCTCAAAAAACCCTAAGTGTCCTCAAGCAAGTTCGTCAAGTTTTAATCGGTGAAAATCTCTGACAATGGCACCAAAGTTTGATTTCGTTAAACTCTCTAAGCAAATCCACTCAGGATCATCAGTGGACTTTTAAGGAATGGTGAAGCAGGTTAGATGAAACCCTTATCAAGAAAATTCTTTGAAATGCTAGAAAAGTCGGGTCTCAAGGCTTTTCTGACTTTGGAATACTCGCACACCTACCTAGAAGAGGTGGCGCAGTTCTATGTTAACGCGGAAGTGCAGGACAAAGGGATCAAGTCTTCTGTCCACCGCAAGGACATAATGATAAACACTAAGGACCTTGCGGAGCACTGTTTGTTACCATCGGAAGGCATGAAGGAGATTAATGAAGCTGATGTTGATTTGGCTGCTGCGTGGAAAGATGTAGCCAAACCGAGTGTCTTTGCTAAGGTCGACTACCAAATTGATAAGAAATTCTTTGAAGGACGACTATTATAAGTTGATGGATGTTGTCTCCAAGTGTGTAGACATGAAGTTTGGCAGCTTCAACCAGCTGTCAAAGACTAAGTTGATTGTCATGGCTGCGATCATGCAGGGCAAGAAAGTAAACTGGGCTGAGTTCGTGTACAGCAGACTCTGCCTGAATGTACTGAATAAGTGTTCAAGGATGATGGATCATTTGGAGGATCTCTTGGATATGGCCTCGTGATTGGCCACTTGATGGAAGTGAAGGGTATTCCCCTTCAACATGGTAAACCCTTCCATGTCAACAAGAAGATGTTCAGGGCGAACCTCTCTGGAGCCCAGAAGAGAGCCCACGCGAAGAAGGCGGAAACAAGTGAGGGGGAATCAGTTGAACCCGAGGACATAGCTGCTACCCCTCCTCCCAAAAAGAAAGCTGCGAAGAAGAAAGCTGCCCCTGCAGCTAAGAAAAAGGATGCACTTTGCCAAGTCGCCGCCCGTGCGGCCGAAGTCGCTGCCGTGCGGCCAGTCGCCCAGTCCCCTGTAGATGAGGGAGAGGAGGAACACCATACTTCTTCTCCTGCTATCAAAAAGAAGAAGCGCACTACCAATTCAAGGAAGGCAGCTGTGAAAGCCATCACCTTCCAGGAACCAGAGAATGTAGAAGAAGCGGTTCCCTTGCTACCCAAGAGAAGAAGACTGGTTAGGCAGTCTGAATTGGAGAAGAAAACTGAATCTACCACTCAGCTGGAGAAAGCATCCGAGTCTGCTGATACTCAGGAAGTGCAGTCTCCTGAAGTAATTGATGAATCTGACAAGACTGCTGAAGGTCATCGAGAGTCTGATAAAGACTTCACCAAGGCGTCGACAACAGAGAGGGAACAAAGCGGTGAGACAACTGAACATCCCGTTGAAAAAGTTGTCTCTCTGCCTGCTACTGATGCTGCTGAAGAAGAGGAGCAGCAAAATCTCTTGCCTTCAATCCTAGAAAAGGAAGGACAAGAAGAAGATGATGACGATGATATTATCATGTACTCTCCAATATATCCAGGCATTCAGCGCCGTCTCAGAGAATGGAGAGCATGGAAGCTAGATCACTCAAGGACGCAGTTCGCTCACCCTGAGTACATTGAGGAAGAGGAAGAATTGCTGCGATTTCTTGGAGTCAATACTGTGCTTCAGGCCCTGAATGACGATAACTGCATGGATATTCTCCACATCTTCAAGGAGAAGGAAAAAGCCAAAACAGTCGAGGAAGAACAAGCTCTTGAGAAAGCAAAGATGTCCACGTTCACTGGAACTCACGAGCATACTCATGAAAATCTAGTTGAGTACACATACAGTGACGAGGATATGGATCCCATTGTTGCAGCAGAGAAGTCAGACATGCAACAAGAAATGAGAGAATCTAGGCAGTTGCATGAGCAACAATTATTTGAAGGACCAGGAGAGTCGTCTCAATCTCTCCTACAAATTGACCCTCTAGGAGTGGTCCAAGCAGTTGCCACGAGGACATCACGGCCCGTCCCAGTGCTATCGGAGGATGGGTCCAAGGGAATCGGCAATGAAACTGGGATTTTGGGCACCCAA
Source organism: Rehmannia glutinosa (assembly GCA_016081115.2). Lineage (NCBI taxonomy): Eukaryota > Viridiplantae > Streptophyta > Magnoliopsida > Lamiales > Orobanchaceae > Rehmannia > Rehmannia glutinosa. The sequence goes on from CM071926.1 coordinate 45,071,154, forward strand.
GTTGAGCCAACCCCTGAAGAAGGTGTTTTACCACCTGCCCCAACGGCTGAGCATTCAAAAGAAAAAGCCACGAGTCGGGAGCAAAGTGACCCCATCATCATCCTTCTTAGCGGTGTGCCGGTGAGGAAAAACTCTCTCTCTTTGCGGCGGGGTCGGAGGATCTTTGCGAGAAGACTCTAACTTGAAGCAAGGAGGCAAAGTGGAAAACGAAAAGAACCACAATAGATTGATATTGTGGCTCGGATAGTTGAGTCTATCCCAAAAATGTCGGTTGCTTTGAAGGCGATGACACCGTTCTTCTTCGATCGAGGCACAAGATGGAGATGCCCCGGAGTTAACACTGCAGGGCGGTGAAAGTTCAATCCTAGAGGTTGAGACTCCTATAGATGCCATGGTCCAAGACCCTAAGACAGTTGTAGGTCCCCGAGGGTGTAAGTGTAAGGTTTAGAGGGGGTTGAATAAACCTTACCAAATTTTGATTTAGTCCTTTTAAAAGTTGAGTTGATACTACCAATTTGTGTCCTTGGTGGAAGCCAATTTAGTTAATCAGTGAGTTAGTCTCTCAACAGACTCAACTGAAATTTGTTGATGGAATAACTCAAATTTGTTAAGTCTAAATTAACTCAACTCGTGGTTTGTTTTATTGAAGACTTAACACCCTTAAGTTTGGTTAAGTAGAAATTTAGAGCTTGATTTAGTACTTAGAGATTATCTAATGGATAGCAAATATGTCAGCAAATTAAATAAATATGATGCAAGAATTAAAGTCTTTGAAATGTAAATGACACAATAAGATTTTTATAGAGGTTCGAAGATGGGGTAATTCTTCTACTCCTCTCTTCTCCAACTCTGGAGGAATCCACTAGGTATTGATCGATTATACAAAGTGGTAACAGTCCGGATCAAGTCTTGATCACACAGTGACTTGATCCTTTGGGACTCGATCTGGAGACGCCTTGATCACTCGGTGGCTTCTCGTGCGACTCGGCTTCTTCCGCAGGCGGTTTGTCTTGCTACTACAGACCCACTTGCTCAAGCTCTTTGGATTTGATCACGAAGCCCTCCAAAAGCTCAAGACTTGGTTCGACCTTGAACCTTCCTACAATCCTTCGTGGAATGTAGACCCCTTGATTCTTGATAATTTCCTCTTCAACTGATTAAAGTTATCTTTCCTTCACATGTGAGTGTTGGATTGATGTTCTTCGTAGTGTAGGCTTGAGGATTGAGCGTTTAATAACTTGAGAATATTTCAGGTTACAGTTCTAATAATTGCTCGAATGTTTGTGGTTTTGGTCCCATACTCTCAGAGTCATTCCTCAGCCTTTTATAGTGATCTTTCAAAAATGCCCGTTGAAGAGATAGGCTTATTTTTGAAAGTCACTTGTGGTCGTTGGCTTGTCTTGTTGTAGTTCTTGGAATTGACATTTCCTCGTATGAATTGTTCTTCACCTTTTTGAGTTCGACACGGTGTAGTGCTTCCCATTGGTTTATTCCTTTTGCACGCTTCCTTTGGGGGATGAGCACTTCGAGAAAGGTAGCATGGAGATATTACTTGTTTAGGTAATTCTCTTGATTTTGTCAACGGATCTTTTTCGATTATCTCGACTTGACGCATTTCCTTGCTTTCCCCAGGTGACTTAGAGTCGACTTCCAATCATTGGATGACTCTTCTGTCACTTCAACTTGAGACTTGGCTTTTCTTGAGTTGACTTGATCTGATACTCCACTCACTGCATCTCACTTGCTCCTTGATAGAGTTCCGTCTTCTCTTCTTTGCCATACTCAAATTGTCTTGCGGCGAGTCTTCCTTCTAGTCTCCAGGTTGTCTTCTTGCATGTTTGGGCATAGGCGACTTAACTCCTTGCTTGACCAGCCCTATTTATTACAATGCGATTTACAACAAAATTGGGGTGCCAACTTCCTATTCTAAGTTTTACATGGCATTCATCAAAATCTAAACAATAAATTTCCTAACAATTTCCCCCTTTTTGATGATGCCAAAACTTAAACCATTCAAAAATGTAAATAGCAAAGATACATACAGATAGTGTATTCACATAGAATGTATCGTAGAATCAATCCTTTTATTGATCATAACATTCTTTTACACAACTGTTTACAAGGTGTATCAGAGCAAACATTTGTCTACACAAAAAAATAAAGAGTTTATAGCTTTATTGCAGAAGACTTACATAGTATGTATTTACATAATAAAATACATGAAGGGGTGGACAACAACACTTCATCTCCTTCGTTGTCTCCTTCTTTCATCTTGTTCGGCATCTTACTCGCTCTTCTTCTCTTTTTCTCATCGTCGTGCCGCCTTCTTTCTTCTTTTTTCATATGCCTTCTGGCATACTTCATCTCTTCTTAATCTCTCTTGTCTTTTCCTCCCATAGCTGAGTTTGTCTCTTATTTTCTTCTTCTATTCTTTTCGCATACTCGGCATTACTTTTAGCCACTTGCAAATTGGCTACTTGGTCAAGACCAGCCCGGTGATCCCTCCTTTCTTGCCGGATCTACGTGCTCAATGTTTTTGGGCGGAGGCCTGGGTGCGAAACCTCTTCCTCCACCACACTTCTTCCTCTACCTCTCCTGCAGGCGTGTATTGTCTTGGGGTCTTCTTTCCCGAGTGAGTGACCGGCGGAGTGACCCGGAGTGATTGCGTGGGTAGTCTGCCGCTGTCGGCTTCTTCACATAACGTGAGACCCTTTTCCCGATCAAGTCCCAAGCTTGAGCCATGTAGACATTTTTGCAAAGTATCCTTGGATGCGGCGTTTTAAATTCATCAACGATCGTGGCTCGGTCCCAACATCCGAGATGGCATAAGTGTCTCTGTCTCTTGGAATGCCTCCATGTTGTTTCAAGATGTTCATAACTCGGGCATCCATTCTTCCTTCCACTTCCTCCATCCTCGCTTCAATTGTATTTCTCTTTTTCGGCCATAGATATAGCGAGTGTTGGGTGGCGAGTCACGGGAGTTTGTCTGGCGATAATGTCACCGTGACAAGACCTTGTTGGGGGTTTGTGCAATCATCAAGGTCACATCTTTCGATCCTTCCCCTCAACGAACTTTCCTTTCTTTTGTTTTAACACTTCCTCATTTGTCTTTCCCTTCACTTTGCTTCTCCTTTTCGACTTTAGATCTTTTAGCGCTTTAAAGTATTCCTCTTCCCCCTTTTTGGCATCATCAAAGGAGAGAGGAACACCTGAAACTATCTTGGCAGCGGGAAGTCGAGCCTGGCGATAGTCGAGTTACGTCTCGAGTGTCTGCGGAGTATGCGACGAAATTGGAGCGAGTAGCGTTGGACTCTGCTTGAAATTAGCTTCATTTCAGCCATGAGAAGGCTGAATTTTCTATCCATATTTTCTTCCAGGCATACGCTGGAGATCACTCTTATTTTGCTCACGCAGCGGCTTTATCTCGGCGGTGTGAGCTTCGTGCATGTGCTCAATGTGTTCTCTCAATTTCGTTTTGCATCATCATTCTCGGCTCTCCATACCCGACTTGTTGAACAATGTCTGAAGTATCTAACTTGTTCCACACGCATTGTTTCTTCTTTGTTGCCACCATTCCCGATCTTGGTATTATGCCTCTCAAGTCGGCGATGGGTTGGCATCTCTGTTGTCGATCGCATGTCCATAGAGGCCTGGTGTCTCTTGATCCGTTCAATTTCAGCAAATAATGCCTTGAACACCTCCGAACTTGATTGTTTCTTCCGTTGCGGTGATGGCCATGCGGCGTCAAAGTCATAGTCACCGAACGATGGTACCGGCGGAATGACGGGGGAGTGTGCAATGAAGCGTCGAGCTCGTTCTCGACTCTTCGGGAGGTCGGGTACCTCCGGAGAGAAAGAAATGATTCTACAAAGGAATCATCACGGCCAAGGGGATTTGTTCAATAATGAGAGGTGCGCGTGAAGTTCCTTTTGAGTCGAACTGCTTTGCGACTTGAGGAGCTGTGCGGTGGACTCTGTTTCAGGTTTGGGGTCTTTTGTGAAGTGGACCCGAGCTTGCGAGCCTCACCGTCTCAACCTTCGTTGGTCTCACCGGTTTCTCCAATTGAGTGGACTGGTCCTCGGCCTTATCATAAGCGTCATCGGATGATGATGAGATTTCCATTGGTGGCTCATCATCAAAATTGAAAGTTTGACGAGTAGTCTTGAGATCGACTTGCTCGTCTTTGGGAACATCCGTGTTGAGTCTTTTGGAGCACGGGGGATGACTCGGCTTCTTTCGTCGCCTTCCGATCCCAAAAAGTTACATCGGGATTATCACGGGAATCATGAAGCGCGCTTATCTCCTTTTCGAGATGGATCAATGATAGCGGGAGGATGTTCTCTACTTGACTTCTTTACCCCGGGAAGTCTCAACCTCCGTGGGCCTTCATTACCTCCTGCGAGTCTCATTGCGGTGAGGCCTGGACCTCCCTTTCGGCGATTAGTGTGAGCTATCTTAGGGTCTTACGTGGTGGCATCCATTGGAGTCTCAACCCCATGGATTGCACTTTCATCGCCAGTGTTAACTCCCGGGGCATTCCTTCCCGTGCCTCGATCGCATCAACGGCGTCATTAGCGATTGGCACCTCGGTGAGGCAGTCTCAATCGCCTCGAGCTTCGTTGATGGCAACTTCTTTGTTCGTTTTGTGTTTGTACTTTCTCCACTTCGCCTCCTGGATTCGTTGTGGAGTCATCTGCGACATTCTCAGGCTTTCTTTGCGGTGGAGGAGTTTCTCCTCGGTGGCGCACCACCGAGTGACTTGGAATGGGGTCACTCGTCTCCAAACTCCCGGTGTTTCTCTGCGAGTGTTCGTAGTTGGGGCGGTGGTAAGACACCTTCATTAGGGGTTAGCTCAACAGGGGTCCCCACTAACCCGGTTCATCGCCATTCCCTTAATTCCTTTTTCCGAGTGAGTGGGGAAGTGGTGGCGGCAACAACGGTGGCGATTTGTTGAACCACTCCCATTGGATCAATTTCAGTGTGTTTTGGAGGACTCTCCTGGTCCCTCCATCATGCTCTTCTCATGAAGAATTCGGATTCATGCATTGCTGTTGCATTTGCAACTCTTATGTGGCGGCGGCGGGTCAGATCCTCATCACTTTCGATAGAATATCGAAGTGAGAATGCGTATGTTACGTGGTTCGGTGAGAGGAGGGCGGATCTTTGGCCTTCTCTCTTGCCTCGCTTCCTCTGCCGTCTCTCCTTCTCCTTATCCTTGAAGATCTGCAAGATATCAGGTGCGATTTTCTTCATCGATCTTTGAGATCACGAGAGGTTAGTCGAAGGAAGTTCAGATTCCTCTTCTTCTTCGATAAACTCGGGCCGTTGGAACTGTTCCCTTGATCGACTCAATTTCCACTTCCTCCACTCACGCGCACGATTTTGGATGTCGGGTAAGGTGGGGATAGGATCATCACATCACTATCGGCTCTATCGGCTTCTTCTTGTGTCTCATTGCGCGACTACAACTACTATTTCTTTAGTTTGCCTCTGGCTGATCGCCTTGAGACTTAGACTTATTTCATCAATTATATCCGGGGACTCTACTTCTCCGGCCAATCTCCGTGTCTGCTCAAATTGAGTGGTGACTCGGCCCGGTTTCTCAAGCTCGGAGTGCTTGATGATTCTTCTTCGTTTCTAGTTTGTACCCGGAGGAATTTACGGTTGAGAGAGATTTCTTCTGAGTCTTGGGCGGCGGGGGGCGTCTTGGTGTTTTCTTTTGAGGCGGCCGTCTTGGCTTATAAGTTCTCCTCTTTTTGATGATCGAAGAAGGTATTTGAGGTCCTTCTCGACCGCTAGCTGGCCGGGGCGGGAGACACGGCTGGGCGGTGACTCGGCAGCGGCGGGAGCGGGTTTGACTTTCTTTCTTTGCGGGAGCAAGCGTGATCTTCTTAAGCATTGCGAGAGGCGCTTTCTTCTTTGGTGGAGAGGAAATAGCTTATCTTCTTGGGGTGGTGATTCCCCTCACTCGTGTCGCCTCTCTTGGCGTAGGCTCTCTTCTCCACGCCGAGAGAGGTTTGATCTGAACATCCTCTTGTTTACATAGAATGCCTTTCCATGTCTAAGAGGGACTCATTTCACCTCCATCACCGTGACCAATCACCAGGCCATATCCTAGGGATCCTCCAAATGTACCATCTTCCTTGAAGGATTTGTTCCCTACATTTTGGCATAGTCTGCGTAGACAAACTTCGGCTAGTTTATTTTCCTTTCTTCAATGATCGCGGCCATTCGATCAACTTTGCTTTGCGATTGGTCAAAGTCGCCAAATTGATGTCTATGCATTTGGCAACTATGCCAACAACTTGTGATAATCCTCCTTCAACCCTCTTGTTTCTTTGTGTAAACTATTTTATCGGCATAGTCGGGCTTGCTACTTCCTTCCAAAGCGGCCCGGGTTTACATCGGCTTCGTTGATTTACGATGCTCCTTCCGTCGGTAGTGAGCGGTGTTCGACCAAATCCTTGGCGAGATGATGAACTCCTTTCCGTGAACAAGGATTTGATTCCCTCATCATGAATCTCGGCGTTCACATAGAATCGGCGACCTCCTCCACATAGGTCATCGGATATTCCAACGTCGAACGATTTAAATTTGAGCCCATTTTCCAATTTCTCGGCAATTTTCTTCACTAAGGTGTCGTCGGACCCCTGTTTCACCATGCCGTCGAAATCCACAATGAGACCGGTGTGGATTTGCTTTCCTAACTTGACAAAATCATAGGTTGGTGCCATTTTTCGAGGATTTCACCGAAGAAAACTTAGAAGTTGATTTGAAGATAGATAGGTTTTTGAGAGAGTTTTGCTTTTGCTTAAGAGAAATGAGCGGTTTTGGTAATATGAGAGAGAGAAGAAGAAAGAAAGCTTAAGTATGGTTTATGAAAGGGCGTGCGGGTGGTTTTGAAATGTGATCGAAATCAACGGCTTAGATGTTGCGCCCGATTTAGCATTTAATGTCTCGTATTTAATGCGGCGGCATTTATATCAATCATAAGCTTGGTGTGCGGCTTTTGCTGTACACGTCATAATTATCTTTGGCGTAATTCTTAAAAACATTCCCACTTAGTCAAAACATTTGCGTTTTTGTCACTTGTTCATAAATGACTCGGCTTTTACCCTTAGCATTGGTTTAACTCTTGTTCTCACAGTTCTCTTTGTGACTCGTTGTCGGTGACTTGGTATATTTGTCTTTCCGTCTGGTGATTTACTTAGGCGATTTGCGAGTTCAACTCATTTTCCCCTTTTTTTTGTGTTCCATTTCTTTTCTTTGATTCTTAAGTGTCACTCACTTCAATTAACCCAAACTCATGTCTTCAAATCTTGACTCACATAATGGTTTTGTGAAGATGTCGAGGCCAATTGTTTATCGGTTGAGATATATTCCAAGATGATGTCCTTCTTTTCCACATGATCTCTTATGAAGTGATATCGACATCGATATGCTTTGTTCTTGAGTGCAACACGAGGATTTTGAGTGATTGCAATTGCACTTGTGTTATCACACATAATTGGAATTTCCTTTTCTTCAACTTCATAGTCTCTCAAATTCTTTGTCTCATCCATAGGACTTGGGCACAACATTTTGCCAGCCTATGTATGTATTCTACTTTGTAGAGGTGGCTATTGAATTTTGCTTTTTGCTAAACCAGGAAATCAACTGTTTCCTAGCATTTGACATGTGCACGAGGTGCTTTTCTGTCAACTCTTGCATCCGGCATAGTCGAGTCGAATAGCCATTAGTTTGAATCCACCTTCCTTTGGATACCATAAGCCAACTTCTTGGCTTCCTTTCAAGTATCTCAAGATTCTCTTAGGCTTCTCATATGGCTCTCTTTTGGAGCGATTGAAATCTTGCACATACACCTGACAAAGGTGATGTCCGGCCGCTTCTGTTGTGAGATAGAGCAATGATCCAATAAGTGCTCGTATCTTGTTTGATCTACAGCTTGCCATCTGCATCCATGTCCATTTTGGTGATGTATTCATTGGTATTTTCACGAGAAGACTTCTCCTCATACCAAATTTCTTCATTAAATCTCTAGTGTATTTTGTTTGACTTATGAAGGTTCCATCCTTGGTTGTTTCACTTGGAGTCCAGGAAGAATGTCGCTCTCCCATCATGCTCATTTCAAATTTACTTTGCATGAGGTTTGAAAATTTTTCACACAACTCTTTGTTTGTGGATCCAAAAATGATGTCATCCACATATATTTGAACAAGCGGTATACTCTTTTTGTCTTGAATTAAAAAAGTGTTCTATCTACTTTTCCTTTTGTGAATCCATTCTCGATTAGGAATTGTGACAAGGTATCATACCATGCTCTGGGTGCTGTTTCAATCCATACAAGGCTTTCTTGAGTTTGTATACCTTATCTCTAAGAGTCTTACGCTCAAATCCTGGAGGTTGTTCAACATATACTTCTTCTTCCATAAACCATTTAGGAATGCACTTTTTACATCCATCGATATACACAAAATTCTTGTGAGCTGCGTAGGCAAGAAACATCCTTATAGCTTCCAATCTTGCTACGAGAGCAAATGTTTCATCAAAATCTATTCCTTCTTCTTGGCAATATCCTTTGGCTACTAGTTTTGCTTTGTTTCTTACCACGAACCTTCCTCGTTCATCTTGTTTACGAACACCCATTTAGTACCAATAACGTTTTGATGGGTGGGTCTTTGAACTAATTCCCATACTTTATTTCTTTCAAAACTGATTGACTCTTCTTGCATAGCTTGAATCCAATGTGTGTCATCCAATGCTTGTAACACATCTTTGGGCTCTATTTGCGAGATAAAGCATGTGAACATAGCTTCTTGTTGAGTTACGGATCTTGTTTTGACACCTTCTCTTATATCTCCAATGATAAGTTACGGTGGATGATCTTTCGGCCATCTTACATCCGGTTGAAGCAAGTTAGCTGGGTTCGATCGTCTACTTGTATGTTGCTTTGATCGGCTCTCTCGTAATCACTTAGCAAATTTTCCACTTGTTTTTGAGATTCACTATCTCATCTTCTTCTCGAGTTTATAATTCCACTTGACTTTCGCATAGGGACTCTTACGTATGGTTGGATGATTGAAATTATCACCGACTCTTCAATGTCTTCTCCATTTACCTTTGGCTCATCAAATACCACATGAATGGATTCTTCCGCAACCATAGTCCTTTTGTTGAGTACTCTGTAGGCTTTGCTTTCACCGAGTATCCCGAAGATACCTTCATCGACTTTAGCATCGAAGGCCTTTAGATTGTCTTTGCCATTGTTGTGGATGAAGCATTTACATCCAAATATTCTAAAATATGCAACATTTGGTTTTCTTCCAGTCCAAATCTCATAGGAGTTTTTGTCACCGTATCATTTATCATACATCTTTTTTTGAGTGTAAGTCAAATTTGTGTTGATTGCTTGACCCAAAATCTTTTTGGTAACCCTGCCTGACTAACATGGTCCTTCTTTTCTTCTTTGAGAGTTAATTCCTTCTTTCTCGCAACTCCATTCTCACTGTGGAGTCCTTGCTGTGATAGTTCATGACCAATACCATTTTCAATACAATCTTTGAGTTATTATTCCATTGACAAACTCGGTTCCTCTGTCAATCGATCTTATTTTGATAATGGTTTGGCTCTTCTCATTTTGAATCTTCTTCATCACCGTGTTAGTTTACGTAGAGTTTCTTTCTTCTTACACATGAATATTGTCCATGTATATCTTGAGTAGTCATCTACTACCACCAAAGTGTATTTCTTTCCACTTATGCTAGCCGGTTCCACTGGGCCAAATAGATCCATATGTAGCGGATGCAATATTCTTGTTGAAGATGGGCATGCCTTTTCTTTGAATGATGATTTGATTTGTTTTCCCTTCGACATGCATCACATATACTCTCCTTCTTGTATCTCGAAGTCGGAAGTCCTTCCACAAGATTACTTCTTGCAAGCTTGTTAATCGTTTTGAAATTCGGTGACTCGGCTTTTTGTGCCACGACCAACTTGATTCGGATGTGCTCTTTGCTAATAGGCAGTCTTTGGGTGTAGCGGTTGACCAATCTACTACATACATGTTCTTTTGTGCGCATCCTTGCAACACAACTTCATTAGATTGATATCCTTGATTTGGCATATACCCATGTTAAATCCAACATTATAGCCCTTGTCACAGAGTTGGCTGATGCTTAACAAGTTGAAGTTGAGTCCTTCAACATATGCAACATCTGTGATTTCTAATCCGTTCCTCTTGATGGATCCAATGCCTCTTATTTCACCTGGAGCTTCATTTCCTCCAAATATGACTTTTGCTCCTTTAACTTCCTTGAATTTTGACAGATTTTTCTTATTTCTGTCATATGTCCGGAACGACACTGACCACATGTCCATGTACCAGGTTCCTTGGCACTCAGCTGTTCCTTGAACCTGCAATCAAGGAAATTAAGTTTTAGGTACCCATATTTGTCTGGGTCCTGAGGGGTTAGAATTGTAAGATGATCCAACCAACTTATAGCCAAATGATTTGACTCTAAGGGGTTGCCATCTATCGATGCCATAATCATAATTAATCTTGGCAAATTGCTTGGGGATTTTAGGTTCATACAATTTTGTCTCTTTTGTCTGTATGCTGTGTATATGTTTTAGCAATCGCCTTCTTTGGGTAATTGTGGTGTCTCGAGTGTAGTGCCTAGGTGCATATGTGTCTTTGGTGAAAGCTCTTATACTTTTGGAATGGCCTTTCTTTGAGTTCTAGGCCTTTGCCATTTGGGCTTATATTCCATAAGTCTATCTTTGATAGTTCACATCATTCCAATCGGCTTGGCTTGGATATTTTCTACCATTCCCATCATATGTATTTCTTTTATAGATTTTAAGGTTTTTGGTAGCTCGCTTCTTCTTTCTGAGTATTTTGTTTGAAGTTTCTTTGAGAACTCGATCAATCTCTTCTCGGTATCCTTTCAAAGTGCACTCAATCGGTTGTTTCCTTTTCCTTTATAACCAAGGCCGGTTTGCTTGTAATTGTGATTTGGGGTGAATGTGTGTGCACCCTTTGGATTTTTGGATTTTTAGACTCTTCATTGCTTGAAGATCCTTTTTCCAAAATTACTTTTGGAGTTTGACATATCACGAGAGGAGTTAAATCCTAGGCTGTCTTATCTCCACATTCTCTTTGACTCATAATAAGATCATCCAATGATTTAGATGCCTTAGTGAATGAGGCAATAACATTTTTGAGGTCATTCTCCCTCTTTTCTATGGCGGCAATTTACGCTATTAACTTGGCTTTTTCGGCCTTTAAACTTTCATTCTCATCGGCTATTTGACTTAGAGTTCTCGGCTCCTTAGTCACTTGTGAGTTTTGACTCTTGAAGGCTGTTTTCCTCATTTAGTAGTGTGTGTGAGGATTTAATGTGTTCAAAATCTTTCATCATTTTGCCTAATGGGTCATAAAGATCGAGTGGGTGATGAGGTGTGTGTGTGTCACGATCACTATCACTAGAATCGAGTTTGATGAGTTGGAGTTTACCTCATCTTCTTGGTCGGGTTGATCTTGTTCCTTGGCCATTAAACGGATCGAGGCTTCTTCTTCAGTCACTTGAGTAGTCGGCTTCACTCTGCTCAATCACCATTTGTCTTTTGACTCGGCATTTTCTCGCGCGGCCAACATTGCCATTTTCTTTTCTTGTCTTCTTTCTCACGAAGACCTTTCTTTCTTCTTCATTCTGTGTTTTGTTGACTACGAGGATATGGGCGATCAATGGCATAGTGACCTGGTTGCTACGATTCCAGGATAGATATTCAACTTTTTGATCGGCTTTTTTCCATTCTTGGATTGTCGACCCTTTGATATTCAACTTTTTGATGATCATTCTCTTGGTTGGCCTATCTTCCCTTGACTTGGAGGGAGCCGAGTGTCTTACGGAAGATTCGCCCTTGCCTCTCTTGTAGTTCTTATTGAAGAACTTGTTGAACCTTTAACCATCGGGGCTATTTCTTACGGATCAATGACTTCTTTTACCTCGGCTCTCTTTCCATCCTTAACAATTAGAGCAATTTGTTTTGGGTACTGTTTCTCTTCACGATCTTTTCTTCTCGGCTCAAACTCGTAGGCTTTGAGGTCCGAGAATAGTTCATGGTTGGATGTCTTTGATAGGTCCATGGAATGTCTTAGTGCCATGACTTTCATTTCCCATTCAAATTTGGAAGACTTTTAGGATCTTCATACACATTTACTTACATGTATATTCCTTTCCAAGTGCGATAGCTCGTTGGTGATTTACGTGAACCGAGCATCCGGTTGATCCGGTTTTCTCCTAAGATCATTTTGATGTTCTCAAATTTCTGACGACCACCGATAATTTGTTTTCTTTGATTTGCTCTAAGCCTTCACAAATCAATGTAAGCTTGTACCCGATTTCTTTAGCCGTTTTGCATGATTTGACTTTATTGAACATGGCTTTGTCCAGGTTTTGTAGAGGATATCCTTGGCTACATTGTCCGAGGTTGTATCTTTTTTCACTCATCATTTGTCCATTCGGTTCTTGGTTTTTCAACCATGGCGGTGCAGGAGCAACATCCTCTTCACCTTCACCGCAGCTCTTCTTACTGTTGTGTTCACCTTTAAGATTTGCGGTGGCCCATCCTCTATCACTATCCACATCTCGTCATGTAATGCGATAGATGAGCACATACGAATTTTCCAATCATCAAATTCTTCAATTGTGAACATAGGGATGCGTGTCAAATTTGCTTCCATGATAATAAATTTTAATGATAAAAAGAGTTTTGAAAGTTTAAGTACTAAAGCGGACTTTGAAAAGTTTGGAGATCTAGTTCAAAACTCCGGTGCGGAAGGCTCATGAACCAACCGCTCACGATACCACTTGTAGGTCCCAAGGGGTGTAAGTGTAAGGTTTAGAAGGGGGTTGAATAAACCTTACAAATTTTTGATTTAGTCCTTTTAAAAGTTCGAGTTGATACTTACAATTTGTGTCCTTGGTGGACAACCAATTTAGTTAATCAAGAGTTAGTCTCTCAACGGACTCAACCGAGCCGTTGATGGAATAACTCACATTAAGTCTAAATTAACTCAACTCGTGGTTTGTTTTTCGTGGAAGACTTAACACCCTTAAGTTTGGTTAAGTAGAAATTTAGAGCTTGATTTAGTACTTAGAGATTATCTAATGGATTGCAAATATGTCGATAAATTAAATAAATATGATGCAAGAATTAAAGTCTTTGAAATGTAAATGACACAATAAGATTTTTATAGAGGTTCGAAGATGGGGTAATTCTTCTACTCCTCTCTTCTCCAACTCCCCGGAGGAATCCACTAGGTATTGATCGGATACAAAGTGGTAACATCCGGATACAAGTCTTGATCACACAACCGACTTGATCCTTTGGGACTCGATCCGAGACGCCTTGATCACTCACCAAGCTCGTGCGACTCGAACTTCTTCACGGGGCAAGTTTGCGCTTGCTACTACAGCCCACTTGCTCAAGCTCTTTGGATTTGATCACGAAGCCCTCCAAAAGCTCAAGACTTGGTTCGACCTTGAACCTTCCTACAATCCTTCGTGGAATGTAGACCCGCTTGATTCTTGATATTTCCTCTTCCAGCTGATTGAAGTTATCTTTCCTTCACGGTGAGTGTTGGATTGATGTTAACGTAGTGTAGGCTTGAGGATTAAGCGTTTAATAACTTGAGAATATTTCAGTTACGATTCTAATAATTGCTTGAATGTTTGTGGTTCGGTCCCATACTCTCAGTCATTCCTCGGCCTTTTATAGTGATCTTTCAAAAATCGCCCATTGAAGAGATAGGCTTATTTTTGAAAGTCACTTGTGGTCGTTGCGTTGGCTTGTCTTGTTGCGATCCTTGGAATTGCCATTTCCTCGTATGAATTGTTCTTCACCTTTTGAGTTCGACACGGTGTAGTGCTTCCCATTGTTTATTCCTTTTGCACGCTTACGGGGTGAGCACTTGAGAAAGGTAGCATGGAGATATTACTTGTTTAGGTAATTCTCTTGATTTACGTGCAACGGATCTTTTTCGATTATCTCGACTTGTTGCATTTCCTTGCTTTCCCCAGGTGACTTAGAGTAAGCTTCCAATCATTGGATGACTCTTCATCACTTCAACTTGAGACTTGGCTTTTCTTGAGTTGACTTGGCGATACTCCACTCACCGCATCTCGGTTTGCTCCTTGATAGAGTTCCGTCTTCTCTTCTTTGCCATACTCACCTTGTCTTGCGGCGAGTCTTCCTTCTAGTCTCCGGTTGTCTTCTTGCATGTTTGGGAATAGGCGACTTAACTCGACTTGACCAGACCAATTATTTATTACAATGCGCTTTACAACAAAAATTGGGGTGCCAACTTCCTATTCTAAGTTTTACATGGCATTCATCAAAATCTAAACAATAAATTTCCTAACAACGCGATTGTCGAAGGGAATATTGAAGGCCTCGCTTAGCTTGAGATCATTGGAGGTAGTGAAGGCCCCGAGGGAGGTTGAGACTTCCCGGGTAAAGTTCAAGAGACTCGGAACATCCCTCCTGCTCAACGCGCTTTGAAATAGAAGAAGAGATAAGTGCCCTTCATGACTCCTAGGAGAACCTTGATACATCATTTCTGGGATCTGAAGACGAAGTTGAGTCCACCCCTATTGCAGATCCAAAGGACCCAGCTGAGGATGTTCTCAAGACAACGAGCCAGCCAAGTGACAAAGCTACTCGTCAGAAATTTAACTTCGATGATGAGCCAACCCCGCAAATCTCATCATCATCCGATGACGCTTATGATGCAGCAGAGGATCAGGTAATTCATTTAGAGAAATGTCCTGATACCAAAGACGTTGTTAAGAAAGCTGAGGCTCAGTCAGCTGGGCAAAATATCTCAATCGCCCAGGTGAGACACGATCTTCCATCGCGAGGCTTCCATAGCTATAGCCGTAACGACTACACCAGCTCCGTCACAGGCTCCCACAACTGTGACCACTACCGACGAAGCTATCGCAGCTGAGGTACGATGAGCTGAATCATCACAGGCACAACCCTCCCCAACAATCCCATATATGAGTGATGATGCCTTTCTAAAGGTATTCCCTTTCACGCCGATCCTACCGGTTGGAAGAAGAGACCCGCCGGCGAACAACAAAGATTCATCGTGAGAGAAGATCCCATCATCGCTATCGACACAATTGTTCAGTAGAGTTCAACTTTGTCAAGAAGAGTGGCACTGTTGAATCAAGTGAGATAGTCGAATTTCATGAAATCTTCAAGAAGATCTGTGAAGAGATTGAGAAGATCGAAAGACATCAGTCCTCACTCGACCTAAGACTGGACAACAGGGACGCTACCCTCACGCAGACTTGAAAGGGATAGTGGTGCGGATCCGAGAATGGTCTCAACAGCAATCTACCATGCGAATCAAGCAAGTTCGTTATTTTAAAGCACTGTATGGCAGAATGCTCTTCTGGATGGCTGACAATGCTGATCTAAAGCAAAGGATGGAGGCATATATTGAAAGGTTGCATGCATCTCACAAAACAGAAATGGAGCTTCTGCGTGAATTTCAGAGAAAAGAAGTTCTGCGCCTTGAGGAGACCATGAATGCGAAATTCAGCCTCCTCATGGCTGAAATGAAATTGGTGGTAGCCGAGTCTAAAGCTACTCGCTCAGAATTCCGGAAAGCTTATGAAGCCGCAGACTCCAAACAGAATTCCGCTCTCAGCAGACTCGACTTTATGCTCGAAGGCATGTTCCCTGGGGTCCCTCTTTCCTTTGATGATGCCAAAAAGGGAGAAGAGGAATCCCTAAGGACGTCGAAAGAAAAGTCGTTGAAGAAATCTGAAGCTGAGAAGAAAGGAAAAGCAGCTGAGGGGGAACAGTCAAAAGATTTAACCTTGATGATAGCTGAAACACCCCAGCAAGGTCACGTTACTGCCTCCATCATGAGCAAACTCCCTGTAACCCTACCAATGGGACACTTTCTTTGTGCAATAGCGAGAAAAAGGAAGATCATTGAAGGCGAGGAGTTCTGCGAAAAACAGAATCTCGCATTCAAAAGATCTTAAAACAAAGATGGTGGACTCCCATCCGAATTATGCAAAGCTCTAATTGACCCTCCCAGTGAATTAATGCAGCAAGTTGGATCTGAGCCTAGATCCATGGAAGGATTCAAAACACCGAAGTCAAGGCTACTTGGGAAGGGTGTCTCTAACCAAAGCATGGGATCTCTACGGGAAAAAGGATCGGAGGTGTGCAAGACAACAGAAACAACAAAGCTCTAGCGGATACTCGACGGAAAATCCAAAGCTCTGTGCAAGACACTCTCGAGAAAGAGAGCGAGTCGGAAAAGAGCGAAAAAGATATCGTGTATTGGATCAAGCACGACCACTTGGCGAATTTAGAAGATCAACGCAAGATTGAAGAAGCCAAAAGAAGAATGGCAGCAGAAAGTGCCAAAGCCACACGCGAATAGGAGGAAAGGCAGAAAAGGCAGCATCCAAGAGGCGAGGCCGTGTGGGACCACAAGGGCGTGTGGTGCTGGGTTCAACCCTTGGTCGCTGGTGCGGTGGTTTCCCAATTCCACATGGCCCTGTGACTTCACACGGTCCGGTCGTGTGGACCTGCTCTGTCCCCTGTTTTCTTCCCTTCTTCACACAACCGTGTGATTTTCACACTAGCACTCCACACGGTTGTGTGACACCACACGGTCTGGCCGTGTGAAGTGCTTTTGTTCACTTTTTCCATCGTTTTGATCTTCTCTTTGCATTTGGAAATCTTACCTGGGCATCCGAACTAACATTTCTTCATTTTAAGCTCCGTTTCCTGCAAGAATTACAAGAATGCGTAGTATCATGCCCTTTAAAGGAAACCAAGTAAAAATATAGTAAATATGCGTGCAAATGCATCAATTATATATCCTTTTAAGCCCCAAAATACACGTATATTTTACACTCATCCGGGCCTCACATTCTCCCCTCCTTAAAAGAATTTGGTCCCCAAATTTCTCTAAAAATAGTTCTGGGTATTGTCTTTGCATATCGTCTTCTACTTCCCACGTGGCGTCTTCATCTCGATCATGCGTTTACCACACTACCTTGACCATTGGAATCTATATTCTTCTCAATTGGCGTACTTGTGTATCTATGATTCGTATTGGTTTCTCAGGGTAAGACAAATTCTCTATTACGGGTGGAATTTCTTCTATGATAATGTGCTTCGGGTCGGGCTGGTATTTTCTCAATCTGGAGACGTGGAACACGTCATGCATACTAGCTGTAGGGGCGGAAGTTCTAATTGATAAGCCAGCTTCCTGACTCTCTTAAGTATCTCATATGGCCCAACGAATCTCGGGCTCAACTTTCCTCCTTTTTTAGTGTGTATTAATCCCTTTCGTGGTGAAATTCTGAGAAATACTTCGTCTTCCAAATCTTTTCTTCTCTTGTCTGCATAGTTCTTCAGTTGGCTCTGAGCGGTACGAATCCTCTCCTTGATCATCCTGACTTTTTCCGTGGCTTCCTCGACTAGGTCGACTTTTGGAATCGTTGGTGACTTTTGCTTCTCTTTTAGAGTCCATTGATCATTGATTTCCCAATGTAGTGGGGATCTGCACTTCCATCCGTATAGTGCTTCATATGGCGCCATCCCCATTGTGGCCTGATAGCTGTTGTTGTAAGAAAATTCAGCCAATGGTAAATGAGAGTCCCAACTTCCTTGGAAATCTACGGTACAAGCTCGTAACATGTCTTCGAGAGTTTGGATCATCCGTTCTGATTGTCCATCAGTCTGTGGGTATGCTGTTGTACTGAACTCAACGAGGTTCCTAGTTCTTCATGTAAGCATTTCCAAAATCTCGAGATGAATCATGGATCTCTGTCTGAAACAATATCCATTGGCACTCCGTATAGTCGCAAGATTTCTTGGATATACACTTGTGTTAGTTTCTGTAGACTGTCCGTCTTTTTTGGTATTTGGTAAGAAAAGGGATGATTTCGTGAGTCCTGTCTACTACAACCCATATGGTATCGTGCCCTCATTGGTCCTAGGCAAATCCATTACGAAATCCATAGTGATATATTCCCATTTCCATTCAGGAATCTGTAATGATTGCAGTAACCCTAACGGCCGTTGATGTTCAGTTTTAACTCGTTGGCACGTCGGACATCTTGCCAAATACTCGGCTACTTGATTCTTCATGTTTACCCACCAAAAGTGCTGTTTCAAATCCTTGTGCATTTTGTTACTGTAGGTCCCAAGGGGTGTAGTGTAAGGTTTAGAAGGGGGGGTTGAATAAACCTTACCAAATTTTCGATTTAGTCCCTTTAAATCTAAAGAGTTGATTCTACACACTGTGTCCTTGATGAATGATCAAATTAGTCATCAAGAGTTAATCTCTCAACAGACTGGTGAGCCATTGATGGAGTAACTCAGTTGTTGGCTATAATTTAACTCAACTGTGGTTTTATTTTTAGCGGAAGACTTAACACCCTTAAGTTTGATTAAGCAAGATTTTAAAGCTTGATTTAGTACTTATAAATTATCAAATGGATAGCAAATTTATCGGAGATATAAGCGATTAAAAGTGCGAGGAATTTAAATGCTTTGAAATGTAAATGACACAAGATAAAGTTTTTATAGAGGTTGAAGATGGGGTAATTCTTCTACTCCTCTCTTCTCCAACTCCTGGAGGAATCCACTAAGTAATGATCGGTTTACAAAGTGGTAGCAGTCCATATACAAGTCTTGATCACAACAACCGACTTGATCTTTAGGGACTCGGTCACGGAGACGCCTTGATCACTCGGTGGCTTCTCGTGCGACTCGGCTTCTTCACAGGGCAACCGCCTTGTTACTACTGACTCACTTGCTCAAGCTCTTTGGATTTGATCACGAAGCCCTCCAAAAGCTTAAGACTTGTTCAACCTTGAACCTTTCTACAATCCTTCCCGGAATGTAGACCCCTTGTTTTCAAAAGTTTCCTCTTCAACCGATTGAAGTTCTCTTTCCTTCACAAGGTGAGTGTTGGATTGATGTACTTCGTAATGTAGGCTTGAGGATTGAGAATGTTTCGGTTTTTCTAATGTGCTTGTATATCTCACGAGTGTGTCATCCCCTCATCTCAAACAAACTCCTCGGCCTTTTATAGTGAACTTTCAAAAATTTGCCCGTTGAAGAGATATGCTTATTTTTGAAAGTCACTTTGCGATCGTTGGCTTGCGATTCTTGGAATTGCCGTTTCCTCGTATGAATTGTTCTTTCACCTTTTCGTAGTTCGACACGGTGTAGTGCTTCCCATTGTTCATTCCTTTTGCACGCTTAAGGGGTGAGCATTCCAAGAAAGGTGGTATGGAGATATTACTTGTTTAAGTAAATCTCTTGATTTACGTACAACGGTTCTTTTTACTGATTATCTCGACTTGACATTTCCTTGCTTTCCCCAGGTGACTTAGAGTCGACTTCCAATCATGGATGACTCTTGTCACTTCAACTTGAGACTTGGCTTTTCTTGAGTTGACTTAGTGATGCTCCACTCACCGTGCATCTCGGTTGCTTCTTGATGAGAGTTCCCGTCTACTCTTCTTTGCCATACTCAAACTGTCTCGCGTGAGTTTTCCTTCCAGTCTTGATTGTCTTCTTGCATGTTAGGGCGTAGCGACTTAACTCGGCTTGGCCAACTCTATTTATTACAATGCATTTTACAACAAGAATTGGCGTGCCAACTTTCTATTCTAAGTTTTACATGGCATTCATCAAAATCTAAACAATAAAATTCCTAACAATTTCCCCCTTTTGATGATGCCAAAACTTAAACCATACAAAGATGCAAATAACAAAGATACATACGAGATAGTGTATTGACATAGAATGTATCTTGCGAGAATCAATCTTTTTATTGATCATATCATTCTTGTACTTAACACAATGTTTACAAGGTGTATCGTAGTATATAATTGTCTTCACAAAAAAATAAAGAATTTATAGCTTTATTACGAAAGACTTACATTGTATGTATTTACATAATAAAATACACGAAGGGTTGGACAACAACACTTCATCTCCTTCGATGTCTCCTTCTTTCATCTTGTTCAATCTTCTTCTCTTCTTCTCTTCTTCTCGTCAATCACCGCCTTCTTTTTCTTTTCATATGCTTTCTGCAACTTCATCTTTTCTTAATCTTTCTGTCTCTCCCGCCATAGCCGAGTTTGTCTCTTGTTTTCTTCTTCTAATCTTTTTGCATACTCGGCGTTAGTTTTAGCCACTTTTAAATTTGCCACTTGGTCAAGCCCGGCCAGAGATCCCTCATTTCTTTCCCGAGCTACGTATTCAATATTCTTGGGCGGAGGCCTAGGTCCAAGTTTCTTCCTCCACTTTCGCTTCTTCCTCTACCTGCTCGGGCGTATCTTTGTCTTTGGGGTCTTCTTCTTCCCGAAAGTGACTAGCGAGTGACCAGCAGAGTGATTCTTAGGAAGTCTGTTTGCTGTCGGCTTCTTCACATAACGTGAGACCCTTTTCCTAGTATAAGTCCCAAGCTTGAGCCATGGACATATTTGCAAAATATCCTTGATTCGAGCGTTTTGAATTCGTCAACGATCGTGGCTCTGTCCCGACATCCGAAATGGCATACGTGTCTCTGTCTCTTGGAATGCCTCCGTGTTCTTTCAAGATGTTCATAACTCGGCATCCATTCTTCCTTCCACTTCCTTCATCCCTGCTTCAATTGCTTTTCTCTTCTCGGCCATAGATACAAAAGTAGCAGTGTGTTGGAGTGGCGAGTCACGGGGAGTTTGCCGCTTATAATGTCACCAGGATGTGAGGACCTGTTGAGGGTTTGTGCAATCATCAAGGTCACATCTTTTGATCCTTCCCCCTCGTGATTTTCCTTTCTTTTGTTTCAAAATTTCCTCGGTGATTTTCCCTTCTCACTTTGTTCCTTCTCATTTTGCTCCTTTCTTTTCTGGCCGATTTTCTTTGCTTTAAGGTATTCCTCTTCCCCCTTTTTGGCATCATCAAAGGATAGAGGAACCCCAGGGAACATGCTTGGCAAGCATGAAATCGAGCTGCGGATAGTCGAGTTACGCTTCAAGTCTGTTGCGTTGTAAGACGGAATCGGATCGAGTAGCGTTGGACTCTGCTGAAATCGACTTCATCTCGGCCATGAGAAGGCTGAATTTTCTAGTCATGTGTTCTTCCAAACGCCGTATATCATTTGTATTTTGCTCACGCGGACTTGATTTCGTGAGTGTGAGCTTCATGCATATGCTCAATGTGTTCTCTCGGCTTTGTTTTTGCATCGGCATTTTCGACTCTCCACACCGACTTGTTGAACAAGGTTACAAGTATCTCACATTTCCACACGCATTGATTCTTTGTTGTTGCCACCATTCCTTATCCCGATTGTGATGCCTCTCTAGTCAAATGTAAGGTTGGCATCTCTGTTATCCGGTCGCATGTCCAAAGAGGCTGATGCCTCTCCATCCGTTCAACCTCAACAAAGAGTGCTTTGAACACTTCTCGAACTTCACCGATTCTTCATTTGCGGTGATGGCCATACAAATGTCAAAATCAAAATCGGCCGGAACAATGGTGCCCGAGTGAAAAAGGAGGCTGATGCCGTGATAGCGTGCTTGTTCGTTTTCGACTCTTCGTGGAGTTCCTATATTTCGAGTGAAAAAGGAAAAGACTCTCTGAAGGATTCATCACCGCCAACCGAATTGCGTTCGATGATGAGTGGTGCGCGGGCGGTTCTTTTGGGAATCGATCCTGCTGCGGCTTGAGGAGCTGCGCGCAGGTCTCTTGTTGAGGTGGTCTTGTTGTGAGGTGGACCCGCTTGCCGAGCCTCAATGTCTTAACACCGTTGGTCTCAAATGATTTTTCCATTTCAAAGATGGCGGTCCTCGGCCTTATCGAGCGTCATCGGACGATGATGAGATTTCCATTGGTGGCTCATCATCAAAGTTAAAAGTTTGACGAGTAGTCTTGGGATCGGACTTGCTCGTGCTTGGAACACCCGCACTGAGTCTTTTGGATTTGTCATGGGGGATGACTCGGCTTCTTCTTCGCCTTCCGATCCCGGAAAAGTGACATCGGGGTTGTCCTGGGAATCATGAAGTGCGCCTCTCCTTCTCGGATGGGTCGATGATAGTAGGAGGGATGTTCTCTACTTCATCTTCTTTACCCCGGAAGTCTCAACCTCCCGTGGGCCTTCATTACCTCCAGCTCTCTCTGCTGCGCGAGGCACTTGGTCCTCCCTTTCGACGGTGTCGGCTGTCTTAGGGTCTTCTATAGTGGCATCCATAGGAGTCTCAACCCCATGGATTGCACTTTCATCGCCAGTGTTAACTCCCGGGGTTGTTCCTTCCTCGTGCCTCGACCGCATCGCATCGGCGTCATTAGCCTTCGAGAGCGGTTGGCACCTCACCGAGAGGCTCTCAATCGTCCGAGCTTAGATTGATGGCAACTTCTTTGTTCTTCTTGTGATTGTAATTTCTCTTCTTCGCCTCCTTGATTCGTTGTGGAGTCATCTACGATCATCCTCGACCTTCTTTGCCGCGTGGAGAGTTTCCCCCTCGGTGGCGCACCAGTGAGTGACTTGGAATGGGGTCACTCGTCTCCAAACTCCCGTTGTTTCGATTGATTGTTCAGCCGTTGGGGCGGTGGTAGCACACCTTCAATAGGGGTTGGCTCGACCGGGTCCCCACTAGCCCGTTTCATCGCCATCTCCTTATTGCCTTCTTTCGAGTGAGTTTGGAAGTGGTAGCGGCAACAACGGTGGCTATTTGCTTTGAACCACTCCCATTGGATCGATTTCAGGCGTGTTTCGAGGACTCTCCTGGTCCTCCATTAGTCTTTGCTCGTGAAGGATTCTTGACTCGTGCAATGCTTGCTGCATTTGCAACTCTTCGTGGGCGGCATTCTCGGTTCCTCGTCATTTGTCGGAGAAGACATCAAGGAGAGGATGTGTGTGTTACGTGGTGCGGAGATAGGGTAGATGCTTGCCTTCTCACGTGCTTGGCTTCTTGACTTGCTTTTCTCTCTCCCCGTCCTTGTAGATCTGCGGGATGTCCGTGCGATTGTCTTCATCCAGAGGGAGCACAGAGAGTTAATCCAAGGAAATTTAGCGATTCCTCTTCTTCTTCTATGAGCTCGGGCCGTTGGAACTGTTCCCTTGACTTGCTCAACTTCCATTTCCTCCATTCACGTAGACAATTTTGGATGTCCGGGTAAGGTGGAGATAGAATCATTACATCACTATCTCTGCTCTGCAGGTTCTTCTTGTGCTTCACCGTGTGAGCTACAGCTGTGTCTTCAGTTGCCTCTGTGATCGCCTTCAGCAGACTTGGTTGTTTCATCAACTACATCCGGAGACTCTACTTCTCCGGTAGTCTCCGGTATTTGTGCTGGCCGAGTAACCCGACTCACCTGGTTTCTCCGATTCGGATCGCTTGACGATTCTTCTTCGTCTCCTGGTTTGTACCAGGGAATTTCTGTTGAGATGTTGTCTTCTGAGTCTTGTGCGGCTGGGGCGTCTTTGGTGTCTTTTTTCGAGGAGCGGGCCGTCGTGGCTTCTCGGTTCTCCTCTTCTTGACGATCGAAGAAGGTATTTGTGAGTCCTTCTCGACCGGCTAGCTGGGAGACAGGGGAGAGACACTCTGGGCGGGTGCATGTTTGGTTTTCTTTCTTTGTAGGGGCAACAGATCTTCTTAGCATTGCTGCAGGGGCAACTTTCTTCTTGGTGGAGAGGAAAAAGCTTTGTATCTTCGGGGTCACCGATTCCCCACTCACGCGTGTCGGCTCTCTTTGGCGTAAGCTCTCTTCGCGAGCGCCCGAGAGAGGTTAGCTCTTAACATCCTCTTGTTAACATGGAATGCCTTCCCATGTCTAAGAGGGACTCCTTTCACCTCAATAGCCGGCCAATCACCAGGCCCATATCCTGGGATCCTCCAAATGAACCATCTTCTTTGAAGGACTTGTTCCCACGCGTTAAGCGAGTCTGTGTGACAAACTCAGCCCAATTTATCTTCTTTTCTTCGATGATTGCAGGCCATTACAATCGGCTTTGCCTTTGATTGGTCAAAGCTGCCAAATTTGATGTCGATACATTTGGCAACTATGTCCAACAACTTGTGATAATCCTCCTTGGCCAGATCTCTTGTTTCTTGTGTATATTATTTTATCGGCAAAGTCGGACTTGGCTATTTCTTTCCATGCGTCAACCAAGTTTACATCAGCTTCTTTGATCTCGGATGCTCCTTCCTGTTGGTAGTAAGCAATATTGACCAAATCCTTGGCGAGAGATAGTCACCGCTTTCCGTGAGCAGATGACTTGATTCCTTCATCGTGAATCTCGGCATTCACGTAGAATTGTGCGACCTCCTCCACATAGGTCATCGGATATTCTAACGTTAGAAATGGTTTTAGTCCTGGGCGTTTCCAACTTCTCGGATTTTCTTCACCAAGGTGTCGTCGGACCCTGCTTCACCATTCCGTCAAAATCCACCGTCGAACCGGTGTGGATTTGCTTTCCTAACTTGGTAAAGTCATAAGTTGGTGCCATTTCTCGGTATTATTAAGGAAAAACTCGAGAAATTGATTTGAAGGTTGATAGGGTTTCGAGAGTATTACGCCTTTGCTTTTGAGAGAAAGAGATGAAACAGTTTTAGAAGTGTGAGAGAGAAATGGGCGAAAATGGTTTAAATATGGTTTATGAAAGGGCGTGCGGGTGGTTTTTGAATCGTGATCGAAATCAACGGGCTTGGATTTCGCGCGCTTATTGAGCATTTCATGTCTCGTATTTAATGCGGCAACATTTATATCCAATCATAAGCTTGGTGTGCGACTTTTTTGTCGTACACATCATCATTATCTTTGACGTATTCCTTAAAACATTCCCGCTTAGTCAAAACGATTGCGTTTTTGTCACTTTGCTAATAAGTTATTCACTTATCTCCTAGGGCGATTTAACTCTACTTCTCACAGTTCTCTTAGTGACTCGACTATCACTCGGTGTAGTTGTCTTTCCGAGCATGATTCTTGGTGATTTACATTTTCGACTCTTTTTCCCCTTTTAAATTTCCATTTCTCTTCTTTAATTAAATGCAGTGTCACTCACCAATTAACCCCAACTCATGTTTGAGTTCTTCAAATCTTGACTCACATAATGGTTTTGTGAAGATGTCGGCTAGTTGTTTATCTCGTTGAGATATATTCCAAGATAATGTCCTTCTTTTCAACATGATCTCTTATGAAGTGATATCGACATCAATATGTTTTGTTCTTGAGTGCAACACGAGATTTTGAGTGATTGCAATGGCACTTGTGTTATCACACATGATTGGAATTTCTTTTTCTTCAACTTCATAGTCTCTTTCTTTGTCTCATCCATAGGACTTGGGCACAACAATTGCCCGCAGCATATGTATTCCGCCTCACCAGAGGTGGCTATTGAGTTTTGCTTCTTGCTAAACCAGGAAATTAGTCTGTTTCTAGCATTTGACATGTGCCTGAAGTGCTATTCTGTCCACTCTGCATCCAAAGATAGTCGAATCAATAGCCAATTAGCTTGAATCCACCTTCCTTTGGATACCATAGGCCTACTTCTTGGCTTCCTTTCAAGTATCTCAATATTCTCTTAGTCTTTGTCATATGGCTCTCTTTTGGAGCGATTGAAATCTTGCACATACACCTACACAAAAAGGTGATGTCGGCACGCTTCTTTTTGAGATAGAGCAATGATCCAATAAGTGCTTTCTGTATCTTGTTTGATCTGAGGCTTGCCATCCGCATCCATGTCCATTTTTTGGTGATGTGTTCATTGGTATTTTTACTGAAGACTTCTCCTCCATACCAAACTTCTTCATTAAGTATCCGGTGTATTTTGTTTGACTTATGAAGGTTCCATCCTTCACTTGTTTCACTTGGAGTCAAGGAAGAATGTCGACTCTCCCATCATGCTCATTTCAAATTTGCTTTGCATGAGGTTTGAGAATTTTTCACACGACTCATTGTTAGTGGATCCAAAAATGATGTCATCCACATATATTTGAACAAGCGATATACTCTTCTTGTCTTGAATTACGAAAAGTGTTCTATCTACTTTTCCTTTTGTGAATCCATTTTCGATTAGGAATTGTGACGAGGTGTCATACCATGCTCACGGGTGCCTGTTTCAATCCATACAGGGCTTTCTTGAGTTTGTATACCTTGTCTCCAAGAGTCTTCTGCTCAAATCCTGGAGGTTGTTCAACATACACTTCTTCTTCCAATAAACCATTTAGGAATGCACTTTTTACATCCATCGATATACAATGAAATTCTTGTGAGCTGCATAGGCAAGAAACATCCTTATAGCTTCCAATCTTGCTACAGTGCAAATGTTTCATCAAAATATATCCCTTCTTCTTGGCAATATCCTTTGGCTACTAGTCTTGCTTTGTTTCTTACCACAGAGCCTTCCTCGTTCATTTTATTTCGAATACCCATTTGGTGCCAATAACATTTTGATGCATGGGTCTTTGCACTAATTCCCACACTTTATTTCTTTCAAACTCGATTGACTCTTCTTGCATAGCTTGAATCCAATGTGTGTCATCCAATGCTTGTGACACATCTTTTGGCTCTATTTGCGAGATGAAGCATGTGAACATAGCTTCTTGTTGAGTTACGGATCTTGTTTTGACACCTTCTCTTATATCTCCAATGACAAGTTACGGTGGATGGTCTCTCGGCCATCTTACATCGGGTTGGAGTAAGTTAGGCTGGATTCATCAACTTGCATTTGTGTTGGTGTGGTCGACTCTCTCGTTATCACTTAGCCGCAAATTTTCCAGTGTTTTTGAGATTCAGACTATCTCATCTTCTTCTTCTCAATTGATAATTCGGTTTCAGCTTGACATAGGGACTCTTCGTATGATTGGATGATTCGACTTATTAGTGACTCTTCAATGTCTTCTCCATTTACATTTGGCTCATCGAATACTACATGAATGGATTCCTCTGTAACCATAGTTCTTTTGTTGAGTATCCTGTAGGCTTTGCTTTTTTGAGTATCTAAGAAGATACCCTCATCGACTTTAGCATCAAAAGCCTTTAGGTTGTCTTTGCCATTGTTGTGGATGAAGCATTTACATCCAAATATTCTGAAATATGCAACACTTGGTTTTCTTCCACCCGGATCTCATAGGGAGTCTTTGTCACCGTCTATTTATCATACATCTGTTTTGGGTGTAGCAAGTCGTGTTGATTGCTTGACCCAAAATCTTTTTGTAACCCACTTCACTAACATGGTCCTTCTTTGCTTCTTTGAGGGGTTACTGTTTCTTCTTTTCGCAACTCCATTCTGTTGTGGAGTCCTTTGCTGTGATAGTTCATGACCAATACCATTCTCAATACAATCTTGAGTTATTATTCCATTGACAAACTCGGTTTCTCTATCGATCTTATTTTGATAATGGTTTGACTCTTCTCATTTTGAATCCTCTTCATCACCGTGGTAGTTTTTGTAGAGTTTATTTCTTCTTGCACATGAATATTGTCCATGTATATCTTGAATAGTCATCTACTACCACCAAGGTGTATTTCTTTCCACTTATCTTTGTTGGTTCCACTTGGGCCAAATAGATCCATATGAAGTAGATGCAATATTCTTGTTGAGGATGGGCATGTCTTTTCTTTGAATGACGACTTGATTTGCTTTCCCTTCCGACATGCATCACATATACTCTCCTTCTTGTATAATCTTGAGTCGGAAGTCCTTCTACAAGATGACTTCTTGCCACTTGTTAAGTGTTTTGAAATTCAGGTGACTCGACTTTTTGTGCCACAGCGAACTTGATTCATTTGTACTCTTTGCTAGTAGACATGTCTTTGGGTGTTGCGGTTGACCAATCCACTACATACATATTTTTCTCTACATCCTTGCAAAGACCACTTCATTTGATTCAATTTCTTTGATTTGGCATATACCCATGTTGAATCCAACATTGTAGCCCTTGTCACAGAGTGATGATACTCGGTAAGTTGAAGTTGAGTCCTTCAATATATGCAACATCTGTGATTTCTAATCCATTCCTCTTGATGGATCCAATGCCTCTTATTTCACCAGGAGCTTCATTTCCCCAAATATGACTTTTGCTCCTTTGACTTCCTTGAACTTTGACAGATTTCTCTTATTTCTGTCATATGTCCGGAATGACCACTATCCATGTACCAGGTTCCTTGGCACTTTCAACATTCCTTGAACCCGCAATCAAGGAAATTAAGTTTTAGGTACCCATACTTGTGCGGGTCCCGAGGGGTTAGAATTGTAAGATGATCCAACCAACCTATAGCCAAATGATTTGACTCTAAGGGGTTGCCATCTATCGATGCCATAATCATAATTAATCCTGGCAAATTGCTTGGGGATTCTAGGTTCATACAAATTGTCTCTTTTGTCTGTATGCCTACATATGTGTTTTAGCAATTGCCTTCCTTGGGTAATTGTGGTGTCTTTGAGTGTAGTGCCTAGGTGCATATGTGTCTTTGATGAAAGCTCTTATGCTTTTGGAATGGCCTTTCTTGAGTTCTAGGCCTTTGCCATTTGGGCTTATATTCCATAAGTCGTGCATGCTTTGATAGTTCACATTATTCCAATCAGCTTGGCTTGGATATTTTCTACCATCCCCATCATATGTATTTCTTTTATGGGTTTTTAGGGATTTTTGGTAGCTCGCTTCTTCTTTACTGAGTATTTTTTTGGAGTTTCTTTGAGGACTCGTGAACCTCTTTCTCAATGTCCTTTCAAAGACACTCAACTCGTTTTTCCTTTTCCTTTGTAACCAAGGCCAGTTTGCTTAGTGTTGTGCTTTGGAGTGAATGTATGTGCAACATTTAGAGTTTTGGATTTTTCAGACTCTTCATTACTTGAAGATCCTTTTTCCAAAATTACTCTTGAGGTTTGACATGGCACAGAGGAATTAAATCCTAAGCCTGTCTTGTCTCCACATTCTATTTGACTCATAATAAGATCATCCAATGATTTAGATGCCTTAGTGAATGAGGCAATAACATTTTTGAGGTCATTCTCCCTCTTTTCTATAGCAGCAATTTCTGCTATTAATTTAGCATTTTCAGCCTTTAAACTTTCATTCTCAACAGCTATTTGACTTAGAGTACTCAGCTCCTTAGTCAGCTTTGAGTTTTGACTTTTGAGTAGGTTGTTTTCCTCATTCAATAGTGTGTGTGAGGATTTAATGTGTTCAAAATCTTTCATCATTTTGCTTAATGAATCATAAAGATCGAGTAGGTGATGAAGTGTGTGTGTCACGATCACTATCACTAGTGTCTGAGTTTGTTGAGTTAGATTGTACCTCATCTTCTTGATCTTGTTCTTTGGCCATCAAGCGGATCGGGGCTTCTTCTTCGTAGTCACTTGAGTAGTCGGCTTCTTGCTCTCTGAATCAGCTGTCTCTCCTTGACTTGGCTTTGTTTCAAGCAGTCTCTCTACCATCCATCATTGCCTTTTTCCTTTCTTGTCTTCTTTCTCTCAAGATCTTTCTTTCTTCTTCATGTCTGTCTTGTTGACTACGGATATGAGCAAATAATGGCATAGTGACCTGGTTGTCTACAGTTCCAACATAGATATTCACTTTTTGATCAACTCTTTCTATTCTTGAGTTGTCGGCCCTTTGATACTCAACTTTTTGATTATTTGTTCTCTTGGTTGGCCTATCTTCCCTTGATTTGGAGGGAGGCTGAGTGTCTTCGGAAGATTCACCCTTTCCTCTTTTGTAGTTCTTGTTAAAGAACTTGTTAAATCTTTTAACCATCGGGCTATTTCTTAAGGTCAATTGCCTCTTTGACCTCGACTCTCTTCCCATCTTTGACAATTAGAGCAATGTTTTGGGTACAAATTGTCTCTTCTGGTCTTTTCTTCTCACCAAACTCGTAGGCTTTGAGGTCCGAGAATAACTCATGATTGGATGTCTTTGATAGGTCCATGGAGTGTCTCGATGCCATGACCTTCATTTCCCATTCAATTTGGAAGACTTTTAGGATCTTCATACACATTTCATCTGTGTATATTCCTTTCCAAGTGTAGACAGCTCATTTGTGATTTCGAAACCGAGCGTCTAGTTGATCCGGGTTCTCTCCTGAGATCATTTTGAAGTTTTCAAATATTTGTACCGCCACTGATAATTTGTTTTCTTTGATTTGCTCGAGCCTTCACAAATTAATGTCGGCTTGTCCCATTTCTTTAGCCGTTTTGCATGATTTGACTTTATTGAACATGGCTTTGTCCAAAGTTTTGTAGAGGATGTCCTTGGCTACATTGTCCAGGTTGTATCTTTTTTCTGTCATCATTTGTCCACTCGAGTTCTTGGTTTTTCAACCATGACTGTCCGGAGCAAGATCATCTTCTTCTCCTTCACCGCAACTCTTCGTACAATTGTGTTCACCTTTAATATTTGCAGAGGCCCATCTTCTATCACTATCCACATCTCCTCATGTAATCTTTGATAGATGAGCACATATACGAATTTTCCAATCATCAAATTCTTCGATAGTGAACATAGGGATGCGTGTCAAATTTGCTTCCATGATAATGACTTTTAATAAAAAATTTGAAGGTTTAAGTACTAAAGCGGACTTTGAAAAGTTTGGAGATCTAGTTCAAGAACCGTGCGGAGGGTTCAATGAACCAACCGCTCACGATACCACTTGTAGGTCCCAAGGGTGTAGTGTAAGGTTTAGAAGGGGGTTGAATAAACCTTACCAAATTTTCGATTTAGTCCTTTTAAATCTCTGAGTTGATTCTACACAACAGTGTCCTTGATGGACAGTCAAATTAGTCGCTCAAAGAGAGTTAATCTCTCAACAGACTCAAATTGAGCATTGATGGAGTAACTCATTTGTTATATAATTTAACTCAACTGTGGTTTTATTTTTCATTAAGACTTAACACCCTTAAGTTTGATTAAGCAAGATTTTAAAGCTTGATTTAGTACTTATAAATTATCAAATGGATAGCAAATTTATCGTGAGATATAAGCGATTAAAAGTGCGAATTTAAATCTTTGAAATGTAAATGACACATAAAGTTTTTATAGAGGTTCGAAGATGGGGTAATTCTTCTACTCTCTCTCTTCTCCAACTCTGGAGGAATCCACTAAGTAATGATCGGTTTACAAAGTGGTAATAGTCCGGATACAAGTCTTGATCACAAAAGCCGACTTGATCCTTAGGGACTCGATCTGAGACGCCTTGATCACTCACCGGCTTCTCGTGCGACTCGGCTTCTTCACGGGGCAATTGCGCTTGTTACTACTGACTCACTTGCTCAAGCTCTTTGGATTTGATCACGAAGCCCTCAAAAGCTTAAGACTTGGTTCAACCTTGAACCTTTCTACAATCCTTCCGGAATGTAGACCCCTTGTTTTCAAAAGTTTCCTCTTCAACCGATTGAAGTTCTCTTTCCTTCACAGGTGAGTGTTGGATTGATGTACTTCGTAATGTAGGCTTGAGGATTGAGAATGTTTCGATTTTTCTAATGTGCTTGTATATCTCACGAGTGTGTCATCCCCTCATCTCAAACAAACTCCTCGGCCTTTTATAGTGAACTTTCAAAAATTTGCCCGTTGAAGAGATAGGCTTATTTTTGAAAGTCACTTTGCGATCGTTGGCTTGCGCTTCTTGGAATTGCCGTTTCCTCGTATGAATTGTTCTTTCACCTTTTAGTTCGACACGGTGTAGTGCTTCCCATTGGTTCATTCCTTTTGCACGCTTAAGGGGATCGAGCACTCCAAGAAAGGTGGTATGGAGATATTACTTGTTTAAGTAAATCTCTTGATTTAAATACGGTTCTTTTTACGATTATCTCGACTTGACTACATTTCCTTGCTTTCCCCCAGGTGACTTAG
Organism: Rehmannia glutinosa; assembly: GCA_016081115.2. NCBI lineage: Eukaryota > Viridiplantae > Streptophyta > Magnoliopsida > Lamiales > Orobanchaceae > Rehmannia > Rehmannia glutinosa. The sequence continues at coordinate 45,103,049 of CM071926.1, forward strand.
AGTCGACTTCCAATCATTGGATGACTCTTTCTTCACTTCAACTTGAGACTTGGCTTTTCTTGAGTTGACTTGACTGATGCTCCACTGTTGCATCTCACCGCTTCTTGATAGAGTTCCCGTCTCTTCGTTCTTTGCCATACTCACTTTGTCTCAGCAGAGTTTTCCTTCCATCTTGATTGTCTTCTTGCATGTTAGGGCGTAGGCGACTTAACTCGGCTTGGCGCTCTATTTATTACAATGCATTTTACAACAAGAATTGGGGTGCCAACTTTCTATTCTAAGTTTTACATGGCATTCATCAAAATCTAAACAATAAAATTCCTAACAGTTACCGATGGGATGTATGGTGTACTTGAGCGATGTGCTTCACTTAGAATCTTATTTTTCAGTTCTACATTGTTTGGTATGCACACCCGGTTCATAAACCTTAAGATTTTGTCTTCTGCTATGGAGAATTATGGGTGATCTCCCGTCAAAACCTTCTACATAAGCTTTATGATCTTTGGGTCTCCCTCATGTCTTTGTTTAATATCATTCAAGAATTCGAGTCTCATTGAGATATTAGCACAAAATATTTTGGTGTCCGTTCTTGTCGGATTCTATACGCTCAACTCTTTCATGGATTTCTATTCTCTAATCATCAGTCTGGTGACGCTAGCCTTCCTACTCAAGGCATTTGCTACTGCATTGGCTATCCCAGGGTGGTATTGAATATCAAAGTGATAATCTTCGATTAGTTCCATCCATTTCCTCTGTCTCAAATTTAGGTCCTTCTGGGAGAATAAATATTTCAAACTCTTATGATCCATGAACACGGTGAACGTTGCCCTTTATAATTAGTGTCACCATTTTTTCAATGTTAACACCATTGCTGCTAATTCTAGATCGTACATCGGGTAATTGGCCTCGTATGGTTTCAGTTTCCGTGAGGCATAAGCGATTACTTTTCCCTCTTATATAAGTATTGTTCCCAACCTTTCTTTTGACGCATCACTATAAACGACAAAACCTTCTATGCCTCTTGGGAGGGCCAAGACAGGAGCGGTCGTGAGTCATTTCTTTAGTTATTTTAAACCGGTCTCACATTCATGACTCCATTCGAACTTGACTTGTTTCTGATTCAATCGTGAGAATGGTTTAGCGATTTTGGAGAAATTCTTGATAAATATCCAAGAATATCCTTATCCCAAAAGCTTCGATCTCGGTCTTTGTTTGGTCATTTCCACTAAACAACGGTTTGTACCTTTGACGGATCTCTTTGCAATTCCATCCCCAGGACACTATGTGTCCCGGAAAGGTAACTTCCTTAAGCCATAATTCGCATTTGCTAAACTTAGCATATAACTTTTGCTCGTAGTGCTTCGGTATAAGTCAAGCGGCTACGATAATCTAGAGGGGGGTGAATAGATTATCTCCATCTTTTCGATTATGCCCTCTTTTTCGAATCAAACAAGCCAGGACAATAGTAAAGGTGCGGGAAGTAAATAACACGCGCGTCGATTTATAGAGGTTCAACCCACCTAGGGCCTAATCCTCCGCCCAAAGATATCCGGGATGGATTTCAAAAAGAAAAAAGATTTTATTAATTACCAAAATTAATACAACACCTTACAACATCACCTTTAAGAGCACCACACTCTTCTTCAACAACACCTTGTATATTACCACAATCTCTTTGAAGATTACCACAATCTTCCTTCACCGGCACCTTGTGAAGATCACCACAATCTTCAATCTTGAAGAACACCAAATTCTTCAAACACCTCAAGAGCACCACACTCTTGAAAACACCTATCACCTAGATCACCCAAGTGTATTCTTTCCACAAGAATACTCACAAGGATGTCTTGTGTTGAATGATGACCAAAATCAAGATTACAACTCAATAATGAATATTACAATTTGAGTGCAACTGTAATCAAGAATAAAAAGCCTAGACCTCAAGATTGTGCAAGTAGGCTTATTACAACAAGAATGCAAAATATGAAAGCTTGGAGAATTTGCAGATTTTTTCTTGTTGTTTTGATTGCTTGTGTTGTTATCTTTGTGTCTTCAAATCATCCTCTATTTATAGAAATTTGATAAAGTAAATCTTGCTGATATGGATGTCCAACGGTACAAATTTTGCTGTCAAAAGATTACAGGGCGAACGGTCGCGTAGAGATAGAAATTTGAAAATAGATCGCACTATTTTACACAGGAGGACCGGTCGACGGGGGTCCCGACCGATTGTCCCTGTGCCCAACCGGTCGAGCTATGCCAAAAACGAGTCCAGGAGTTCTGTTTCAAGAAATGGCTCACGACACCTCTCAATCGACGCCTGGTCGACTGTCGACCCGACGACCGGTCGACCACACAGTCAACCACCTGGTTGGCCGGTCAACTAAATATTTTTCAAAGAAATAGCTTATTCTCTGCTTTTCACAACTTTCAGTGCGGGGATGCCCTATAGGGGCGACGGTTGACCTTAAAACAGAGGAGTTGTCAATATTTGTCGAAAATGATCTTCAAAAAATACTCCGAAAAATTAGTAAAAATATTTTAAACCGATCGGGAGTATTTGGACGATATTAGAAATATTATTTTGATGTAAAAACTCATTAACACAAAATCATCAAAAGTGTTGTCCAATATTTTAGTCGAAAATAAACTTGAATAAATACTCCGGAAAATTAGTAAAAATATTTTAAATCAATTGGGAGTATTTGGACAACATTTATAAACATTGTTTTGGTATAAAAACTCATTTAAACAAAATTATCAAAAGTGTTGTCCAATTTTGTCGAAAATAAACTTGAAGAAATACTCCGGAAAATTAGTAGAAACAATTTAAATCATTTAGGAGTATTTGGACAACATTTAAAAACATTGTTTTGGTATAAAAACAAAATCATCAAAATCATGATAAAACCATTTATCAAACAATCTCCCCCTTTTTGATGATTACAAACCAAAACAATTTTACGAGGTCGATTTTGAAAACAAAATAATTTTACCGGTTTAAAAAAGAACTATCCGTTGTGAGCGACAACATTCCACGCAACATAAACACAAGGACGGGAGTATAGATATACAAAGCATTTAACCAAAAGCTCCCCCTATCAACATGCACAACAAGAGTAATATAGAAGCAATCAACTAAAAGCTAAAAGCTTAGCTTTTACGAATTGAGCTTAAGTATCAAGAGCTTATAATCTCCCCCTGTCAACAAAACATCATTAAACATGAATATGAGTCCATAATACATCAAATGGACTAAGTATGATCCACAACTTATGGCTTTTAATAGCCACAACTTATAGTTTCTTTCTCGAGCTTATTTTAGCTTTTATGAGCTAATGAACTTATAACATGTTTCTTCCCCTTTGGAATCATCAAAAAGAATGTTAGCATGATAAAAACATCATATATTCATATCTAAAGTGCGCAACTAAAACGATGTATCGGGCTATTTGAACATTGAAGCTTATAAACCAAATAGGAGAGAAAAGTCAATCATATGACTTGTAGAAGCTTATGAAAACTCATTTGATTTGCAAAACATTATCTCTATAAATATATAAGACTTTTGAAATCGAGAGAATCATGTAGGTGATGAATTTTTCATTGAAACGTTTTATCGAACACTTGGCGGGCGTCAAAAATTGAAGAAGATATATATAGCCCTTGTAAATATAATCAAGCCAAGTTTTCATCATCAAAAGCAATTTTACAAATATAATCTAACAACAATCATTATTCACAATACAACTATGCAAGAATTCCAAAAAAACAATACATAAGCATTTTCTCTCAAGGTTCCACCCAATTGAGATAAAGGAGTAGAATTCTTACCATTTAATCGGTGAGGATAAGTAACAATGATGATAAACGAGCAATATAATCCCCAAAATATGTAATTTATGCAACAAAACTCATTTGAAGTGAATTATGTGTGAAATTTGCAAAGGGGATTAAAGTAGAGTGAAATTAACCAAAATGGCGAGTATGAGAACATAAATGATTTTAACCAAAAATGCAGAAGCGGGCGACCGGTCCAGTGAGGGCGGCCGGGTCGGCCTCGACCACTGGCCCATGGTTTAGTCTGTTTTGAAAATCAAATTTTAACCAAAAATCCGATTTTTCGCCCCTAAGTTTTAAAATGTGCAAAATGCGGACGTAGACCTCATTCAATATACATTTTGCCATAATCAACCTCAAAATGAGGTAAAAGACTCAGCGGTTAATGAACAAATGTCCGCGAGTTATCTTTGAGACGAAATTAAACGCATCTAAAAAATTTTTGTTTAAGAAACGCCATCCCTTAAAACAATATCGAATCTCAATATGTTTAGTTCGATTATGACGAACCATATTTTAATCACCGGACTTGTTATCCCGAAAAATATGAACGTTTTTGAAATTTTGGATATACAAGCCATAAGAAGAAGTGCCTTTCAAATATTTGAAAATTTCTTTTAACGACACTTTAATGAGATTCGTTGGGATAGTTTTGAAGTCGAGCATATAGATATAAGGTATAGAGAATGTCGAGTCTAAAAGAGTAATAAACGAAGGTAAACATACCTCGAATTTGTTTGTCACCCGATATGCCTTCCTCAACTTTTGTCAATCTTTACATTGGTAGCCATAGAGGTTGAGATGATTCTTCCTTCTTCAATGCCTAACTTCTTCAAAGGTACTATTGTATACTTTGATTGTGAAATATAATCATCTTCTTGGCATTGTTTAACTTGAATTGCAAGGAAGAAATTGAGCTTCCCCATTATGCTTATCTCAAGTTCACCTTGCATCAACTTAGAAAAAATATCTTGCACAAATATTCATTAGTGGCACCAAAAATATTCTCATAAATTTGCACAAGTAAGTAATCTTGCCCTTTTTCAAAAAACAAGGAGAGTAGATCAACTTTACCTCTTGTAAAATCATTTTGCAAAATAATAGCTAAGTCTATCATACCATGCACGGGGTGCTTATTTTAAACCATACAAGGCCTTTTTAAGTTTATAAACATCATTAGGCCTAGAGAAATTTTTAAACCCCGGAGATTGTTTTACATAGACTTCTTCTTGAATAAAACCATTTAAGAAAGCGGATTTAACATCCATTTTGTAAAGCTTGAAGTTTTCTTAAAACAAGAATGGGCAAGTAAAATGCGAATGGCTTCAAAAACATGCTATGGGTGCAAATGTTTCGTCAAAATCAATACCTTCTTCTTGACATTACCTTTGAGCTACTAACCTCCCTTGGTTATCAAACTTGTTCCAAAATACCAAAAATCTCTGCAAAGTCTTAACAAGATGTCTTTGCACAAGAGCATAGTAATATCGAATAGAGATACAATAACAAGTAACACATATTATGCTTTCAAACAATTCATCAAGAGTTTCATAAAAACATGTATGTTCAAATAAGCTTATAGGAAGCTATATAAGGTCTCTTTTGAAATTTGAAAAAATTCTAGAGCATATAGTTGAGAGCATATAGTTGAGACCTCATTTAAAAGAAGCATTTGAACAAGAGTTTTGACAATAAAGAATATGTGCAATCAAATGCATAATTTTGAGAAGTGGATAAAAAATCAAATGTTTTATCAAAACAAATATAATCCTTTACAAGTCTCGGATAAAACAAGCTTTAGAGAATAGTGCCTTTCATAAATCGAAAAATCCTCTTAATGGCACTTATGTGAAATACTTTGAAATAACTTGAAAAACAAGCACATAGGCATATGACAAAAATATATCGAGTCTATAAGATGAATACCAATGATGAGCGTACCTCGATAGTTTATGGTCCTCTTGACACATTATGATATAAATAGCCATTGGTGAGGATACATAAATCCTACACAATACTTAAACAAATTTTGCACAACATTGTGATACAAGTGTAGGCTAAGCAATAAGAGATATCTTAAGTGTACTTATGCTATATAAATACATAAGAGATAATAAACCACATAAGTCTAAGTAAATGCACAAGAGTTTTAAAAACATCATGCAAGGTCTTCTTTTCAAAGAATTTTAAAAACACAAATATATTGAAGACCTTAATAAATATCTGAAAACTCATTTTACAATTAAGGCACAAATAAAAACATTCATAATAATAAAATAAAATGCATATATAAATAGGAGATACGGTTTACCAATTCGCCATTTCCATGTGTTGTTTTTTCCCATTGTTGATTATATCTTCCCCTTTGAAAATCATCTTGTTGATGATAGCTCCTCCGATTGCTCCATTTCCAAGGATTATGTCTTTCACATTGTTGATAGTGTCTTTCTCTTGGAAATTCATTGTGGTGATGTCTTCTCATTTGATCAAATGCGACGATCATTTGATGTCTTCTTGGCGGTATGAATTTTCCTTGATTATTATTCCGTTGGGTACCTAATATGACATTATTTTGTGGTACCGTTAAGTGTTTGGGTCCTTTAGGATTAGCTTTGAGACTTTTAGGTCTCCAAAAATAATTAGAGCTATTTCTAACCTGACAAGTATTTACCGTATGACCCTTTTTACCACAATAGAAGCATGTAGTAATTTTAAAAGTATAATGACCAACATGCTTAAAGACTTGACTATTTTTCAAATGATTAACAACATTAGGCCTATGATCAAGTCCTTGTTTCATTTTATCACAACTATGAACATCAACAATATTGGGCATTTTATTAGTACTCAAGTTGAATTTTAATAAATCCTTTTTCATGCAATCAATATTTTCAACAAGAGTACTATTTTATTTTTCAAGATTTCTAACCTTATCAAGAGTGGTGGTGAAGCACATGATAGTGATTCATAGGAAGTAAATAAAATATCCTTATCATTTTTCAAAACATTGAATTCCTTTTTCAATTTTTTGTATTTAACAAGCAAGCTTTGGAATTCATTTTGAAGTTCATCACAATCATTAAGCAAATCACTATAATCATTTTGTAATTCATTATCATAGGAAGTAGAAGGTTTAGAACTTACTTTGTTTTCTTCGAAGCCCATAAGACAACGTTCATTTTCATCGTCGTCGGAAGTTGTAGGAAGCTCATCCCTTGTTGTTGGATTTGATGTTGTATCCATTGAGAAGTAGATGCTTTTGAGTGGCTCCTTTCATTTCCATATACTTCTTCTAATTTTCTCCATACTTCATGTGCCGATTTAATTCCTACAATATAATCATATTCCAAAATAGTAAGTGAACAATAAATAATATTAAGAGCTTTACCATTTAAGGAGATGATTTTCTTCTCTTCATCATTAAGCTCTTTGAAGCCTTTGGAGGTGTGTGGTGTGTCCATCATCGGAATGGATTCTTCATTAATGACCGTGTTCCAAATATCGAACCCGCAACCTTGTAGATATCATTCTATTCTTTCTTTCCAAAATGTACAATTTTTGGAATCAAATAGTGGTAGCTTGGTGGTGGAGGCGCCGTGAAGGTAGACTTCATTCGTAGCCGATGATCGTTCCTCTTTACTCGCGATGTGGAACGAGCTTGCCAAAGAGTTTGGCTCGATACAACTTGTAAGTCAAGCGGCTATGATAATCTAGAGAGGGGGTGAATAGATTATCTCCATCTTTTCGATTATGCCCTCTTTTTTGAATCAAACAAGCCAAGACAATAGTAAAGGTGCGGAAGTAAACAACACGCGTCGATTTATAGAGGTTCAACCCACCTAGGGCTAATCCTCTACCACCCCAAATATCCGGGATGGATTTCAAAAAGAAAAAGATTTTATTAATTACCAAAATTAATACAACACCTTACAACATCACCTTGAAGAGCACCACACTCTTCTTCAACAACACCTTGGAGATTACCACAATCTCCGTTGAAGATTACCAATCATCCTTCAACGGCACCTTGTGAAGATCACCACAATCTTCAATCTTGAAAAACACCAAATTCATCAAACACCTCAAGAGCACCACACTCTTGAAAACACCTATCACCTAGATCACCCAGTGTATTCTTTCCACAAGAATACTCACAAGGATGTCTTGTGTTGAATGAAGACCAAAATCAAGATTACAACTCAATAATGAATATTACAATTTGAGTGCAAGTGTAATCAAGAATAAAAACCTAGACCTCAAGATTGTGCAAGTGCAAGAACTTGGGCTTATTACAACAAGAATGAAAAATATGAAAGCTTGAAGAATTTGCGATTTTTCTTGTTGTTTTGATTGCTTGTGTTGTTATCTTTGTGTCTTCAAATCATCCTCTATTTATAGGAGAGTCTTCAAGATTGGATCTCCAACATAGGCTCCTCCATCTTCACTTTTGTCTACAAAAGAAGATCACAAGATGTAGAAATAATGTACAAAATTGATAAAGTAAATCTTGATATGGATGTCCAACGGTACAAATTTTCTTTGTCAAAAAGATTACAGGGCGACGGTCGTGTAGAGATAGAAATTTGAAAATAGATCGCACTATTTTACACGGGAGGCGAGTCGACGGGTCCGGCCGGTCCCCCCAACCTGTGCCAACGGTCGAGCTATGCCAAAAACGAGTCCGAGGAGTTACCATTTCAAGAAATAGCTCCCACCGGTCGACGCCCTGTCGACCGGTCAACCGCTGCCGGTCGACCCCGCCGATCGGTCGACCACACTGGTCAACTTGACTATTTTTCGACAAATAGCTTATTCTCTGTTTTTCACAACTTTCAGTGCGGGATGCCCTATAGAGGCGAGGTTGACCTTAAAACAGGAGGAGTTGTCCAATATTTGTCGAAAATGATCTTCAAAAATACTCCAAAAATTAGTAAAAATATTTTAAACCGATCGGTATTTGAACAACATTAGAAATATTATTTTGATGTAAAAACTCATTAACACAAAATCATCAAAAGTGTTGTCCAATATTTTAGTGAAAATAAACTTGAATAAATACTCCGGTAAATTAGTAAAAATATTTTAAATCAATTGGGAGTATTTGGACAACATTATAAACATTGTTTTGGTATAAAACTCATTTAAACAAAATTATCAAAAGTGTTGTCCAATTTTGTCGAAAATAAACTTGAAGAAATACTCCGGAAAATTAGTAGAAACAATTTAAATCATTTAGGAGTATTTGGACAACATTTAAAAACATTGTTTTGGTATAAAAACAAAATCATCAAAATCATGATAAAACCATTTATCAAACACCAACACCATTCTCAAATGACGTTCATGATCCTCTCTCGACTTGGAGTACACAAGCATGTCATTAATGAAAAAACTACAAATTGATCTAAGTAAGTTCGTAAGACTCGGTGCATCTGGTCCATAAATGTTATGGGAGCATTTGTTAGTCAAACGCCATTACTACAAACTCACGATGTCCATACCTAGTTTGGAATCTTTTGTCTTAGGGATGTCTTCCTCCATAATCTTCAACTGACAGTATCCTTGTTGTAAATCAAGTTTTGAGTACACTATGGCTCCTTGGAGTTGGTCTAATAGTTCATCGATCCTCGAAAGGGGATACTTTTCTTGATGGTCACGTTGTTAAGGTCACGATAGTCTATGCACAACCTCAGTGACCCATCCTTTTTCTTGATAAAAAGCATTGGAGCTCCTCATGGTGACGTATTTGGTCTGATAAATCCTTCTTCCATCAGTTTCTGTAACTGAGCTTTTAAATCTTACAATTCCATAGGAGCCATTCTATAAGGTGTTCTTGGTATTGGTGCAGTCCCTGGAAAAATTTCGATGGTGAACTCAATTTCCCTATCGGGAGGGAAAGCTGTGAGTTCTTGTGGAAACACGTCTAAGTATTCTGACACTATGGGCACCTCGTGAATTTGGGTTTCATCCTTAGGTTTGTTAATTATAAACGCTAACTACCCAAGTGCTTCATTAGTGATTGTTTTTTAGCCTTGATGGCCAAAATGATTGGGCCATGAGATTCGTGCCCTTGCTAATAGCTCACTCTTTGGTTTCCCGATTTACATAGCTTAACATTTTTGTGACAATCCATTTGGGCAAAGTGTTCGGATATTCAATCCATTCCCAAAATAATATCATACTCGATATGGATAGTAATATCAAATTAGCATGAAAATGCACATCTTCAATATTAACTTCACATTCGTTATATATGGAGTCGATTATTTGGGTGCGGATCAAATAATACTTTAGCACGGTGGTCGAGATACCAAAAGCGTACCCTCCACCACGTCTTTGCATTCGGGCCTTCTTGCGGCCAAAGCAAATACACGAGTTGGTGCCTTGCTCGGTTATGCAGTCCATTCCCGGGTTTACGAGGTGGTGTGGGTTTGTTCTCGGGGCGGAAAGCGTCACATTTGAGGCATTTCCACTTATTTACCACGAACACGATCAATTGTATGTCCCTTGTGGCGGTGAGAGCAAACTTGGCTTTGCCTGAGGTTATTTCGTTGTTGTTGGCTAATCGATTACGCCGCCCTTTTGTAGGCGATTCGGTTGTTTTTCGATTATTGGCCTCTTCGATCCGATGCCTTGTGTTGAAGTTGCCCATTCGATTCAAACCCGTTTCCACATGAGAGGCTTCCTGTCGCGGTGAGTATGTATCCATTCCCTCTGTCAATAACTGTCTCTGTAGTTCTAATCTCAGCCCTCGAGTAAATTTATACAGTTTGTCCGCCTCGGTGCTTATGGAACCCAAAGTGTACTTTGACAGTCGGTGAAATTCTGATTCGCACTGGACCACGGTCATACTCCCCGACCTCAAATGATGGAATTCATGATGCCTCGCTTCTCGGAACCACCTGAGGAATGTATTGGTCCCTGAATTCTAACAGAAAGTTGTCCCACATCCTTCGGGTTCAGTCTTGTTCCCACCTTCTCTCCACATATTTCCACCAATCACTTGTTGTTCTCTGGTATATCGCAAGGCAACAAAAATGTTTCCTATTTGTTCAAGCCAATCCTCAGCCTTAGCATCGTCTGGTTCCCCTCGAAAGACGGGTGGATCGAAATGCAGGAATCGTTCCAACACCCGATCATGTGCTTCCCACACCGGTTCCTGTACGTTCCGATTTTGTCCAGTTTGTTGATGCATGAATAGTAAGATCTTCTTAATGGCTTGTGCAGTGAGATCGGGCCCAGCAGCTGGGGGAGGTGATCGCAGTTCGGGCGATGGTGTTCTCTCCTATGGAGGGTTAAGGTTTTCCCTGTCCACGTTACGTTGCCTCCATCTACCTCTTTGACCAACCATCTGTGTTTAGAATAATTAGCATCCACTCAACTTATGTTATGAGCTATGGTACAACGATCAATGATGCATAATATCTAATTTGACAAACCAATTATATTAAATGTAAGTACAATCATATTAAGACAATTGCAAGAGTTGTGTTATGAAATATTACATTTGAATTATAATAACTCGGTCAAATGTCACATAGTAGCATTACAATCCGTTATGTGCGAAACTTCGTGATTACAGAGTTTTGATGTATAAAGAAGGGCACAACAAGAAAGGCTAATCTAATCGATGATGGCGCTATGAGCATCATCGTCACTATGGTCAACCATATCATTTGCTGGAGCCGAATCTTCCTGCCATTCTTCCGGGTCCTATAGAATGTTCATTGGGTCCATTTGAGGATCACCTTCTGAATCTTCTTCGGGTTCCTCTTCTGGATCTTCCTCCGGGTCTTCCTTAAGATCCTCTTCCGAATATTCTTCTAGTTCTTTTTTATTCTCTAGGACTATCTCCGGAGCAATATTGATGGCCTCCAAAACCCTATTTCATAGTAATTGAACTTGTGCCTTGAAATCTGCCTGGTTTAACGATATTTGCTCTTCCTGGGTCTCTACTTGAATTTGTAGAGACATGACTTGATTTTGTAATAACGCTCTTGTCCTATCCGCGTCGTTGATGGTTCCCAGGTGTTGTATCTTATATTGTTTCACGTTGATGATTAGCCAGGTGTTTGAACCGATCAATCTTTTCTTGTGGTTCGTGGTTGACCAATACTTGTTTTTGATATTTTTCATTTTCCCAAAATGCGTCCCTCGTTTTTTGGTCAAGTCGCTCCTGAAGCACTTGTATTTGATCCGTGCACGCTCGTATAGTTCTATGCAGTTCCTCGAGTTAATTAGTGAGGGCGTTCCCCTTACCGTGCATGTAGGTTAGACTGTCTTCTAACGGTCGGGTGCGTTCTTTGCTCTGCTTTGAATTGGGAGTCGGTTTGCACGAATCTGCGCGTGCGATGTAAATTTGCCTCCTTATGGTAGTCTCTCTCAGCGGTTAATTCATACACCATCGACCATGTTGGGAATTCGGACGCCATTCCTAAACAAAACACAACTAGCCTTTGTCAAATTTAAGAATATGATACTAATCATGGCAAAGTATTTAGTAAGAAATTACTCACTCAGTCAGGTCTTCTCTGTGGGGTATTATTACAAGCTTTCGAACCATCAAGTTTTGGCGCTGTTGCCGGGGATTGTGATATTAGAAACACTTTATTTTTGTTAATCTAGTCATTTTTTATTTTATTATTGCTTTTCTTTTTATCTATCTTTGTGAGCTTTGTTTAACAATTCCCATCTTTATTTACTGCAGTGTATTCTACTCGTCATCGATCTTTGGAAAGCGAAAGCCGCCGGTAGTGAGGCCAATACGGAAGGAAGAATTAATACAGGCTACGAGGAGGATATAGATGAAAGCAAAGATTTTTCTATAGCGGAATGATCTCTTCATTCACTCAAGCACGATGAAACCTTATACGATACTTGGAAAGATTTAAGGAATTCTTTGTGAAAGTGCCCACCATGGCTACCTATTTGGATGCAAGTCCAAACATTCTATAATGGCTACTTTCTTCAACAAGACAAATTATCGATGCAAACGGGGGGAACTACGAATAACAAAACGCTAGAAGCCGCTCGAGGATTTGATCGAAGGAATGGCCATGAACGGCTACCAATAGAAATCCATACGAGGTAAGACTAATAGGTCGGTGGATGTGTATAATGCGGATCGGTGGTTCGCTAGCGCACAAGTCAAAGCTCTAACCTAAAAGATTGACGAAATGGTAACTCAAAACCACCACTACAAGTTTTATCATGCAAAACTTGTGGAAGATCACATAATCACTAAGAATGTCCCCACTTGAATACCGCCAACCGCATGTGGATTATCTAGGTAACCAATCACGACCTTCCCAACATAATCCTTTTAGTAATACATATAATCCAGGATGGCGTCAACATCCAAACATTAGTTGGATCAATCAAGGTCAATGACGACCTAACCCAAATGCACTCTCAACTCAAATGCACCTCCGGTTTCCAACCACGAAAACCAAACTTGGAGGATCTATTGGCCAAGTTCATCGAAACAACGAAACCCGTTTCACGGTCATCAAACATCACTACGGAACCAAGAAGCGTCTATTCTCAACTTGGAAAATCAAATTCGCCAAATTGCCAAAATGATTTTGGAAAGGCCGCAAGGAAGTCTACCAAGCAACACAGAACCAAATCCGTGGTAACAATTAAAAGCAATCACCTTAAGAAGCGGAACAAAACTAGATGAGGTGCGGATGCGGAAGTTGAGCCGATAAATCCCCTGTGCAACACAAAGGCGAACAAGTAGCCAAAGATGCAAAGAAAAAGATGATACCAGAATACCAACCACCGTCCCATATCTGAGCCGGTTGCAAAAATATAAACACGACGATCAATTCGGTAAGTTTTTAGATTTGTTCAAACAATTGCACATAAATATTCCTTTTATTGAAGCCCTTTCGCGAGATGCTTAAATATGCCAAGTTTTTGAAAGATCTCCTCTCGAATAAAAAAGAAGCTCAAGGAATTATCCATTACCTCAAAATAAAAGATCCGGGGAGTTTTACTATTCCTTGCAATTTTAATATAATTTGTGGATTGGGCATTGGCCGACTTAGGAGCTAGCATAAATTTGATGCCTTATGATTTGTTTAAACAAATGGGTCTAGGAACCAAAAGCCACTAGGATGAGTTTACAATTAGCCGAAAGGTCTATTAAATATCTAGAGGTATTGTCGAAGATGTTTTGGTCAAGGTCGATAAATTTATATTTCTTGTTACTTTTGTGATCCTTGACATGCATACTAACGTTGAAGTTCCATTAATCTGGGCGTCCATTTTTGGCTACCGCTAAAGCGATTATCGATGTGCATGATGGAAAATTAATCTTACAGTCGATGATGAACAAGTTATCTTTCAAATTGCTACATCAATGAAAAATTCAATAGATAAAGATGACTCTTGTTTTTCCATTGAGTTCATTGACATGGACATAGCTAATTATTTACCAAGCATGATTTTTAATGAGTTTTGGAGACTTGTATTATTGAGTGCGGGGTGTAGGCGAGGAAAATTCCTTTCTTAGGGAATCGGTGCTCGCGTTGGAGTCAAACACACCCGAGACGCCAAAAAGAATTCGAGAAAATTGAAAAATCACAAGTGGGGCATAGCAAACCTTCCATTGAGGGCCCACCTCTTTTGGATTTGAAAAAATTGCCGGAAGCATCACGGGTATGCTTTTCTAGCCGATGATTCCAAACTCCCGTAATTATTTCCTCTAATCTATCCTCACATCAAAAGGATAAATTGTTGCGATGTGCGAACAACAAAAGGCCATCACTTGGAAAATCTCCGACATTCAAGGATTAATCCCTCATTTTGCACTCACAAAATTCTAATGGAGGAAAATTTCAAACTGATTGTTCTACCTCAACGATGCTTGAATCCAAATATGAAAGAGGTAGTCAAGGCGGAAGTCATCAAACTACTTGATCTTTGGGCTCATCTACCTCATCTCGACGTGATAATTGGGTGAGCCGGTTCAAGTGGTCCCAAAGAAAGGCGGAATGACGGTGGTCCCGAATGAGAAAAATGAAATTATCCCAATGAGAACGGTAATAGATTGGTGAGTTTGCACCGATTACCAACGACTTAACGATGCTACTCGCAAGGACCATTTTCCTTTACCGTTCATTGATCAAATGCTTGAAAGATTATCTGCTCACCTTTACTATTGCTTTCTTGATGGTATGTCGGTTATTTTGAGATTAAATAGCAGGAGGACGGAAAAAAACCACTTTCACTTGTCCTTACGGTACTTTTGCCTTAACGCATGCCTTTGATTATGTAATGCGAAGCCCACGTTTCAACGGTGCATGCTTGCCATCTTTGATGAGCTTGTGGAAGAAATCATGGAAGTCTTCATGGATGACTTCTCGGTCTTTCTGGGGATAATTTTGATGGTGCAAAAGTCCTTGTTCTTTGCGAAGAAACTAATCTGGTTCTCAATTGGGAAAAATACCATTTCATGGTGCAGAAGGAATAGTTTTGGGGCATAAAATTTCTTGCGGGCATTGAAGTTGACAAGGCAAAGTCGAGACAATCTCCAAATTGCCACCATCTACCTCGGTGAAGGCAATTCTAAGCTTTTGGGACACGCTGGTTTTATATGCGCTTCATCAAAGACTTTTCAAAAATCGCCCGACCACTCACTCGCATACGGAGAAGGATGTAGTTTTAACATCAATGATGAATGCTACAAGCATTCAATATTCTAAAGAAAAACTCACTAATTCTCCCATTATGTTGGCCCCGGATTGGTCCCACCATTCGAACTCATATGTGATGCTAGCAACTATGTCGTGGGTCGGTCTTGGGCAGCGAAATGAAAAACATTTCCGGCCAATTTACTACGCAAGTAAAACCTTAACTCAGCTCAATCAAATTACACCACTCTTTGAGGAGTTACTTGTAGTGGACTTTGCTTTTGACAAGTACCATTCATACTTGATCTGTCAAAAGTCATCGTCTACAAGGATCACTCGCTGCGCTACTTGCTCGATAAGAATGATCAAAGCGCGGTTGATTCGATGGGTCCTTTTACTTCAAGAATTTGATATGGAGATAAAAAACAAGCGGGGTGCCAAAATCTTGCCTTAATCACTTATCTCGACTTGAGCACTCCGGCACCGACAAACAACACAATGTACATATCAATGACTCCTTTCCGGATGAGCAACTCTTTGCCCTTAACTCAAGTTTTATTGATATTCCTTGGTTTGCGGATTTTGCTAACTATCTTGCGGGATGAGTTTTACCCAAAGGGATGACCCATCAACAAAAGAAAAATTCTTTTTGGACCTCAAATATTATATTTGGGGCGATCCCCACCTTTTAAATTTGTGCCGATCAAATTATACTAAAATGTGTAGCAATCTACGAAACAATCTCCATACTTGATCATTTACACAAAGGACCTACCGTTGGACACTACCAAGCAAACACTACGACACGCAAGGTTCTTGAGTCGGGTTTTTATTGGCCCACACTATTTAAAGGCGAAAAGTCGTTGAACAATGTGATAATTGTCAACGAGCGGGGAATATTTCGAAAAAATGAAATGCCCCAAAATGGTATTCTTGTTTGTGAAATTTTTGATATTTGGGGTATTGATTTCATGGGACATTTTCCTACTTAGTTTGGTAATAAATATATCCTGGTAGCCGTTGATTACGTGTCTAAAAGGGTAGAGGCTCAAGCATTACCAAAAAATGATGCTCGGGTGGTGATACATTTTCTCAAAAAACTTTTTACTCGATTCGGTACTCGAAGAGCCATCATTAGTGATAGAGGCACACACTTTTGCAATAATCAATTTGAAAAATGTTAAAACGTTATGGTGTCACACATCGAGTCGCTCACGCTTATCACCCCCAAACTAGTGGTCAAGTTGAAGTGTCTAATCGAGAATTAAAAACGAATCTTAGAAAAAATGGTTGGACACACCCGTAAGGATTGGTCACTCGAAGCTTGATGATGCCGCTTTGGGCTATAGAATGACTTTCAAAACTCCGATAGGAACTACCCCATACCAACTCGTCTATGGTAAGGCATGTCATTTGCGGTCGAGCTTGAACTAAAGCCTTTTGGCCTATTTGTCTATGATTTTTCAAGTGCGGGGAATAATCGTTTATTGCGGTTAACGAACTTGAATGGAAAAAATCGAATACGAGAATCGAGAATTTACAAGGAATGAACAAAGCTATGGCATGACAAACATATTAAGCAAATGAGGAAATTCAACCTGGTGATCAAGTTCTACTTTTTAATTCCCGACTCGGTTATTCCCAGGTAAATTAAAATCCCATGGTTCGGCCCATTCAACTTTGTCACTCAAGTATTCCCTTATGGGACCGTGAAATCTCGCACAAGGAGATGGATACCTTCAAAGTAAATGAACATAGTTTGAAGCCCTATTTTGGAGGCAACATCGATGATAATTACCGATATTCTATCCATCTTGATGCCCCCTCTAAAATCACCACACGATTAGGGGTAAACAACCCGGACTATATGACTTTGAATAAGCCCTACCGGGAGGCAACCCGATGAATTTTGTGTGTTCCTTCGTTTTCAATTTTTTTATTTTTACACAAATCCTTGGGGTTATTTTTTTCTAAATACTTGGGATAGCTTTTATTTTTTTCTTTTCACATTTAAAAAAATTGGCCCAAACTGGTGGTAGTGTCGCCCAACACTGGCCGTGTTCGGGCCCAAAATTTGTTCGCCACAAACAGCCCACAGCACGACCTGGCCGTGTCTCTGACACGGGTAGTGTGCGGACTGTTTAAAACAACCCCAATCGGCCCCCACCCCATTTCCCCAATTTTCTCCCCTCAAATCCTATTTTCTTCCCAAAACTCCCCCAAATTCTTCCTAATCTTCACATCAAACCTCAAATCTTCCACAAATACACCATCTCTTCCCTCTTTTAAACACTTTCACCTATTACTTTTCTCCAAGTTGGGTAGATTGTGGGATTTGGACTCATCTATTGTGGGTCTTCACTAAGGTAAGAATTTTTTTTATCATGTTCAATTTCATATTCTTCATGCCTAGTTGTAATTTCTCTTATTTGGATTATTTCATAAATTTTGCATTTTTAGGGATTTTTGTGATGTTGTGGTTGAGAGTGCTTATGTGAAAATTGGTTTGGCCTCATGTACTTATGGATATTTTCTTGCTCTTTTGATGAAATAATGTAATCTCCCTTGTTTGTATTTTCTTGCTATTTTTGAAACAATATGATGATCATATATTGATATAGTGGTTTGTTGTTGTTTGCTTGATGAAATATTCATAATTTGTATCACATGATACTCCTTCAATCGAGTCCATGATCTTCTTTCTTGGCCATACTCTTTTTTGCTCGGTGAGTCTTCACTTCGATCTTGATTGACTTCTTGTATTTTCGAGGCATAGGCTGACTTGACTCAAATTGTTCATTTATCTATTACAATACAAATTACAAGGAAAATGGGGTGCCAACTTTCTAGTCTAAGTTTTACATGGCATTCATCAAAATCTAAACAATAAATTTCCCAACAATTTCCCCCTTTTTGATGATGAAAAAAATGAAGAGAAGAGGGCCGGTCGGTGAGGGGCCGGCCAGTCGGACCACCCCGTGGCCGGTCGGACCACCCACAACCTATCCTGGATCGCACTAATTTCTTTCAAACATTCGAAATCTTATACGAGGCAACAGTGCATACTATGTAATTTTGTGACATCAAAATTGTGCCGTTTGAAATTCTTATCGGCAATATTTGCTTTTGATTTTTGTACAATATTTCTACATCTTGTGATCCTCTTTTTGTAGACAAAAGTGAAGAAGGAGGAGCTATGTCTATGAAGACTCTCCTATAAATAGAGGATGATTTGAAGACACAAGATACAACACACAAGCATACAACACAACAAGAAATCTGCAAAATTCTCAAAGCTTTCATTTTTACATTCTTGTTGTAATAGCTAAGTTCTTGCACTTGCACAATCTTGATGTCTAGGATTTTTGTTCTTGATTACACTTGCACTCAAAGTTTGTATACTTCATTTATTGAGTTGTAATCTTGAATTTTTTATCATCAAAACAAGATATCTTGTTAGTGTTCTTGTGGTAAGAACACACTTTGGTGATCTTAGGTGTTGAAGAGTGTGGTACTCTTCTTAGGTGTTGAAGGAGATTGTGATAATCTCCTTGAAGGTGTTGTAAGAAGATTGTGGTAATCTTCAAAGGTGGTGTTGTAACAATTGTGGTAATTGTTAATAAAATCTTTTTTTTTTTTTGAAATCCACTTGGATATCTTAGGGGTGGTAGAGCACGTAGTCCCTAGGTGGAGTGAAGCTCATAAATCATCGAGTGTTGTTTAATTTCCACATTTACATTCTTGTCATTTACTTGTTTATTCGAAAAAGAGGGTGATTTGCGAAAAATCAGCATAATCTATTCACCCCCTTCTAGATTCTCGTAGCCACTTGGACTAACAAGTGGTATCAAAGCCAAACTCTTTGGCTAGCTCGTTTCGAGTAAAGAGAGAAGATCCATGTCTACGAACGAAGCTTATCTCACCACCGGCGCCTCCACCAACAAGCCGCCACTATTCGACGCCAACAACTACGCATTTTGGAAAGACCGTATGGAGTGCTTTCTACAAGGGTGTGGATTTGATATTTGGAATGTGGTCATTGAAGGAGTTGATCAACCAACCAAGAAATTGGAGGACGGCACCTCGACTCCCAAACCATTCAAGGAGTTCGATGAAAATGACAAGAAGGCTTTCTCTCTAAACGGTAATGCCTTAAATATTTTACATTGCTCTCTTACATACAGTATAATCGTATAAGAGGCATAAGGTCGGCACATGAAGTTTGGGAAAAATTAGAAACCATCTATGAGGCGGAAAGAAAGTGAAGCAAGCAAGAAAAACAATGCTTATGAAAGACTTTGAAAATTTCAATGCATGATGGTGAAAGCATATAAAAAATGGTGGAAAGGCTTGACAACATTGTCAATCCTCTTGTGGCTCTTGGAGGTCATCTCAAGAAGAAGACAAGGTGACCAAAGTGTTAAACGCCCTTCCCGGCTCATGGTCAGAAAAGGTGGCGGCTATCACGGAAGCACAAAATCTCGAGACACTCAAATTCGATGAGCTCATCGAGAACCTCCTCATCTCGAAGTCTATCTCAAGGAGAGGAAAAATTCCAAACTATCCATCAATCAATCGGGTATGCAAAATATTCCTAAAGGTCTTGCATCTTCTTCTAATAATGCATATTTGATATTGATGAGGATGATGAGAAAGCGACCGCAACTTGTTCGTAAATTTGCAAAATTTGTGAATAAAAATAAGGCGAGAAAACCGAGACAACTCGTGTTTTAAATGCGACGAAAATCCGGGCACTTCATAGCCGATTGGCCAAAACTTGAGGAGGAGGAACAAAAAAGAAGAAGAAGCCTTTTCCGAGAAAAAAGGCTCTAAATACGGAAGTCAAAACTTGGGATGAGCTACTTGAAACAACCGATGAAGAAGGAGAATCAGAACATGGTCTTATGGCCATAGGCAGCGAAAAAATAACGAGTGCGCTCTAATGCTTCATCCTCTTCTTTAGTTGATGATTTACAATGTGATTTTGATGAATTACAAAATGAGTTTCAAAATTTGATTGTTAAATACAAGACTTTAAAAAAGGAACATAAAGAGCTTACATTAGAAAAGGATAAATTGTTTACTTATTATGAATCTCTTGATAAAGCTCATGTTATTACTCTTACTAAAGTCCGTACTCTTGAAACCGAAAAACAAATGCTCACAAATGATCTTGAATGTTTGAAAAAGGATGTGCATCGTTTTAACTTAAGTCGTATAAAGTTACAAAAATTTTAGATGCACAAAGAGGTGAGCATTCTAAATTAGGACTTGGTATAAACCTTTTCAACCTCTTTCAAAAAAAAGACCAGGTTCGACTTTTGCGTGCTTTAGTAGTGCCCATAATCTTATTTGTTTTTATTGTGGAAAAGTTGGTCACTATGTTAGTCATTGTAAATTGAAGAATCATTTTATCTTTGTTTGGAGACCCAAAGGTCTCAAGGCTAACCCATGGACCCCCAAAACTATAGGGTACCTAAAAATAATTCTTTTGTAGGTCATAGGGGCTATAACAACTATGGAGGATTCAAAATGGCTCGTGGACGATGGGTGTTGACGCCATATGATCGGAAAGAGAGACTTTTTACCAACATCAAGCTCGAAGAGGGTATGGTCATGTTCGACAATGACAAAGGAAGAATTCTTGGAAATGGAGAAATTGGTAACTCTTCTTTCTCTCTTAGTAATGTTCTCTTAGTAGAAGGGCTTAAGTTTAATTTGATAAGTGTTAGCCAACTTTGTGATTCAAATTATAATGTTATTTTTAATAAAGAAAAATGCCTTATTTCCAAAAATGATAAAATTATTTGTGAAAGCGATTAGAAAAGGCAATCTTTACAAAATTTGTACAAGTGGTTTGGTTAGTCAAATGTTTCTTGTCTTGTTGCCAATAATGATTTAACTAGTTTATGGCATAGGCGACTTGGACATGTTGGATATAAAATTTTCAAATTATTTACAAAAACCAACATGTAAAGGACTACCCAAATTGAATTTTGAAAATCTTGGCTTATGTGACACTTGTGAAAAGAACAAATTAGTTAAGAGTAGTTTTAAGCCCAAAACCAAACCAAGCCTCTACAACTTCTTCATTTAGATTTGTATGAGGATATTAGTGCGGCAAGTCTAAGTGGAAAACTTTACATTTTGTTATAGTTGATGATTTTTCTAGATATACTTTGGCTCTATTTCTTACAAATAAAAGCAATGTCGTTAATGAGTTTGTTAAATTGTGTAGACTTATTGAGAATGAAAAAGAAGATACTATTAAGTCTATTCAAAGTGATCGAGGTGGAGAATTTGATGGAGAATTTAGAGTCTTTTGTAAAACCAAGGGATATAGTCATAATTTTTCGGCTCAAGGACACCTCAACAAAATGGAGTAGCGAAAGGAAGAATCGAACACTTCAAGAAATGAGTCGGTGCATGCTCAATGAATTTTCACTTCCAAAATATTTTTGGGCGAAGTTGTAAGTACTGTTTCTTTGTGTCATTAATCGAGTTTATATTCGTCTAACAAGAATAAAACTCCATATGAGCTTTGGAAAGGAAGAACTCCAAATATTAGTTATTTCAAAATATTTGGATGTAAGTGTTTTATTTTGAATACTAAGGATCAATTGGACAAACTTGATCCAAAGGCGATGAAGGAATATTTATGGGGTATTCAACCAAAAGCAAAGCATATCGGGTTACAATAAAACTAGTGGGGTTGTTGAAGAATCCATCCATGTCAAATTGATGAAGCTTGGTGTTGAAAGGATATCGATGATGAAAGTGATGAAGAGGATATTGTTGAACCCGTTGTTCAAGATGATGCTCAAAATGATCAACCTTCAAGCTCAATGTTCCTCGAAAGACAAAGGTGATACTTGGATCTTCCGTAGCATTGAAATTTAAGGAGATCACCCAAAAGATCTTATTATTGGTGATCCCCTTGATAAAGTAATGACTCGAGGAAAATTTGTCGAGAAAGCTCTTATATCTCAAAAAGAGCCTAAAAATGCTAAGGAAGCTATTGAAGATGAGGATTGGTTTTAGAAATGCAAGAGGAGTTGAATCAATTTGAAAGGAATGATGTATGGAAATTAGTACCTTGTCCTCCATCTCAAACCATTATTGGTACAAAATGGGTATTTCGAACAAGCTCGATGACCAAGGCCAATATTGTTCGAAATAAAGCAAGGTTAGTAGCTCAAGGTTATTGTCGAGAAGAATGTATTGATTATGATGAAACATTTGCACCCGTAGCACGTTTAGAAGCTATTCGTATTTTACTTGCCTATTCTTGCTTTAAAAATTTCAAGCTTTACCAAATGGATGTAAAATCCGCATTTTAAATGGTTTTATTCAAGAAGAAGTCTATGTAAAACAACCTCCGGGGTTTGAAAAATTTTCCAGGCCTAATGATGTTTATAAATTTAAAAGGCCTTGTATGGTTTGAAACAAGCACCCGTGCATGGTATGATAGACTTAGCTCTTTTCTTTTGCAAAATGGTTTTACAAGAGGTAAAGTTGATACTACTCTCTTTGTTTTTGAAAAAGGGCAAGATTGCTTATTAGTGCAAATTTATGTTGATGATATTATTTTTGGTGCTACTAATGAATCCTTGTGCGAGAAATTTTCTAAGTTAATGCAAGGTGAATTTGAAATGAGCAAGATGGGGAGCTCAACTTAACTTCCTTGGATTTCAAATTAAGCAATGCCAAGAAGAATTTATATTTCACAATCAAAATATACAAAGGAGCCTTTGAAGAAGTTTGGCATTGGAGAAGGAAGAATCGTCTCTACCCCATGGCAACAAACGTCGAGATTGACAAAGATGAAAAAGGCAAGCGGTTGATGAATCCAAATATCAAGGTATGACTGGTAGTTTACTTTGTTTAATCGCAAGTAGACCGGATATTCTTCATGCGCCGTATGCTATGTGCTCGTTTTCAAAGCAATCTCAAAGAATCTCATATGAGTGCTTAGTTAAAAGGATTTTTCGATATTTGAAAGGCACTATTGAATATGGTTTATTTTATCGAAGAATGAAAATTTTTCTCTTAAAGGTTATAGTGATTTGGATTATGCGGGAAATATTGATGATCGTAAAAATACTTCCGGATCATGTCAATTTCTAGGTGATTGCCTAGTTTCTTGGTTTTCAAAGAAACAAAATCACATGTTTCAAACGGCCGAATATATTTCAGCGGCCTTTTGTTGTACTCATTTGCTTTGGATGAAACAAACTTTAGCGGATTATAAATGTTCTTTTGAAAGTGTTCCTATTTTTGTGATAACATATCCGCTATAAATATTGCTCAAAACCGGTTCATCATAACCGTACTAAACACATTGAGATTCGACATCATTTTCTAAGGGATTGTGTTTCTAAGCGTATAATTGAGATATCTTTCGTACCATCTCAAGATCAATTAGCGGACATTTTTACAAAACCGCTATCTTCGAGACTTTTGCGTCAATACGAACACGGTTAGGCATAATGCATATCAAATGAGGTTTACGTTTGCATTTTGCACGTTTTTAAAACTTAGGGCGAAAAATCAGATTTTTGGTTGAAAATTTGGATTTTGGAAAACCGAATGAGACAGATGGGCTGCACAGGGTGAGGGCAACCGATCGGACCTCACCTCGATCGGTCGCCCTCACCATCGGCCGATGCCGCCATGCCTTTGTCATTTGTGGTTAAATACGGTTTTGTCTTGAGACTTAGCCATTTTGGCTCAAATTATCCATTTTTCGTCCCCTTCGCCAAATGCACACAAATTTCACTTCAATTTTGTTTTCTTGCATACATTTCATATCTTGGATGTAATTAGGCTCGATTATCATCATCATTGCTCATCTTTATCGATTGAATGATAAGAATTCTACTTCTTTTGCTCAATTAGGTTGAACCATTGAGTTTTTGGCTTATTTGTAGTTTTATTGATGGAAGTTTCATATGATTGGGATGAGCTTATTAATTATGATGTATTGAATGGTGTTTTGAACTGATTTGGTGATGAAATATTTTGGCTTGATTCATTTACAAGGGCATATACAACTTCTTTTATTTTCACGCTCACAAAGTGTTCGATGAATTGTCATAAAAAAATTTCAACTTATACATGACTCATTTGCTTTCAAATGTCTTATATATTTATTGAGATCATGTTTTATCAATCAAATGAGCTTTTGCAAATCAAATGATCAATATTTCCCTTTTTATTTGGAATTTAAGCTTCAATTTTCAAAACGCTCGATAAATCGATAAACTTAGCACTTTGATATAATTGTATGATGTTTTTATCATGCTAACACTCTTTTGATGATTCCAAAGGGGAGAAACAAGAAAAATGCTCATATGCTCAAAGAAGCGAAAATAAGCTCGCATAAAAGCTTTAAGCTAGGGCTCTCAAAAGCCAAAAGTTTGTGAATATTACTTAGCCATTTGATGTATTGTGGACTTTTATGTTGACTAATGATGTTTTGTGACGAGGGGAGCTTCTATGCTCAAATAATTCAAGCTTGTTTTGTAAAAGCTAAGCTTTTAGCTTTTAGTAGGTTGCTTTTATGCTTGTTCTTGATATGCATATTGATAGGGGGAGCTTGTGCAAAAATGTTTTGAAAAATATTTGCTTCTATCCTTGTGTGTCTCACTTTTGATAAATCTTGCTTGTAATGGATTGATATCTTAGAAATAGGAAAATATGTTTCGTTTTAAAATCGATTCCTAAAATTGTTTTGGTTTGTAATCATCAAAAAGGGGAGTTTGTTAGAAAAATGTTTTTATCAAGATTTTGATGATTTTGTTTATGTTGGACCTCTTTTGTTTGTCCCCACAAACCAACACGAGTCTTTTCTAATGCTTTGTCTCGCTCACCACCCAAAACTTCCCGGGTCACCCATGTGTCTAGGCCAAGCATTTCTATGTAATGAGCACCGAGGAAAAGAAGATGCATCCAAATCATATCTTTAAGCTATCCTTTAAATGATTCACGAGTTCGAAAAATTTTTTAAAGCCCATTTATCTTTGGACCAAATAATCCCCCCCTTCTCTAGGCTCGATCTTGTCCCTGTCGCCAAACTTCCTCCGGTTCTAACGCCAAATTCAAGCATTCACGTCTCGATTCAACCTACACCTTTTCGATGCAACTTATCCGGCCATCACCGCCGATTTCCACCAACAACCTACATTTTCGTTCGGTCCATTTTTACCTCGATTCCGGCCAACTTGGCAACCTTTGATTCACCAAAACAATGTTTAACCTACACCTTGATTCCAGGCAAATTACTACCCTTGATTGATTTACCTCCGATTCTCGGTTCCGCTCTGGCAATCTCTTTGTTTTTACTAATTTGTTGGACCTCTGTATTTGGCTTGTCCCCAAACCAACACGTCTTTTCTATTTGTCCTCACTCAGCGCGCCTGGAAAATTCGGTCACCCATCCCATGTCTCTCCCGGCCAATCACGCTTAACCTCGGGTTTCTATGTAATGAGCACCGAGAAAAGAAGATGCATTTGGTATAGGTAGTCCAAATCATATCCTTTAAGCTATCCTTTAACTATGCAATCAACTCACGAGTTCGAATCGCGGGCGCGCCTGTTTTTAAAGCAATTGCGGGCGGGATCTTTGGACCAAATCAGCAGTTTAAATGAGTTTTTATACCAAAACAATGTTTATAAATGTGTTCCAAATACTCTAAATGATTTAAAATATTTTTACCAATTTTTGGAGTATTTCTTAGAGTTTATTATTCGATAAAAATTGTACAACACTTTTAATGATTTTGTGTTAAATGGTTTTTCACCAAAACAATGTTTATAAAAGTTGTTCAAATACTCCCAATTGATTTAAAATGTTTTTACTAATTTTTTGGAGTATTTCTTGAAGTTTATTTTCGACAAAAATCGGACAACATTTCAATTTTGAGGTCGGCCGGTTGAGCAAGCGGTCGAAAACAAGAGATGAAAACACGAAATCGAACACTCTGGATTGAAAAAAATGAAGAGGGGACCGGTCCGGTGAGGGCCAGTCGGACCCCACCGTGACCGGTCGGACCCCACAACTTTGTCTGGATCGCACTAATTTCTTTCAAGCGTTCGAAATCTTATACGGGGCAACGACAGTCAGCCATGTAATTTTGTGACAAAAAATTGTGCCGTTTGAAATTCTTATCGGCAAGATTTGCTTTTGATTTTTGAACAATATTTCTACATCTTGTGATCCTCTTTTTGTAGACAAAAGTGAAGAAGGAGGAGCTATGTCTATGAAGACTCTCCTATAAATAGAGGATGATTTGAAGACACAAGATACAACACACAAGAATACAACACAACAAGAAATCTGCAAAATTCTCAAAGCTTTCATTTTTACATTCTTGTTGTAATAACCTAAGTTCTTGCACTTGCACAATCTTGAGGTCTAGTTTTTTGTTCTTGATTACACTTGCACTCAAAGTTTGTATACTTCATTTATTGAGTTGTAATCTTGAATTTTTTATCATCAAAACAAGATATCCTTGTTAGTGTTCTTGTGGTAAGAACACACTTGGGTGATCTTAGGTGTTGAAGAGTGTGGTACTCTTCATAGGTGTTGAAGGGAGATTGTGGTAATCTCCTTGAAGGTGTTGTAAGAAGATTGTGGTAATCTTCAAAGGTGGTGTTGTAACAATTGTGGTAATTGTTAATAAAATATTTTTCTTTTTTTGAAATCCACTTGGATATCTTAGGGGTGGTAGAACATGTAGTCCCTAGGTGGGGTGAGGCTCTATAAATCATCGAGTGTTGTTTAATTTCCGCATTTACATTCTTGTCATTTACTTGTTTATTCGAAAAAGAGGGTGATTTGCGAAAAATCGGCATAATCTATTCACCCCCTCTAGATTATCGTAGCCACTTGGAATAACAGATCTTTCCTTTCTTGCACGATCTATATATTCAATATTTTTGGGTAGAGTCTAGGTTTAAAGCCTCTACCTCCACCACTTCTTCCTCCTCCTCTGGGCGTATATTGTACCGGAGTCTTCTTCTTACCAGCTGAGTGACTGCTAGTAGTCTGCTTCCTATCAGCTTCTTCGCACAGCTTTAGACCTTTCTCCCAGTACAAGTCCCAGGCTTGGGCTATGGACATATTTTTGAAGTATCCTTCGGATTCGAGCGTTTTGAACTCTTCAAGCGATCTTGGCTCTTGTCCGTCATCTCGAATGGCATCGTATCTTTTCTGTGGAATGCCTCGAACTATTTTACCATTTCTTCAACACGGGCATCCGTTCTCTTGTCGAACTCCTCCATCTCTCGCTTCTACAATTTTTCTCTTTTGAGACATAGGCTGTAGGAGTGTTGGAGCGGTAGAGTCACCGGAAGTTTGCTTGATTATGCTAGTTGTGACATAACCTTGTTGAGGGTAGGTGCAAGCATTAATGTCACATCCTTTGGCCTTTCCCCTCAATAGCTTTTCCCTTCTCCTTCCTCTTTTCATCAATGTCTTTTTTTTCTTTTTCAACAATTTGTGTCTTTCTTCTCCTCAGCAATTTCTCTCTTTCAATATATTTAGGTATTCCTCTTCCCCATTTTGGCATCATCAAAGGAGAGAGGAACCCCTGAAACAACCTGCTAGCATGAAGTCCGGTTGGGCGATAGCGAAATTTTGCTTGGAGTCTGCTGCGGAGTATGATGCTTTCGAAATTACGAGCGGGTGGATTTGAACTCGGCTGCCACGGTTTCATTTCAGCCATGATAAGGTTGAATTTGGCATTCATATTCTCCTCAACACGCATAAGTTTTTTTTTTCTCAGTGAAATTCACGCGACAACTCCATTTTTACTTTGTATGAGAGGCATGCATTACATCAATATTTTCTGCATCCTTCGCCATGTATCGGCATTATCGGCGCTCCCGGACTAGCATTTTGTTGTACAATGCTTTAAAATATTTGACTTGTTCATATCGCATTGTACTCTGGTGCTAACACCATTCCCTGATTCTGACCACTATGCCTCGCAAGTCTGCTTTGTGAGGTTGGCATCCTGTTGTCGGCCGCATATATAGTGAGGCTGGTGCGTTCAATCTTCTCAATCTCACCAAGGATTTTCTTGAAGACTTCATCTGCCTCAAATTTGTCACCTCGGTTTCGGTGGCGGCCAAGCGACATCAAAATCAAAATCTGCTGGAACAATTGAATCGGAGGAATAAGCTGGATCAATTTGTTATGTTGAAGCGTCTCTCCTCACGAGTGTTTTCTTCTTCAAGATCGAGCAATCAATCGAGAAAGGAAAGTTTCTTGAATGCATCATCACGTACATAAGGTATTGATTCTATAGTTGTTTGTGCTGTGATGTTCCTGGTTGAGTCGAACCTCTGCAACTTTGGGAGCTGCGCGGATGACTCGGTCTCGGTGGGCCTTGTTGAGTAGATTGGCCGGTGGTGAGCCTCGATTGTCTTAACAACTTCTTCTACCTCGATAGATTCTGCTAAATGAATTTTCTTGTCCTCAGCTGCACCATTAGCATCATCGGAGGATGAAGAAGCCTGAGGGCTTGGTTCATCATCAAAATTGAAGACAATGACTTTGAATTACGGCTTACTCGTGCTTGGAAGAACATCCTCACCGAGTCCTGCGGCGGGGGGACTCGGCCGTCTTGATCCCAAGAATGTTGTATCAGGATTATCCAGGGAATCATGAAGAGCGCTGATTTCCTCTTCTGAGTCAGCAATGATGACTTGAGGAATGCTCTTTTCTCCTTGATTTTTACCCAGGGAAGTCTCAACCTCCCTTGGGCCTTTATTACCTCTGCAGTCTCAACTACAACGAGGCCTTGTACATTCCATTCGACAGACGCAACTGTCTTAGGGTCTTCTGCAGTGGCATCCACAGAGTCTCAACTCCTTGGATTGCACTTTTATTGCCCAGAGTGTTAACTCCCGGGGCAGATCCATCCTGTGCCTCGACTGCAACAACAATGTCCTCGGCCTGCAAATCTGTTGGCACTTTAGTTGGGACAGACTCAATTGTCCGAGCTTCGTTAGTGACAACTTGTTGTTGTTCTTTTTCTTTTTCTTTCTCCACTTCGCCTCCTTCCTTCATTGTGGAGTCATCTGCGATCCTCCGCCTAGGCTGCGGTGGAGTGAGTTTCCCCTCGGTGGCGCACCGGTGAGTGGTGATGGTGGGCTCACTCTGCTCCCAGGACTCCGGTTGTTTCCATTGAGTGTTCGGTAGTGGGGGGTGGTAAGACACCTTCAACAGGGGTTGGCTCAACTTGGGTGCCCAAGTTCCCAGTGTCATCGCCAAGTCCCTTTGATCCGTCCTCTGAGTGAATTGGGAATGTGGTTGCAGCAATAACTGTGGCAATAACTCAGGAGAGATTTGGAGGACTCTCATGGTCCTTCCATCATCTGCTGCTCATGTATCAATTTGGATTCCTGCATGGCTTGCTGCATATCCAACTTCTCCTTTGTAGCAATAGGATCGATGTCCTTATCACTTCCCGAGAGCATATCAATGTGAGGATGAGTATGGTCGCTGGTTCTAGTGAGAGGGCATATATTCGCCTTTTCACGAGCTTCGGCTTCCTCTACTAACTTTTCCTTTTCTTTCTCCTTGAATATATGCAGGATTTCCAGGAAGCTATCTTCATCAAGTGCCTGAAGCACGGTGGTCAATCAAGGAATTTCATCAATTCTCCTCTTCCTCAATGAATTTAGGGCGCTCAAACTGTACCGCCAGTGACTCGGCTTCCATTTCCTCCACTCTCATAGACGGTTCGGATGTATAGATATAATGGAGAGTACATGATCACATCGTCATCTTCATCCTCTCCTTGTTGCCCTTCCTTTTCATGAATGGAAGGTAGCATACTCTTCTGCTCTTCTCCTCCAGCAGCATCTGTGGCAGGTGGAGACACTCTCCTTTCAGTAGGGGATTCTGCTGTCTCTGCCACTTCTTCATCCTTAGTTGTTTGGGTCCATAGCTTGTGACCATCTTCTATAACTTCTAACCACGACCGCACTTCTTGATAGTCTCGGAGATTTTCTCGGTGAGTGGCGGACTCACTTTGTCTTCTCAAGCTTCGAGAGCTTGGTCGATCTTCTTCTTTTTTGTCCTCACCGGAGGAATTTCTGTTCAAAGACTTCTTCTTGATTCCTTGGCGATGGGGTCGGAGCATCTTTTGTTGACTGAGGAGCTGCCTTTCTGGGCTTGGCAATCCTCTTCTTTTTGATGGTCGGAGAATGTATTTGGGCTTCCTTCTCCGCCTCGGCTGCGTGGGTAGGCAACTCAGTTCGAGGACATGTGCGTGTTTCTTCTTTGTTGCGGGGCAACTTTCTTTTTGAAGCAAAGGAAGCTCTCTTCCTTGGAGGGAAGAAACAAGCTCAGTATCAACGAGGGTCACCATTCCCCCTCAGCGTATCACGCCCTCTTGGCATAGGCTCTCTTACGGGCGCCGAACAAGTTGGCTCTGAACATCTTCTTGTTTACATGGAAAGATTTTCCATGTCTAAGGGGAATGCCCTTAACCTCCATCAGATGGCCAATAACTAGGCCATAGCCAAGTGATCCTCCAAAGGATCCATCCTCCTTGAAGGATTTGTTGCCAACGTTAACGCGGCGAGTCTGCTTTGTATCACGAATCCCGCCGAATTGATCTTCTTTTCTTCCATGATCGCGGCCATGACGATCAACTTGGTTTTGGACGAGTTGATTGAAGTCGCCAAACTTCATGTCTACACTCTTGGCGATGATATCCATCGTTTATGATAATCATCCTTCAATGACTTCTTGTCGACCGTGTAGACCATTTTCGCAAAGACACTCGGGTTTGGCCACTTCTTCCATGCAAAGACCAAGTTGACATCGGCTTCATATATCTCGGCATGCCTTAACGGCGATGAAATTGATGCTCGCAAGGTCCTTAGCAGTAATTAATATATCCTTGCGGTGGACGGAGAACTTAATCCCTTCGTCCTGCAACTCGGCGTTAACATAAAACTGGGCAACTTCTTCAACATATGTCATTTGATATTCCATCGTGAGAAAAGGTTTGAGTCCAGATTTCTCGATTTTATCTGCTATTTTCTTCACAAGGGTTTTATCAAAACCCCGCTTTATAATCCCCTCAAAATCCACGTGATTGATCTGTGTGGATTTGCTTTGCGAGCTTTGTGAAATCATGTCTTTGGTGCCATTTTTAGTGAGTTTTATCGAACGAGACTTGGTAAACCGACTTGAGAACTTGTAGGGTTTTCGAGAGAGAAAAGAAGCTGCTTTCATATGTTTGAAGATGAACAGTTTTTAAGTGTGAAAGAGAAAACTGAAAGAATAAGTATATAAGGGTTATGAAAGGATGTGTTTTCGGTTTTTGAATTTTGATCGAGATCTACGGCTCAGTTTAGCACGTCACATTGCATTTAATTTCTCGCATTTAATGCGGCGCATTTATATCCAATCATATGCTTATCATGCGACTTTTGGTATGCCGTCATTATTACTGCCTGACATCATCCTTAAAAACATTCCGCTCATTAAAAGCATTGCGTTTTTGTCACTTAGCTCATAAATGACTCGAAACTTACTATGCAAATGACTCAACTCTTCTTCTCTCCTTTCGTTAAGCAACTCATTTGTCGGTGACTAGATCTGTTGACTTTCCGATACGGGCCGATTTACTTGGTTGATTCATGAGACTTGTTCTATTTTCATCTTTTCACATTCCATCTTTTCTCATTGAGTCTTAAAGTGTCGACTCAACTCAATTAACCCTAGCTCATGCTTAAGCTCTTCAAATCTTGATTCACATAGGGTTTGGTGAATATGTCATCTAATTGTTTATCAGTTGAGATGTATTCCAAGGTGATGTCTTTCTTTTCAACATGATCTCTTATAAAATGATATCTGACATCAATGTGCTTTGTTCTTGAGTGCAACACATGATTTTGAGTGATTGCAATAGCACTTGTGTTATCACACATAATTAGAATCTCGTTTTCTTCAATTTCATAATCTCTCAGTTGTTGTCTCATCCATAAGACTTGGGCTGTAACAAATGCCGCAACTATGTATTTTGCCCGGTTTTGTGGATGTGGCTATTGAGTTTTGCTTCTTGCTAAACCAGGAAACCAATCTGTTTCCAAGCATTTGACAAGTACCACAAGTACTTTTCCTGTCAACTCTACACCTAGCATAGTCAGAGTCTGAATAACTAATAAGCTTGAATCCACCTTCCTTTGGATACCATAAGCCAACTTCTTGGCATCCCTTCAAATATCTTAGGATTCTCTTAGTTTGTAGTCATATGGCTTTCTTTTGGAGCGATTGGAATCTTGCACATACACCTCTTGCAAAGGTGATGTACGCCCTGCTTCTTTGTTAAGTAGAGCAATGAGCCATAAGTGCTCACGTATCTTGTTTGATCTACAGGGCTTGCCATTTGCATCCATGTACATCTTGAATGATGTATTCATTGGTATTTTCACGAAAGACTTCTCTTTCATACCAAATTTCTTCATTAAATCTCTGGTGTACTTTGTTTGACTTATGAAGGTTCCATCCTTCAGCTGTTTAACTTGAAGTCCTAAGAAGAATGTCAGCTCTCCCATCATGCTCATTTCAAATTTGCCTTGCATGAGGTTTGAGAACTTATCACACAACTCTTTGTTTGTGGATCCAAAAATGATATCATCCACATATATTTGAACAAGCGATACTCTCCCCATCTTGAATTAAAAGAGTGTTACTGTCTACTTTGCCTTTGGTGAATCCATTGTCAGTTAGAAATTGAGACAATGTGTCATACCATGCTCTAGATGCTTATTTCAATCCATATAGAGCTTTCTTGAGCTTGTACACCTTATCTCCAATGGTCTTCTGCTCAAAGCCTGGAGGTTGCTCAACATAAACTTCTTCTTCCAACAATCCATTTAAAAATGCACTTTTCATATCCATTTGATATACAGTGAAATTCTTGTGAGCAACCAATCTTGCTTTGTTTCTTGGCAATACCCTTTGGCTACCAATCTTGCTTTGTTTCTTACCACAGATCCTTTTTCATTCATCTTGTTTCTGAAAACCCATTTTGTACCAATAACATTTTGATGGGTGGGTCTCTGCACCAATTCTCATACCTTGTTCCTTTCAAACTGATTCAGCTCTTCTTGCATGGCTTGAACCCAATGTGTGTCATCCAATGCTTGTGACATATCTTTTGGCTCTATTTGGGAAATAAAACAAGTGAACATTGCTTCTTGTTGAGCTCTTGATCTGGTTCTCACACCATCACTCATATCTCCAATGACTAGCTTTGGTGGATGGTCTCTCGGCCATCTCACATCGGGTTGAAGTAAATCACCGATTCAATTCGGTTGTCTTGTACTGTGTTGTCTTGAGTAGCTCGCTCATTATCATTCGGATGCGATTTTCCAAACTATCTTTGAGACTCAACTGTCTCATCTTCATCTTGATTGATTGCTCGACTTGACTTCAACATATGGACTCTTACGCATGATTGGTTGATTCGACTTATCGGCTAACTCTTCAATATCTTCTCCATTCACATTAGGTTCATCAAAAACCACATGAATAGATTCTTCTGTGACCATAGTCCTCTTGTTCAGCACTCTATATAAGCTTTACTTTCAGCTGAGTATCCCAAAAAAGATACCTTCATCAACTTTAGCATCAAAAGCCTTTAGATTGTCTTTCCCATTGTTGTGGATGAAGCATTTACATTCTAATATTCTAAAGTACCCAACATTTGGATTTCTCCCTGTCTAGATTTCATAGGGAGTCTTTGTCAGCTGTCTATTGATCATGCATCTATTTTGAGTATAGCATGCAGTGTTTATGGCTTCAGCCCAAAATCTTTAAGCAATCTGCCCAACTAACATGGTTACGCGGCTTCCTTGAGTGTTCGTTCCTTCTTTCTGGCTTACTCCATTATGCTGTGGAGTCCTTGCTGCAGATAACTCATGAGCAATGCCATTTTCTACACAATACTGAGTTATTATCCCATTGACAAACTCATTCCTCTATCAGATCTTATCTTGATAATAGTTTGACTCTTTTCATTTTGAATTCTCTTCAGCAGCTGAGGTAATCTTTGCAATGTTTCCTTCTTTTTGCACATGAAGATTGTCCATGTATATCTTGAATAATCATCCACCACCATTAAGGTGTATTTCTTTCCACTTATGCTAGCTGGCTCAACTGGACCAAATAAGTCCATATGCAACAGATGCAATAATTTTGTTGAAAATGAACTAGAATTCTCTTTGAATGATGATTTGATCTGCTTTCCCATCTGGCATGCATCAAAAACACTTTCCTTCTTGTACACTGAGTCTGGCAGTCCTTCTACAAGATGACTCCTTGCAAGCTTGTTGATTGTCTTGAAGTTCAGATGACTCAGCTCTTTGTGCCACAACCAACTTGATTCGACTGTACTCTTTGCTAACAGACAAGTGCTTGGTGTGGCAGTCGACCAGTCTACCACATACATGTTCTTTTGTCTGGATGCTTGCAACACTACTTCATTTGACTCAGTATCTTTAATTTGGCACACTCCCATATTGAATCCAACATTATAGCCCTTGTCACGCGAGTTGGGCGATCTTAACAGTTTGAAGTTGAGGCCTTCAACATATGCAACATCGGTGATTTCTAATCCATTTTTCTTGATGGATCCAGTGCCTCTTATTTCCCCTGGAGCTTTATTTCCTCCAAATATGACTTTTGCGCCTCTAATCTACTTGAATTTTGATAGATTTTTATTATTTCCTGTCATATGTCTGGAACAACCACTATCCATGTACCAGTTCCTTGGCACTCACTTTGTTCGTTGAACCTGCAATCAAGGAAAATAGTTTTTAGGTACCCATGTTTGTTTGGGTCCTGAGGGGTTAGTGCTGTAAGATGATCCAACCAACCTATAGCCAAATGACTTGACTCTAAGAGGTTGCCATCTGTATGTGCCATAATCATAACTCACTTTGGCAAATTGCTTGGGGGCTTTAGGTTCATACATCTATCTCTTTTGTCTGTATGCCTGTGTGTGTGTTTTAGCAAATACCTTCTTTCGGTAGTTGTGATAAAACTTCTGGGGTTATTGGTAGCTCTGTTTATTCTTTACACAAGATACTTCCTAATTGGAGTTTCTTGAGGAACTCTGATTTGTTCTCACTGTCCTCTCGGATACTCAATGGCCGTTTTCCTTTTCCTTTATATCCAAGGCCAGTTTGTTTGTGATTGTTCTTTGGAATGAATGTGGGTGCAACATTTGGTGTTTTGGATTTTTGAGATGCTTCATTACTTGAAGATCCTTTTTCCATGATCACTCTTGAGTTTGACTATGCACAAAGGAATTGAATCTATGCCTCTTGTATCCACATTCTTTTTGGCTCAAAATAAGATCATCCAATGATTTAGATGTCTTTGTAAATGATGCAATCACATTTTTGATATCATTTTCTCTCTTTTCTATAGCAACTATTTACTGCTATTAGTTTAGCATTCTCGGCCTTGACTCTTTGTTCTCATCGGCTATGTGACTTAGAGTACTCGGCTCCTTAGTCACCGTGAGTTTTGGCTTTTGAAATGGGCTGTTTTCCTCATTTAATAGTGTGTGTGAGGATTTAATGTGCTCAAAATCTTTCATCATTTTGCCTAATGAATCATAAAGATCGAGTGGGTGATGAAGTGTGTGTGTCACAATCACTATCACTAGAATCGAGTGAGATGAGTTAGAGTGTACCTCATCTTCTTGGTCGGGTTGATCTTGTTCTTTAGCCATTAGACATATCATTGCTTCTTCTTCGAGAATCACTTAGTAGTCGACTTCACTACTTTCTCGAATCTGCTGTTCTTTCGACTTAGTTGTCTCGGCCTCGGACAACATAACCTTTTTCTTTTCTTGTCTTCTTTCTCTGAAGACTTTTCTTTCTTCTTCATTCATGTATTTATTGACTACTGGATATGGACAGTCAATAGCAAAGTGTCCTGGTTGTCTATAGTTCCAACACAGGTTCTCAACTCTTTGATCAACTCTTTCCGTTCTTGGGTTATCAGCTCTCTGATATTCAACCTTTTGATGCTCAACTCTCTTGGGTGGCCTATCTTCCCTTGACTTGGAGGGAGTTGAATGTCTCCTGGAGGATTCACCCTTGTTTCTTTTATAGTTCTTGTTGAAGAACTTGTTGAATCTTTAAACCATCAAGGCAATTTTCTCTTGGTCAATGGCTTCCTTGACCTCAGCTCTCTTCTCATCCTTGACTATAGGTGCAGCTGTTTTGGGTACATCTTTCTCCTCTTGATCGTTTTTTCTCAGCTCAAATTCATTGGCTTTGAGGTCTGAGAATAGCTCATGATTGGATGTTGTTGTGAGGTTCATTGAATGTCTCAAAGCCTTGACCTTTATTTCCCATTCAGCTGGGAGGCTTCTCAGAATCTTCATACACATTTCCTTTTGTGTATATTCTTTCCCAAGTGATGATAGTTCATTTGTGATTTCAGTGAATCGAGCATCCAGCTAATCCAAGGTTTCACCTGCAAGCATTTTAAAATTTTCAAATTTTTGTACAGAAACGGACAATTTGTTTTCTTTAATTTGCTCAGATCCTTCACAAATTAAAGTTAATTTATCCCAGATTTGTTTTGCAGTTTGACAAGATTTGACTTTGTTGAACATTGCTTTGTCAAAGGTTTTGTAAAGTATGTCCTTGGCCACATTGTCCAAGTTGTATCTTTTTCTGTCCTCGTTTGTCCATTCAGTCCTTGGTTTTTCAACTAGGGCTGGTCTTGCCTCAAACTTCTTCTCCTTCAAAGATGTTCACTTTCGGATCACTATCCACATTTCATCATGTAAAGCGAGATAGATGAGCCTGCATACGAATTTTTCAGTCATCAAATTCCTTAATAGTGAACATAGACATGCGTGTCAAATTTGCTTGCATGATAATAACTTTGCTGAATAAAAGAGATGATTTTTGAAAGAGCAAGTGTTTAAAACTTCTTTGAAAGATTGGATATCTAGTTCAGTAAACAGTGCGGAAGGCTCAATGAACCAACCGCTCTGATACCACTTGTAGGTCCCAAGGGGTGTGAGTAAGGTTTAGAAGGGGAGGGGGGAGATTGAATAAACCTTACCCACATTTCGATTTTAGTCCTTCTAAAATATTACAGAGTTAATTACACAGCTAAGTCCTTGAGGGACATCTAAGTTAGTTAATCAGCAGGGTTAGCCACTCAACAGACTCGATAGAGCTGTTGATAGAATAACTCAGTTGTTTAGACTAAACTTTAACTTGGTTGTGATGAGTTTTTCAGTGGAAGACTTAACACCCTTGAATTTGATTTAACTTTGTTTTAAGCACTTGGTTTTAGCACTTTGTTATTTATCAGTTGGATAGCAAATTATCAGCAGATATAAAGTATGTGTGCATGAATGTAAATATGCTGAAATGTAAATGACACAAGTCAATTTTATAGAGGTTCGAAGATGGGGTAATTCTTCTACTCCTCTCTTCTCCAACTCCTGGAGGAATCCACTAAGTAATGATCAGAGTACAAAGTGGTCATCAGTCTAGAGACAAGTCTTGATCACGCAGCTGACTTGCTCCTTGGACTCAGTCTGGAGATGCATTGGTCACACAGCTGGCTTCTCGTCCGACTCATCTTCTTCATAGGGCGGCTGCCTTGCTACTTCAGCCTACTTTCTCAAGGTTTCTTGGATTTGATCACGAAGCCCTCCAATAACTTGAGATTGGTTCGACCTTGCACCTTCCTACAATCCTCCTTGGAAAGTAGACCCCTTTTGATTCTTCAAAAGTTTCCTCTTCAACAGTTTGAAGTTGTCTTTCCTTCACAGCTTAGTGTTGGATCGATTTCCTTCGAGATTTAGGCTTGAGGATTTTGCTTGAATAACTTGAGAATATTTTACAGGTTACAGTTTGAATGTTGCTTGTTATCTCAGGTGTGCAAGGTTCAGGTATGCAAGGTAACCTTTTCTCAAAGTGATTCCTCAGCCTTTTATAGTGAACTTTCAAAAATCTGCCCGTTGAAGAGATGGGCTGATTTTCAAAAGTCACTTGTGTTCGTTGGCTTGTCTTGTTGCAGTCCTTGATGTTGACATTTCCTCGTATTTAATGTCTTGCAGCATTGCAGCATTTTTGACACTTGGTGCAGTGCTTCCCGTTGGTTTGTTCCTTTTGCACACAACTGGAACTAACACTTTATCTCTGACAACTTTAACAGGTTACAATTCTTAGTAACATTCTTGAATTTTATCAATGGATCCCGTTCAGTTGTCTTGACTTGACTGTAGTCTTTTATTCCCCAGGTGACTTCGAGTTAGCTTCCAATCAATGGATGACTCATCTGTCACTTCAACTTGAGACTTGACTTCTTGAGTTGACTTGACTAACTCTTCATACAGCTGTATCACAGCTGATACTCCTTCAGTCGAGTCCTTGATCTTCTTTCTTGGCCATACTCAGTTGTTCCTCAATGGAGTCTTCACTTCAGTCTTCAGTTGACTTCTTGTATTCTCAGGCATAGCTAACTTGACTCAGCTTGTTCAACCCTATCTATTACAATACAAATTACACGGAAAATGGGGTGCCAACTTTCTAGTCTAAGTTTTACGTGGCATTCATCAAAATCTAAACAATAAATTTCCCAATAGCGAGGGAGAAGAGTAGAGGGGCATTAAGGGTTGATGAATTATTTATTATTTGGTGTATGGCATCGGGGGGATGATTACCCCTATTGCTGGATATTTTAACATTAATTTGGAGGGGTATGTGGAGGCGGCTGGGCCTAAGTTGATTGATTTGAATGTTCTAACTGCAATGAAAATGATAAAATTCGATGGGCATGATTACTGGCTCATTCAGCCAGATAGAACAACAGTTAGGCTTCCGAACCCCGAAGCAAATTCAACTAGAAATAAGGGTAACTGGCTACTTAGATATGTGGAGGTAGAAGGAGCTTCTGCTCAAGAAGAGCAGGATGAGCAAATGAGTGAGATGTCGGGAGCCTCTCACCAAGGGGGTAACCGGCC
Organism: Rehmannia glutinosa; assembly: GCA_016081115.2. Taxonomy (NCBI): domain Eukaryota; kingdom Viridiplantae; phylum Streptophyta; class Magnoliopsida; order Lamiales; family Orobanchaceae; genus Rehmannia; species Rehmannia glutinosa. The sequence continues at coordinate 45,142,566 of CM071926.1, forward strand.
ATTTACTATGAGTGAGAGCTCAAAAGGGTAGAAGCTGATGTGGGGAAATTGATAGATGACACATATAAGTTGACAGCCACCGCTGATGAGTATCACCAGGAGTACTTACAGCGTTTTGATGCCATCACCCCCCGCGAAAGAAGAAATGTACGAGATGATGTCTTGCATGGACCAGTGGCACATCTCACAAGGCCACTACTATCCTCCTCCACCACCTCAGTGATCTCTGTAAGTACTTATTAAGCATTCCGCTTTCTTTTTGATAATTTCCTCATATGTTTGGGACGAATCATATTTTAAGTTTGGGGGGGTTGTCAAGAATGCGTAATCTAGTACTGTTGCATTTTGCATTGCATCTAGGACTGCATGTAGAAGCACTTGCATTTTAATTTTCGGAAAAAAAAAATCGATTTTTATGTTAATTTTTGTTTTAGCACGTTTACCGCTTTAGCACGTTTAATTGCTTTTGTGTGTGTTTTTTAATTCAGTTCATATGCCCAGCTCCCTATGATTTTACTATGAATATTTTATGGCATGGGATAACATACTTGTGGGAATAATGTAATAAATTCTTCGGAAGAAAGTTATTTATTTGCTTGGCATGTGTTAAGAAAATTGGGTATTTGAGCATGTTGCGAAAAATAAGCCTGTGAGCTTTTGTGCCTTAAACTGCTTTACATTATGCAAACTTATTTTTTCTTGAGTGTGTCATTCATAATTGCTAGAACTTTAGAACTTACTCTGGTATCTTCATTGAAGCCATGTGTGTGCACAATTTTTGAAAATGATCTAAGGTCATCTTTGTTTAGCCTACTTAGCCTAAAAAGCCTGTCTATGAACTCATGATTCTTTAGTTAGCCAATTTTGAGCCAAAACCTTTATTCTGAGCCACATTGATCTTTAAAATTTACATGTTTTTATCCCTACAAATTCTTGAGCTTATAGAAAATGAATAAGTTTGGGGGAGATGTGGTGAAAATTTATGAAAAAGAGAGGAAGTTGGCAAAAGAAAGAGGGATGAGCAGTATCTGGGTAAATGAAAAATACATGAAGCTCGAAAAAGAAATATCTCTGAAAAATTACATAGAGAAAATCGAGCAAAGCAAAAGAAAATTCTGAAAATTGTGAAAAAAAAATGAGAGCTTGAGGCTAAAGAAAAAAGAAAGAAGGCAAAAAAAGGCCTAAGAATGAAAAAAAGAAGAAATAAGGGTGGAAAGAAAAATTGATATTGTGATGAAATTAGGTTGGTGAATTGCAAGTCTGTGTGCTTCAATTCTATTTGCTCAAGTCAAGTCACTTAATCCAAATTTCCCTACCCTTACCAAAGAGCATACATTACAACCAAATAAAAAGTCCTTTTTGATTCTTAGATTGTACACACAAAAGTGGTAGAGATGTTAGACAATTTGCAAGCCTATGGTAGTTCTACTTTCATTCAATTGAATTTGAGCGTAAACACTTACCATACACTTTTGAGAGTAGAGTGATACACTATTTACTTGTGAGTCGCGAAGTCAAGTACCCGAAAGAGTATTAATGATGCCGAGTTTGTGAATAATGATTTCATGATGATGAGTTATATGGTTTACTTGGGTATGGAGTCGAGTGCTATTTAATGTTTATAGTGTTCCTGTTTGTTCTTTCGTTTTTACCCTTTATATTGTTTTTCTAAATTTGCTAGAGAACGAACAATGCTTTAAATTTGGAGGATTTTGATGAGTGTAAAATATACGTGCATTTTGGGGCCTAAAAGGATATATAATTGATGCATTTGCACGCATATTTACTATGTTTTTACTTGGTTTCCTTTAAAGGGCATGATACTGTGTATTCTTTTAATTCTTGCAGGAAACGGAGCTTAAAATGAAGAAATGTCAGTTGGGATGCCTAGATAAGATTGCCGAATGTAAAGAGAAGATCAAAATGACGGAAAAAATGAACAAAAGCACTTCACAATGTCGGACTGTGTGGTGTCACACGGCCGTGTGGAGTACCGTTGTGAAAATCACACGGTTGTGTGAAGAAGGGAAGAAAACAGGGGACGGAGCAGGTCCACACGGCCGGACCGTGTGAAGTCACACGGCTGTGTGGAATTCGAAAACCACTGCACTAGCTGCCCGTGTCATACCACACGCCCATGCGACCAACGGCTGAGCCCAGCACCACACGCCCGTGTGGTCCCACACGGCCCGGCCGTGTGGGAGTCTGTTTCAGCGCGTTTTTCAGAGTTTGCTTCCCATTCCAACTCTACAAGTGGTCTTTCCAAGCATCTATAAAAGGGGACCAAGTCTTGCACGAAAAATCACAACTTGATACATAGAAAACACATCAAATAACATAGGAACGAAGGAATCAAAAAGCTTCTGAGAGGAAAAGGCTAGGTCGCGAAGAACACCACAAGGCTTTCGCTTCTAGGGAGCACAAGAGCTTCGAGGGCTTGGAAGGAGAATCCATCCTGACAAAAAGGGGTTTTCTTTCTATGTCTAAGAACTCTTGTCTGTGCTTATATTATGTTATAATATTGATTCGAATTTGTCTATGAGTTTGTAATCAATGTTTGGCATATTTTTTGGATCTTATGGGCATAATCGAAACTATGGATTTGTATTAAATATGATTATTTATTTTCTTAATTAATTCATGCGTTCTATTTTATGAATTTGAGTGCTTATTTTATAATTCCTTTTTATTTGGCCAATAATATGCATGTCATACTTCTAGTCCATAATCCGAGAGGTGAGTTCTAGTAAGACGAAAATCGAATTCAGACATGAAACATGTATGACAGGCGTGTTTGTGGGGAGTCATTCAATTCACAAATATTTTTGGAGTTAATAAGAATTGTATCGATCCGAGAGGACTACAATTGTTATTAATCAACTGTTTACGCAACACCTGACCAACGGAGTAAATGAATTTAGGAATTTGAACCCATAGAATTGCATGAATTGGTTTTTAAAACCTTCTTTGCATTAAATATTGAAGAAACATGTTGAGATTATGTGCGTAAGGTTGCTCCTAAAGATGTTGAAAATACTTGTGGGGATCACAAATTTATTTTATTTATTTTTTCCTTATTTTCGATTTTTAGTTTGATAAAAATACTTGATTTTCGGTCGCTTCAATAAAACTGGAATACGATGTTATTATAGGCTAAGTGTGTCTAGATTCAATCCCTGAGGAATACGACCTTGCTTGCCATTATCCTATAAACTACACTGTACACTTGCAGTTGTATGAACCAAAATATTGTTGGCGAACAGGCCCCGACTTTTATCAACATAAGATACGATATTGTATAGTGATGAATTATTTGGCTGAGTGTCACAAACCTATTATTATTGAAATGTAACACGACTTTTATTTTATTCTATAAACTAAAAGTAACACAAATACGACCTTGCTTGCCATTATCCTATAAACTACACTGTACACTTGCAGTTGTATGAACTAAAATATTGTTGGCGAACAGGCCCCGACTTTTATCAACATAAGATACGATATTGTATATGATGAATTATTTGGCTGAGTGTCACAAACCTATTATTAATGAAATGTAACACGGCTTTTATTTTATTCCTTCCAACGTCAATTACTCCTTCCATATTTTCGAGCGTACCTATGTTAATTCCTTCTCAAGTATTAATACTTAATCGATTAATTATGATTTTAGAAACACTGGACCCTCGATAAATTAGAAGTACATTTCAATCCTTATACAAATATTTCACCTTATTCAATAATATATTTCCAAACAACTTCCAATTTATTTTGAAAAATACACAATTTTGTTATTTCACATCCTTATTTTTAACCTCCTATATGTTTATACATATACCTGTACATTTATTATTCCTAGTTTAACAAGAGAAAAAAAATAAATATTTTATCATCTTTTACACCTTGTTTTCGGCCATAGGGGGCATTAGGGAGGAATCAAATCAAATTTTTTTACCTCCCAACAAACTTTAATCCCAGTTAAAAAAATCAAAACAAAATTAATTCCCCTACCCCTTTATTTCGGCCATAGCAAGCCATTTAGGGGAATAATACCATTTTTTTTACCTACAACAATATTTTACTTCCCTTTCAATAACAATTTACAAGACAAATTTTTTTAATCCTTCTACACCATGTTTTCGGCAGTAGCATTTTTAGTAGGGGAATCATTTCATTTTTTAAACCTCCCAACACACACTTTAGTCCAATTATTACACATCAAACAAAAACTCCCCACCCCCAAGGCAATAATTTTCGACCACCCTAGTTAAGGGAATCAATCTATTTTTTTTCTTACCACATTACGTACCCTTAGAACAAAAACACACAAAACTTTCTCCCAATTCTCTCTAAGGGGCCGAAAATACTAAGCTCAAGGTGAGGGAAATTTTACTTCTTCCAACTCCATTTTTTTTTCTTAAAACTTCAAGTATATACCTTCATCTTCTAACCTTATTGAATTCTCCCTTATTGAGGTAGTCCTAGAGGATTATTTTCTCGAAGAATTAAGAAGACCTAGACTTGACTCCAAGCTTGAAGAAGAAATTCAAGATTACACACATTTAAGGAGAGATATTGTGGTTTTAGAATTTTTCCTCTTGACAACTTGAGGAATTAATTTTAACACCAAAATATGGATATGTTGACATTTAGGGGCTGAACTTTGAGTGTTAGAACCAAGAGCTTGGATTCTTAAGAAGATCTCCATTTTAAACCACAACCCGAAAACTACTACGAGGTGGGTGAAACATATTCCTACAAAAATGCATCATTCTTTATACTAGTGCATAAAAATGCATGCTCATGTGATAATATGATATTTTATGAATTTTAGCAAGTATTTATGAGATTTATGTTTTAATGAAATTTAGAGAAAATAAAAAGATGAGTATGATATTTTTCTTGCATAAAATTTATGTTTGAACGATTTATGATGCTATGAATGTTCAAATATATTTTGGAAATATTTAATATGAGTTTTTATATATTATTAGAATTCTGGACTAGTAATTTTTGCAAACAAAATCGAAGCTTGGGTTATTTTTGCAATTATTGGAAAATATGGAACCAAAAGTGTAAATATAAAAAACTATGAAGGCCACCTCTGAAAATTCAAAATATTTGACCCAAGACTCTGTCAATTTCATATATGAAGTGACTTGAAAGATTTGGATCCCTTCCAGGTAAGAAAATACAATAAGGAACAAACTTCAAGGACCGAAACTGTAATTTTGAAACTTGGGCAGTCAAGGTACCTCAAATTTTTTTTTTGAATTATTTAATATGTTATTTTGAACCTTTAGTTCAAACTTCATAACCATCCAACTTTAAACGAGCCTTTAACGACAAAAATCGCTTTTGGGCCGCAATTAAAATTTTCAAAAATGAGGTACTTAACTTTTGAATATTTCAGAACTATTTTAACCACAACTTATTACTGTCCTAAGAAGTATATTAAAATTGTATTTACCTCAAGATCCTTACCGGTTTAAGAGTTATCTAATTTTAAAATATCAAGTCAAAAACTGTAATTTTTGGAAACGAGGGGGCGAGTCTGCAAATTTTATAAAATTTGCCCTGAGCCTCATGAAAATATAACTCTCTGGAAATTTAAACTTTTTTGAAACTGATCTTACCCATTTTTGAGTCCGGAATTGAAACTTATCGAATTTTAGAACCCGGTAAGGAAATATTATCCTTAGTAAAAATGATTTTATTTTTTAAAAAAAAACATTTGTAAGGACCTTGAAGTTGATATTTTCAAAATCAGTTACCTTATAAATATTTTATGATATGTTTTCATATTTATCTAACAAAAACACCGAGCCTGAACATAATGCACCGAACCAAATATTAAAACCGGCTAGATTATTCGCCCGATAACTAGACCGTGAGTTTTGTTTGTTTTTGAAATAAATATTGGATATTGTGTGACCAAAATCACTTTAGACTTGCTAACTGATTTTATCAAATTTTTCGAACGAGCAAAATAGTAATTGGAAGAGTAATCTTTTTTGAAGGGAAGATTTAAGTGAAACATAAAGTGGAATTAAAAGTGAAGTGCAATTTGAAGTGAAGTGTATATGAAGTGAAATATGAAGTGAAGTGAAATATGAAGTGAAGTGAAATTTGAAGTAAAATGTGAAATTAAGTGAAACGAGAAGTGAAATGTAAAGTGAAGTGATAAGTGGAAGTGAATTTGAGAATGAAAGTGAAAAGTAAGTGAAAATTTAAAGTGAGATAACGACGACAACCCTATCCAAGTGAATTGGGATATTGGCTACGACCTTATCCAAATTAAGTGAGATACCGTCTACAACTCTATCCAAGTGAAATGGGATATTGGCTACGGCCTTATCCAAATTAAGTGGGATACCAGCAACGACCCTATCCAAGTGAAGTGTGATATTGGCCACGCCCTTATCCAAATTAAGTGGGATACCGGCTACAGCCATATCCAAGTGAAGTGGGATATTGTCTACGGCCTTATCCAATTTAAAGTGGAAGTAAATTTATTAAATCAATAATAATGCAGAACTGATTCTAACCAATCAAACATAATGGTTAATGAAAAACTTTATGCAAATAACGAGACAAAGTTATATGCACTCTCATGCATTGATTTCCATGAAACCATTTTCCGTGCATAAAAACGAGCCACACTCGCACACCTGCACCCACCCACTGAGAATTTTTGTTCTCACCCCACCTTTTTTATCAACCAGAAGATGAAGGACTATATGAGGACGATGGATCCCAGACGTAGCCTAGTTCTGTATTTTATTATGGATTTTATTAAGACGATGGATTCTACTTGTAATAATTTAGACCTTGGACTTATTTGTTGTAATATCACCCCGAGGAACAATTAATATGTTCTATTTTATTTCTTTCGGATTCCGCTGCAACCATACTCTGACTTAGTTATTCCATTATCTATGCTTAATTAGGATTTTGTCGTTCTATTGATGTATGTTGGAGGATAGCTAGGTTGGCTCGGTAAACTGATATATGTTTGGTAAATTGTATCACGACTTCTGTTTTAGGGCGTGACAGTTATGGTATCAGAACTCGGCTAGTAAGAAGAAAACTTACTCCGAGTTGATCGAAGATAGGACCCTTCACCTATGATGGGAATTACCACTATTAAATCGTTCAAAATAAAACAATTACGTAGTAATAGGAAACCATATAACTAAATAGGCTATATTAATAATTATACACTTGTAATAATAACCCACTGAGAAGACCTGAATGAGTGGGTAATTTCTTACTAAATATTCTGCCTTGATTAGTATCATATTCTTGAATTTGACAAACGCTAGTTGTGTACGAATTAACCGCAGAGAGAGACTACAGTAAGGAGGCAACCCCTCATACTTGCACGCGTGCTGATGTTTCACAGTATTCCAATTAGCATAGTTTGGATAGTTTCTACCATTCCCATCATGGATGTTTCTCTGATGAAACTTCTGGGATTTTTGGTAGCTCTGTTTGCTTTTTACAGAGTATTTTCTGTTTGGAGTTTTTGAGGAACTCATACCGATTTCTTCTCACCAGTGTACTCAAAGATACTCAATCAAGTTGTTTTCCTTTTCCTTTGTATCCAAGGCCAGTTTGTTTGTGATTGTGCTTTGGAGTGAATGTGGGTGTAGCATTTGGTGTTTTGGATTTTTGAGATGCTTCATTACTTGAAGATCATTTTTTCCAAAATCACTCTTGGAGTTTGACTGTGCACAAAGGAATTGAATCCTATGCCTGTCTTATCTCCACATTCTTTTTGGCTCATGATAAGATCATCCAATGATTTGGATGCCTTTGTAAATGAGGCAATCACATCTTTGAGATATTTTTCCCTCTTTTGTATAACAACTAACTCTGCTATGATCTTGGCATTCTCAGCCTTCAACTTAGTATTCTCATCAGCTATGTGACTCAAAGTACTCAGCTCTTTAGTTAGATGTGAGTTTTGGCTTTTAAGCTGGCTGTTTTCCTCATTTAGAATTGTGTGTGAGGATTTTACATGTTCAAAATATTTCATCATTTTGCCTAATGAATCATAAAGATCAGTGGGTGATGAAGTGTGTGTATCACAATCACTATCACTTGAATCTGAATGAGATGAGTTAGAGTGTACCTCATCTTCTTGACCTGGTTGATCTTGTTCATTAGCCATAAAGGCAGATCATAGCCTCTTCCTCAGAGTCACTTGAGTAGTCAGCTTCACTACTCTCTGAATCTGCTGCTTCTTTAGACTTGGCTGTCTCACCAGACTCAACAGCCAACATTTGAAGACTTTTCTTTCTTCTTCATTCCTATACTTGTTGACTGGTGGATAGGAACAGTCAACTGCAAAATGTCCTGGTTGTCTGCAGTTCCAACACATGTTCTCAGCTCTTTGATCAACTCTCTCTATTCTTGGATTATCAACTCTCTGATATTCAACCCTTTGATGCTCAGCTCTCTTGGGTGGCCTATCTTCCCTTGACTTGGAGGGAGCTGAATGTCTCATGGAGGTTTCACCCTTGTTTCTTTTATAGTTCTTATTGAAGAACTTGTTGAATCTTTTAACCATTAGGGCAATTTTCTCCTGGTCCATGGCTTCCTTAGGTTCAACTCTCTTTCCATCCTTGGCCATTAGTGCAGTTGTCTTGGGTACAACTATCTCCTCTTGCTCTTTTCTTCTCAGCTCAAACTCATAGGCTTTGAGGTCTGAGAATAGCTCATGGTTAGATGTTCTTGAGAGGTCCATTGAGTGTCTCAGAGCCACAGTTTTCATTTCCCATTCAGTTGGGAGGCTCCTTAAGATCTTCATACACATTTATTTTTGTGTATATTCTTTCCAAAGAGCTGAACACTCATTTGTGATTTTAGTGAATCTAGCATCCAGCTGATCTATGGTTTCACCTGCAAGCATTTTGAAATTTTCAAATTTTTGAACAACAACTGACAATTTATTTTCTTTAATTTGGTCTGATCCTCCACAAATTAAAGTCAGTTTATTCTAGATTTCTTTTGCAGATTTGCAAGATTTGACTTTATTGAACATTACTTTGTCCAATGTCTTGTAGAGTATGTCCTTGGCCACATTCTCCAAGTTGTATCTTTTCTTCTCTTTATTTATCCACTCAATCCTTGGTTTTTCAACCATGGCTTGTCTTGCTTTAGCAACAGCTTCTTCCCCTTCAGCTGCATCTGCTTTTACTGCAGCTGTGTTCACTTTAAGTATTTGCAGTGGCCCATCCTCTATCACAAGCCACATTTCATCATGTAAAGCAGATAGATGAGCCTGCGTACAAATTTTCCAATCATCAAATTCTTCAACAGTGAACATAGGAATGCATGTCAGATTTGCTTCCATGATTATAACTTTCATTATAATGAAGGATTTTGAAAATGCAAGTGTTTAAAACCTTTTTGAAAAGATAGAGATCTAGTTCAGTAACCAGTGCGGAAGGCTCAATGAACTAACCGCTCTGATACCACTTGTAGGTCCCAAGGGGTGTAAGTGAGGTTTAGAAGGGGGGGTTGAATAAAACTTACCAAATTTTCGATTTTAGTCCTTTTAAAATTACAACAGAGTTGACTCAAATAACCGTGTCCTTAAGGGACATCTAAGTTGGTTATTCAGCTAAGTTAGCCATTCAACAGACTCGATAGAGCTGTTGACAGAATAACTTGGTTGTTTAACCTAAACTTAACTTGGCTAGTTTGGTTTTATCAGCGGAATACTCAACACCCTTGATTTGTTTTAAGTTTATTTTAACATTTGATTTTTATCACTTGGTTAATAATCAGTTGGATAGCAAATATGATTCTAACAGCAGATATGATGTAAGTATGCAAGAAAGTAAATGTGCTGAAAGTAAATGACACAAATATTTTTATAGATGTTCGAAGATGGGGTAATTCTTCTAATCCTCTCTTCTCCAACTCCTGGAGGAATCCACTAAGTAACAGATCAGTTTACAAAGTGGTGAATAGTCTGGAGACAACCTTCATCACATAGTTGGCTTCTCTTGCGACTCAGCTTCTTCACAGGGAAGTTGTCTTGCTACTTCAGCTCACTTCTCAAGTTCTTGGATTTGATCACGTAGCCCTCCAACAAACTTGATACTAGTTCGACCTTGAACCTTTCTACAATGCTCTCCGGAAAGTAGACCCCTTTTGATTCTTCAAAAGTTTCCTCTTCAACAGATTTGAAGTTGTCTTTCCTTCACAGCTTGTGTTGGATCGATTTCCTTCGAGTTTCAGGCTTGAGGATTTGCTTGAATATACTTGAGAATATTGTAGGTTAAATGCTTGAATATTGCTTGCTTGTTCGTGGTTCAGGTATGCTTTTCTCAATAAATTCCTCAGCCTTTTATAGTGCACTTTCGATATTTAAGCTAATTTCAAAAGTCACTTGTGTTCGTTGGCTTGTCTGGTCTGCAGTCCTTGATGTTGATATTTTCTCGTATTAAATGTCTTGCAGCATTGCAGATTTTCTGACACACGGTGCAGTGCTTCCCATTGGTTTATTCCTTTTGCACAATTCTGGGACTAACACTTTAAACCTGACAGCTTTGACATGTTACTATTCTGAGTAACATTCTTAACTTTTAATCAACGGATCTAAGTCGGTTGTCTTGACTAGATCTTGTCTTTATCCCGGTGACTTGAGTCAGCTTCCAGTCATTGGATGACTGAACTGTCACTTCAACTTTGAGACTTGGCTTCTTGAGATAATTTGACTGATACTTCTTACAGTTGTTCCTCACCTGACTCTCCTTCAGTTGAGTCCTTCACTTCCTTCTTGGCCATACTCAGTTCACACATAGTAGAGCCTTCAATCCAGTCCGCATTTGACTTCTTGTATTCCTAGGCATGGCTGACTTGACTCAGTTTTTCCAGCCCCATCTATTACAATATAAATTACAAGGAAAATGGGGTGCCAACTTCCTAGTTTAAGTTTTACATGGTATCATCAAAATCTACTTAATAAATTTCCTAACAGGAGCTCAGCTCGAGCCCCCCAGGGTTTACTTTGACCGTTGGAAAAAAAATTTAAAACCTTTCCAAGGGAACCAGGGTAGTAGAAGTTCAGATCGACCTCCCATGGTTTACTTTGACCATTGGAAAAAAGTTTTAAAACCTTTACAACGGACCCAGGGTAGTAGGAGCTCAGCTCGACCCCTCAGGGTTTACTTTGACCCTTGGAATCAAAACCTTTCTAAGGGACCCAGGGTAGTAGGAGCTCAGCTCAACCCCCAGGGTTTACTTTTGACCCTTGGAAAAAAAAAATTCAAAACCTCTCCAAGGGACCCAGAGTAGTAGGAGCTCAGCTGGACCCCCAAAGGTTTACTTTGACCTTTGGAAAAAAAATTCAAAACTTTTCCAAGGGACCCAAGGTATTAGGAACTCAGCTCGACCCCCCAGGGTTTACTTTGACCATTGGAAAAATATTTCTTTTTCCAAGGGACCCGGGGTTAGGTTCTTATCTCGACCCCCGGGATTTACTTTGACCATTGGAAAAATATTTCAAAACTTTTCCAACGGATCCCGGGGGGTAGTAGGAGCTCGAGCCCCCAGGGTTTACGTTAACCCTTGGAAAAAAAATTCAAAACATTTTCAAGGGACCCAATGTAGTAGTAGCTCAACTCGACCACCTATGATTTACTTTGACCCATGGAAAAAAATTCAAAATCTTTCCAAGGGACCCAGGGTAGTAGGAGCTCAGCTCGACCCCCCAGGGTTTACTTTGACTCTTGGAAAAAAAATTTGAAAACCTTTCCAAGGGACCCAGGGTAGTAGGAGTTCAGCTGACCCTCCAGGGTTTATTTTGAACACACGATTACTGCCAAAATATCGATCATATTATCACATGAAGATTACACGTAAAAATTTCTTAAATGACATACAATCTATGGCCTGGAGACCTTGCTACCCTCCAGATATTCCAACTCGTATGCTCCATGCTCCCTTAGCAACGACCCTTGTTACTTTGTTGGTCTATCCTTGTTTGCCTCTAACTTGCCAATGGGTTTTAAGGCATCTTCTTGCCTCAACACCATATCTCCTATTTGAAAGCTCATTCTCTTGACGCATCTGTCGTATGTAGCTTTAAGTAGGCTTTTACTCGCTTCCATCGTTAAGTAGGCTTGTTCCCTCTTTTATTTATCCAGATCCAGGGCTACTCTCATCAAGTTAGAATTTTCTCCATCTTCAAAGTATTGAACCGATGAGTCTCCATTCCAATCTCTACAGGTATGACGGCCTCAGCTCCATATACCAATTTTATTTGCCTATATTTGTCTTTTGCTTTTAAACCTCTACCTCTGATAGTTTTACGGGAATTTCTTTTAAATTCTTTGGCTTAGGTTTTTGTCCTGCAATGTATTTATTATGTCTCACCTAATAAATATTATTTTAGTGAATAGAAGTTTTTCATCTTACAAATTTCTCATCAAATACAACTGCGTTGTACGATATTAATGATATTTATGATAAAGTTAAACTATATATAGTATTGTTTTTAATAAAATTAGTAAAATTATATAGTACACGTGCAACGCACGTGCACTTTACTAGTATATATAATGAAACCAACCAATCTAATATATCATACTTCTATGTTCCATGCTCCTATCTCTCTCTCTCTCTCTCTATATATATATATATATATATATATATCATTATAGGCAGCAATTAACTCTTGGAGAAATAGAGAGAAAGAGAAAGAAAAAGAGAGAGATCTTATATCAGCTTAAATCTGTTGAGAAAGAGTGATAGAAAAAGAGAGTTATAATAAGATGACCGATTGGGGTCCGGTGGTGATAGCGGTGGTGCTGTTCGTACTGCTCAGTCCGGGTCTGCACTTCCAGTTACCGGGTCAGGGTAGGGTCATGGAATTCAGAAGCATTATTTTTATTTTGGGCTCATCACTATTTTTCTCATCGCCATTGGGCTCCACATCTACAATGGCTGATTTTTATTTTTATTTTTGCTTCATTTTCTGATATTTGTTTGCTTTATTTGGTTAATTACTGCAACTTGTATGTTTACTTTTTGAACTTCTTTTGAGTTAGTCATTTGGAGGGCTTTTATTTTAGTGTTTTTTCTGTATGATTCTTTATTAGTGATATATTTTAATGTATGATTACTTAATTCTATTCAGAAACTTCTTTTAAGTTTGGAATATTTATTGGATGCAGGCAGTAGTGGCTGAATATTGCAGCCAGTTTGGTTATTTGTTCAATATCATTTTGAATGTTTTCTTATAATTTACAAAAATTTAATTTCTAAATGGTAATTGCGATCTGAAATATGTGAGCTTACATAGTTACATTGCTTAAGTTGGTTATTCGGACATCGACGCAACTTTGAGTTGTGTTTGAGTTTATGGATTTGGAGAAGAGAATTTTAAATTTGTTATTGAGCTTATTTGAATAATATTTTACTGAATTATGTTTGAAATAAATAAACTAATTTTGAATTATGATTTATAATATACCTTATACAAATTAAAAATATTTGAAATTATTCTCTCACATTCGAATTTACCTTTTCAAGCTTTAATAATTAATTAGTATCATCTGATAATACACAAGTCCTAGGTTTTCTCTCTTGGAGAAATTCTCTGAGTGCGGCGTCTTAGGTTTCCCAAGAAAAGTTGTCTTTTGTCATTTCTTCCACAATGAATTATACCTAACCTACCTCTGACAGAGATCTCATTTTCCCCGTTTTTATTCCCTGTCCCTACTTATGTTCTAAGTCAACTTTTTTCTCTTTTCTTTTCCACGTTTTCTCTAACTTTTGCAGGTTTCTTTTTGTGGCTTTTTCAGATCTTGTGCGCTTGTTGGTTGTTGTCTGGATCTACCGTTCGTGCCTGATGCCCCCGTGATCTATCCGTTCTCAATATTTGGTTGCAGTATGGAAGAATCCCTAGACAAACTCTATGCCAGATTTCATTAGTAGATGATGAAAAACTCTGTCTCGATGCCAATTCCATACGATCTAACACTACGAACATATCATCTTCTTTGGTGGGTAAGGTTTTGGCTCCACGAATCATTAGTGTTGATCAGATCTCTTCCATCTTTCAAAAATTATGGAATCCGAAAGGATCTCTCAACTGCAAAACCCTTCACGATAATATCATTCTCTTCTCATTTAGACAAGTTATTGATATGAACAATGTTCAACTAGGAGCCCCTTGGTTGATTGACAAATATCTAATGCCTTTGGAGGAAGCCATATCTGATATGGTTGCGTCAAATTATGAATTCAAGACATGTCCATTTTAGATTCAGTTACATGACATCCCCCTCGGATTAATGAACATGAGTTTTGCATCTTTGGTTGGAAATTTAATTGGTAAATTCCTTGATGTGGATAGCAATGCCTATGGCTTAGTCTTTGGAAGATTTCTGCGAATCCACTGTGAAATTGATATTTCAAAGCCTCTGCGACGTGTGGTTCAAGTCAACTTCAAAGATCATAAACTCACCATCCCCCTCAAGTTTGAAAGACTTCCTGATTTTTGCTTTTATTGCAGTCGAATCAGACACATTGCTAAGAACTATGAACAATATATTCTTAATGCTCTTCATCAAATAGATCTTTTCGATTATGGCCCCTGGCTTCGAGCCTCTGTTGCTACAAACCCATTCGCTTCTAATCGAAAACCTCTGTGTCCCATAGATCAGTCTCCCTCACAGACCCCTCCACATAATTCCAAAAACAACAATTCCACTCTCTCTCCTATCCCTCCAAGCACGAGCCCCCACCACCCTGGTACCTCGAGCAACCTTACTCTCTTCACTGGTCCATTCCCCTCTAATACACACCTCACCACATCATCCACCTTGCCTTAGACAACCAATCCGTCCCCCTTTATCCTGATTCAGACTCCTGATAATCCCAATGTACCCACTTCCACCAATCCCACTCCAACAAATATAAATTCCCACACTAATTTTTCTCCTCCTCCTTCACCAACCAACATGATCCACCCCCAAAATCACCTCCAATCCCCTGCACGTTCCCCCAGCCCCTCTCAACTTTCTCTCATTCCTTCCCATTCTCCACACCCAAAACATCGCATAGCCCCCGAACAGATATCTCTCATTCCTTATCATACTCCAAATCCAAAACCTTACATGTCCCCCGTCTCAAAATCTCCTCTTCCCCCCACTACTCTCCCCTCTCACACAAATTTGGCTTCCCCTCCACCTAGCTTTTCTATTATTTCTCCGAGTGCTAATATATCTAGCCCCTTTCTTATCAATGTCCCTATGCAATCGGACACCCAAGGTCATAAAATTGCTCGCAAATTCTAGAGAATTCGTAACAAATCCTCTTCTCATATCCCCACTTCCCCTTCATCTCTTACGTCCGGAGCTAAACATAAACTTATTTCCCCAAATCTCCCTGAATTTCCCGTTGAACAAATCAATGTCAAAGTGTTTGGATAGAAACTCAAAACGAACAACGAAGATACGTCGGATCTCCATACTCCAATGGCGGAGCTTGGCAATTCAATCTAACCCCACCGATCACCATGAATCTCATAAGCTGGAATTGTCCAGGGCTTGGGAACCCTCGAACAATTTGGGAACTCCATAATTTAATTCACCAAAAGTCGCCCCACTTGGTATTCCTTTGCGAAACAAAACGCAATGAAGCCCTGATTTATATATTAAAATTGGAACTCGATTTCCATGGTGTTGTAGTGAACTCTCTTCGTCGGTCAGGCGGATTATCATTATTATGGTGCAAGAATATCTAAATATCCTTAAGAGTTTTTTCATCTCGTTTCATTGATGTTGATGTTCTATTTTCGGGATCCTCTCTCAGAATAACCAGCGTTTATGAGGAACCTGATGTTTCCAAGCGGAGAGCATTTTGGAATTTTTTTAAAAGTATAAAATCATCCTCTACTATCCCTTGGCTTTGTTTGGGCGATTTCAACGAGGTATTATCTCAATCTGGATTCCAAGGCAGAGGTCTTTGAGCTGATTGGCAAATTCAGTGCTTTAGAGGCGTGCTAAGCCACTGATCGTTGTCAAACATAGGTTACAAAGGCCATTGCTTCACATGGCAACAACTTGCAGTGCACCCCCTAACCCAACGAGCTACATTGGACCATTGTGTTGGAAATGATTCTCTAAGATCTCTCTTCCCCTTCTCCAAAATCGATGTCCTTCCCACTATTTCATCAGACCATCATGGCCTCTCTATTCATCTAAATAAAAACCCAACAAACACTATTCCATTTCGTAGAAGCAAACCTTTCCGTTTCGAAGCATGTTGGATCAAATCTTCTGATTGTGAAAAAATCATCAAGGATAATTTGAACTTAAATCTTGATTCCCTTCCAGACATGATTAGCCATTGTTCTGTGGTACTACTCAACCGGAGTAAAATGGCTATTGGCGATATCTCTAAGAAACTTAGGGAAGTAAAAAAACCAAATTTAAATCATTCAACAAGGCAGAATCGCAGACGCAACCAAAAATAAGCTTCAAGTGCTGAATTCCTATTACGATATGCTTCTAGAGCAAAATAATCTAAAGTGGAAACAAAGAGCCAATCAACACTGATATAAAGAGGGTGATCGAAATACCTCATTCTTTCATAATTATGCATCCAAGAGAATGGAAATCAACCATATTATTGCTCTTAAAGACTCTCATGGTATCCCTCAATCCGAAGACGTTGCCATTGAATGCATCATTCTCGATTACTTCTCGGATATCTTCTCCTCCTCCAATCCTCCACTTCCAGACATGCAACAAGTGTTGAGAAGGGTTCGATCTCTGGTGATGGCAGACATGAATTAAAATCTGGAACAACCTTATAAGGGCGATGAGGTCGTCAAAGCACTTAAAGAAATGCATCCATTCAAATCTCCCGGTCCTGATGGCATGAGCCCAGTCTTCTTCCAGAAATTCTGGCATATAGTCGGTAAAGATGTCACCCACACTATTTTACATTTCTTAAATCATCATCACATTATTCCTAACTCGAATTACATTCACATTGTTCTCATCCTTAAGGTTAAAGATGCTGGTGAAACTTCGAAATTCTGCCCCATACGTTTATGCAATGTTATCTATAAATTAGCCTCCAAATGTGTTGCCAATAGAATTCGGCGTATCCTCCCAGATATAATTTTCGAATCTCAATCGGCTTTCATACCAGGTAGGCTAATCATGGATAACATTTTCATAGCTTATGAAACTCACCATTTCATGAAAACGAACTTCTGGCAAACTTGGTTAAATGTCTATCAAATTGGATATGAGTAAAGCATTTGATAGGGTTGAATGGTGTTTTCTTGTTGCTGTCATAAAATCTCTTGGATTTTGTGATTCAATTGTTAATCTTATTGGCTCCTGCATTTCTACATCCTCTTTTTGTTTTTTTCTAAATGGAAAAACATTTGGCAGCCTCTCACCATCTAGAGGCATTCGTCAGAGCGACCCTTTATCTCCATGTTTATTCATTTTCTTCTCGGAAGTTTTCTCATGTATTTTACAGGACCTACAGAGTGGAGGCAAAATTCGAGGCATATTTGTTTGCAAAAGAGGGCCACAAATCTCCCATTTATTCTTGCTGACGACATACTATTATTCGACCTTTTATCTCCATATTTATTCATTTTCTGCTCGGAAGTGTTCTCATGTATTTTACAGGATCTACATAGTGGAGGCAAAAATCGAGGCATATTCGTTTGCAAAAGAGGCCCACAAATCTCCCATTTATTTTTCGCTGACGACACACTATAATTCGGGAAAACTACTAAGGAAGAGGCTTTGCATTTGAGATTTGCTATTCGACTATATGAAAAAGTCTTGGGCCAACAAATCAATCTTGCAAAGTCGGGATTTACTTCATTCCCAATACGAGTCAAGGCCAAATCGACTCTATTCTTCATATTCCTAACATGCCCCATGTTCCTAGCCACGGCAAGCATCTTGGCCTTCCTTCCATAGTCGGCAAGAATAAGAAATAGGTTTTTTCTAATATCAAAGACAGAGTGTGGTTAAAGCTCCATGGTTGGAAAGATAGACAACTCTCGCAAGCAGGTAAACAAGTCCTCATCAAATAAGTTATTCAAGCTATTCCGACTTTTGCGATGTCTTGTTTTAAGATGCTTGATAACGTTCTTGATGAAATCCAAAAACTTGCGAATGGATATTGGTGGGGCAATTCACCTGATAGAAAAAAGATGCATTTTCTCTCTTGGGACAAATGTTCGGTTAGCAAAGACCGCGATGGTCTTGGATTTCAGAACTTCCGGGAGTTTATTATGGCAATGCTCAGTAAACAGGCTTGGAGGATTTTAACTCATCTCACATCATTATTAGCCCGAGTTTTCAAATAAAAATATTTCCCGTATATATCGACTTTATGCGTAATTCCATTAGCCACGAACCATCTTGGTCGTGGAGAAGTATATTTAAAGCATGCGATTAATTTCTCTTGGTGCCCGTCGCCTAATTCGTTGCGGACATTCTACAAAAATCTGGAGAGGTCCGTGGCTTCCTCAGGCATCAAACTTTATCCCTCTTAGTCCGCCAGGTGCCCTCTCCCCTGATGCCCCAGTTGCTAACTTCATTGATTCCTCGATTGGCCAATGGAACTCGGATTTGATTACTACCATATTCTCCACAAAAGAATCAAATTTGATCCACTCACTGTCTCTCCCCCCCACGCCTAGTCAAGATCTTTGGTGCTGGCATTTCACAAGAAACGGTAAGCACTCTGTCCGATCGGCCTACCACACCTACATTGACTCTAATCTCTCCCCTCTGAGTTTTTCCCATAACGCTAGCTCGAGCTCCGGCCCGAATCCTATCCGGAAACGCATATGGAAATTAAAAACTCAGCCACGGATTAAACTCTTTATTTGGCGCTGCTGCACATCTAGTATTGCCTCTTCTGAGAATTTAGCCCATCATGGAATTCACAGCTCGGAGACATGCCCACTTTGTTCATCCTCAGACACCTCCGCATCTCACACGTTTTTCTCTTGCCCCTTCATGACGGATGTTTGGAAATGTGCCAGTCTTTTCGATATTGGCCCGTTTTTAACAGCTTTCATGGAAAATCCAAGACCTCATTACCACCAATGAAGATATTCCCGCTGATTTCATCGCCACCATCTGCTCTGTTGTCTGGCTTCAGAGAAATAAATGCAAATTTGAAAATAGTGTGTCAGATCCTCAAGCTGTGTGGTTCTTGCTCGCAGCTAGCTCCAGCCTCAAGGACTATCAACCGGCTCATCTTTGGCCTGAGAGGCGGTGTCCCGAATTATCCTCCCATCCCTTCTTTGGAAATTCCTCCTCTTGTCTTCAGTTGTTCTTTGAAGGATAGTTGTTATGCAGGAGCTGGTGTTGCTTTATTAGATGATAATGGTATGTTTGTTGCAGGTATATCAAAAAATTTCCAGGGATATCCAACCGAGAAGAAACCGAGTTCCTATCCCTTAAAGAAGCTCTGCTCGTTGCTCGTAACATGAATTTACCTACCATCACTATTCTTGGAGATGATGCTTCAGTTATTTTGTCTATCCATGAAGACACCATTTGCCCAGTTACTTGCATCGATGTTTTCCAGGAAATTTCTCGGCATAAGAACACTCATTCTATTGCTGGCATTTTTGGATTCAACATGTTAACAATACTAGTTCATAATTTTGCTTTCTTTGCTAAAAACATGGTTGCGCTCGAGTGCTTTTGGGATTGCATCCCGCCTTCCTTTGTTCAATCGCCGCTGAACGTTGTCCAGCAAAATTAATGAAATTTGTTTTTCCCTAAAAAAAAGTATCATGTGATATTTCAAATCATTTTATCTTTACATTAGGAAAATGGAAAACCTTAATTAGTGACTAAATATTATCAAATGAAGTGCAATAATATTATTATGCTAAAAATAATCTCCAAAACCTTTTAAATTAAACATTTTTAGAATGGTATTGCTCGTGAGTTATTAGCTGCAAGAACTCCACAAAGAGAATGGAGTAGGCCAAAGAAGGAACGAACTCTCAAGGGAAGTGCGAGGACAATGTTAGCTGAAGCTGGATTGCCTAAGAGATTTTAGGCTGAAGCCATCAATTCTGCTTGTTATACTCAGAATAGATACATGATCAACAGGCAATTAACTAAAACTCCCTATGCAATCTGGACAGGGATAAAGCCAAATGTTGGATATTTCAAGATTTTTGGATGTAAGTGCTTCATCCACAACAATGGCAAGGACAACTTAAAAGACTTTGATGCTAAAGGTGATGAAGGTATCTTTTTGGGATACTCAGGTGAAAGTAAAGGTTATAGAGTGCTAAACAAAAGGACTATGTTCACAAAAGAGTATATCCATGTAGTGTTTGATGAACCAAATGTAAATAGAGAAGACATAAATGAGTTAGCTGAGAAACAAAATCAGCAAACCATGCAGAAGAGTCCCTATGTTGATGCAGATGTAAGAGCACTCAATAGCTGGAAGGTCTGCAGCTGAATGATGATGAAGAAGTTGTTCAAGACAACTTAGCTGCAAGATGGCTGAATCCAACAAACTTACTCCCACCAGATTTGAGATGGCTGAGAGGCCATCCACCTGGGTTAATTATTGGATACGTTAGAGATGGAATAAGAACCAGATCCAGATCTCAACATGAAGCCATGTTTACTTGTTTTGTTTCTGAAGCATTGGATGACACACATTGGATTCAGGCTGTGCAGGAAGAGCTGAATCAGTTTGAAAAGAACAAAGTATGGGAATTAATTCAAAGGCCTACCCACCAAAATGTTATTGGTACTGAGTGGGTATTGAGGAACAAGACGAATGAGAATGATTTGTAGTAAGATGGTGGCCAAAGGGTATTGCCAAGAGGAAGCTATAAATTTTGATGAAAACTTTGCTCATGTTGCTAGATTGGAATCAATTAGGATGTTTCTTGCTTATGCTGCACACAAGAACTTCACTGTGTATCAAATGAATGTGAAGAGTGCATTCGTAAATGGACTTTTAGAAGAAGAAGTATATGTTGAAAAACCTCCATTGGAGACAAAGTCTACAAGCTTAAGAAAGCACACTATATGGATTGAAACAAGCACAAGAGCATGGTATGACACATTGTCACAATTCCTAAGTGATCATGGATTCACCAAAGGAAAAGTTGATAGAACATTCTTCAGAATCCAAGATAAGGAGGGTATGCTGCTTGTTCAAATTTATGTGGATGATATCATCTTTGGATCCACAAATAAAGAGATGTGTGACAATTTTTCAAACCTCATGCAAGGAAAATTTGAAATGCGCATGATGAGAGAGTTGGCTTTCTTTCTAGGACTTCAAGTCAAGAAAAAGAAGGATGGAACCTTCATAAGTCAAACAAAATGCACCGAGATTTGATGAAGAAATTTGGTATGGAAGAGAAGTCATCGATGAAGATTCCCATGAACATGTCAATTAAGATGGATATGGATGCGGATGGCAAAGCCGTTGATCAAACTAGATATGGAGTTCTCATTAGATCATTGCTCTATATCACAAAGTAGGCCGGACATCACCTTTGCTATAAGTGTATGTGCAAGATTTCAATCTACACCAAAGGAAAGTCACATGACTGCACCTAAGAGAATCCTAAGTTATTTGAAGGGATGCCAAGAAGTTGGCTTATGGTAAAAGGATGGAGGATTCAAGCTGGTAAGCTACTGAGACTCAGACTATGCTGGATGTAGAGTGGATTGGAAAAGTGGATTGGAAAAGTACTTCAGGTACTTGTCAAATGCTTGGAAATAGATTGGTTTCTTGGTTCAACAAGAAACAAAATTCAATAGCTACATCAACAAATGACAGAGTACATAGTCATGGGCAAACAAGTGCCCAAGTTCTATGGATGAGGCAACAACTAAGAGACTATGATGTAGAAGAAAAAGATATTCCAACTATGTGTGATAATACAAGTGCTATTGCAATCACTCAGAATCTAGTTTTGCATCCAAGAACAAAACACATTGATGTTAGATGTCACTTTATAAGAGATCATGTTGAAAAGAAAGACATCACCTTGGAGTACATCTCAACTGATAAGCAGTTAGCTGACATATTTTCTCTATGTGAATCGAGATTTGAAGAGCTTAAGAATGAGCTAGGTTTGATTGAGCCGAGTTAGAAGACTCAGAAGACTCAATCAGCTGAGTCAAAGAAGTTTCATTTTCCAAAGTGAAACAAAGAAAGATGGGAAATCACCAGATCGAGGTAGCAGAGACAATCGAGTGATCATTATGTGAAGAGAGAAGGAGAGTTAAGTTACTTTTGGAAGATAATTGAGTTACTTATGAGCTAAGTGACAAAACACACGATCGTTTTCATGAGCATGAATGTTTTTGGGCATTACATCGCGTAATTATTGTGTCAGAATAAAAGCTGCACACGTTTAGCCTATGATTGGATATAAATGTTGCTTCATTTAATATAGGGAAATTAATGCGATTTCAAAGGTTAATCATGACCGCTTATTTTGATCAAACCTTTCAAATTCCAAAACCGTCCTTTCACGTCCCATATAAACCAAATATTCAGCTTTCTCTCTCCTCACAATACTCTCTTCTCCAACAAGAAAGATCAAGTTTTTCTCTGCAAAGCAAGTAAAACCTTAGTTTTTCAATTGCCTCTTCTACATGTTTTCCACCGGTTATTTTTCAAGAAAATGGCTGCAAAGTATGAGTATGTCAAGATGTTCGAGAAAATCCACTCCATCTCAACTGTGGATTTTAAAGGGATGGTGAAACACGGAGTTGATAAGCCATTGGTTTAGAAAATTGCTGCAAAACTTGAGAAATCGGGTCTGAAAGGATTTCGCATGATGGAATACTCTCACACATACTCAGAGGAAGTCGCCATGTTCTATGTGAACGCTGAGGTTCAAGATGGGGAGATTAGGTCTTCTTTCCATAGAAAGGACATTACGATTACTGTTGTGGACTTAGCTAAACACTGCTACCTGCTTTCAGTGGGAATGAAGGACATTGCTGAAAAGGACGTAAACCTGGCTGCGGCATGGAAGGAGATTGCCAAGCCAGAGTTTGCTTCTAAGGTTGTTTACATAGCCAATATGTCATTGGTCAAAGATGAATACCATAAGCTGATGGACATTGTGTCCAAATGCGTGGATATGAAATTTGGCATCTTCAATCAGCTGTCTCGGACGAAGCTGACGGTGATGGTTGCGATCTTGGAGGAAAATAAGGTGAACTGGGCTGAGTTAATCTTCAGCAGAATCTGCCAAAATGTCATGAACAAGACTATTAAGGATGATGGTCTGTTCTTGAGTTCGCTGGGATATGGCTTGGTCATTGGCCATATGATGGAGGTGAAAGGGATTCCATTAAGGCATGGGAAGCCATTCCATGTCAACAAAAGGATGTTTAAATCTAACCTCTTTAGAACTCAAAGAAAGCTTATGCTAGAAGGGCTGACACCAGTGAAGGTGAGTCAACTAATCATGTCCCCGAGGACACTCCTGCAACCGCCTCAGCTTCTTCTCCGAAGCTAATCCAAAAGAAGAAGAGAGTTGATGCAGCTAAGAAAGCATCTGCCCCTGAAGCCGTTTCAGAGAAAGCACCTGCCCATGCATCCGACCTAGAACCGTCCCCTTCCCAGTAGCCGAGACTGAGAAGGAACCTCTAGTACCTTCTCCAATCGTGAAGAAGAGGTACACTGTTGTGCCTAGAAAGGCAGCTGTGTCCAAGAAAAAGATGATAGGCGAAAAGGCCTTCACCTTTGATGAGCCTGAAGATGTGAAGCCAGAAGTCCCTCTGGTTCCAACCAAAAGAAGAAGACTGCTTCAAGAAGTCGAACTTGAGAAGCCACTAAATCTGAACTCAACCAAATGAACGAGACTCTGTTGAAGCTTAGGAAGAGTAGTCTAAGGAAGTTGTAGGTGGTGCAAAGATTCACCATTGAGAAAGAGAAGTTTGTTGACAATGTTCAGTGAATTGAACAAGAGTCAGTTGTTCGAGACACAACTGTGTAGGTCCCAAGGGGTGTGAGTAAGGTTTAGAAGGGGGGGAATAAATAAACCTTACCAACTTTTTGATTTTAGTCCTTTTAAAGAATAACAGAGTTAACTCAAATGTATGTCCTTGAGGGACAGATAAGTTGGTTATTCAACTGAGTTAGCCACTCAACAAACTCGATAGAGCTGTTGATAGAATAACTCGGCTGTTTAACCTGAACTTTAACTTGGCTGTATTGGTTTTATCAGCGGAATACTTAACACCCTTGATTTGTTTTAAGCTTATTTTAACACTTGATTTTTAGCACTTGTTTATTAGTCGAGTTGGATAGCAAATATGAGTTTTATCAACAGATATGATGTAAGTATGCCGAGATGTAAATGTGCGGAAAAATTAATTACAAGTAATTTTTATAGAGGTTCGAAGATGGGGTAATTATTTTAATCCTCTCTTCTCCAAGTCCTGGTAATTATTTTATGTAATCAGATTTTACAACGTGGTGAACTGTCTAGAGATAACATTGGTCACACAGCTGGCTTCTCTTGGGACTCAGCTTCTTTACAGGGCAACTGCCTTGCTACTTCAGCTCACTTCTCAAGCTCTTGGATTTGATCACGAAGCCCTCGAATAACTTGATGTTGGTTCGACCTTGAACCTTCCTATAATCCTCCTTGGAAGGTAGACCCTTTTGATTCTTCAAAAGTTCCCTCTTCAACAGATTTGAAGTTGTCTTTCCTTCACAACTTTGTGTTGGATCGATTTTAAATCGAGTTTCGTCGGCTTGGCGATTTGCTTGAATATACCTTAGAATATTTCAGATTAGTTGCTTGAATAACGCTTGCTTGTTCGTGGTTCAGGTAACCTTTTCTCAGTAAATTCCTCAGTCTTTTATAGTGCACTTTTGAAATTTTGCCCGTTGAAGAGATAAGCTAATTTCAAAAGTCACTTATGATTGCTGGCTTGTCTTGTCTGCAGTCCTTGATGTTGACATTTCCTCATATTAAATGTCTTGCAAAGATTTAAGACTTTTCGACACACGGTGCGATGTCTTCCCATTGGTTTATTCCTTTTGCACAATTATGGGACTAACACTTTACACCTGACAACTTTGACATGTTACTATTCTGAGTAACATTCTTGACTTTTAATCAATGGATCTAAGTCAGTTGTCTTGACTAGACTGCTGTCTTTACCCCAGGTGACTTGAGTCAGCTTCCAGTCAATGGATGACTCAACTATCACTTCAACCTTGAGACTTGGCTTCCTGAACTAACTTGACTGACACTTCTTACAGCTATTCCTCAGTTGACACACCTTCAGTCGAGTCCGTGACTTCCTTCTTGGCCATACTCAGTTGACACACATCAGAGTCTTCAATCCAGTCCATGATTGACTTCTTGTATTCCTTGGCGTAGGCGGCTTGACTCACTCTCTCTCAGCCCTAACTATTACAATACAAATTACAAGTAAAATGGGGTGCCAACTTCCTAGTTTAAGTTTTACATGGTATCCTCAAAATCTACAAAATAAATTTCCTAACAATTTCCCCCTTTTTGATGATGCCAAAACTTAAAAACATTCAACAAAATATAAACAACAAAGATACATACAGACAATGCAGTAACAAAGATTGTATGCTTGAAATAGATCGTTTTATTGATCATAGTATTCTTGTCCTTTACATAGATGTTTACATTTGGTATCATAGCATTCTTAATCAGAGCAATATACATCTCTAAGCTAAGATACAAGAGTTCATACAAAGTGAAAAATTACACAAAAATTCACTAAGTACATTACAAAAGACTTACATGAGTGTATATACAAAAGAAATATACATGAAGGGGTTCGCAGCAACACTTCAATGCCTTTGCTGCTTCCTTCCTCTTTCTTCTTTAGCTCTCTTGTGCTCCTCGTCGTCAGCTCTCTTCCTCTTCTTCTCTTCTTCTTCCCTTCCTTTCTTCTTTTCATAGGCCCGTTTGGAAGCATCATCCATTTGCTTCCTCTCAAGCCATTGACGTGTTTTCCTCTTGTTTTCTTCTTCTTTCCTTCTTACCGCCTCCGCGTTCTTTCTTGCCACTTCCAGATTAGCCAATTCATCATACCCAGTCCAGTAGATCATCCCTTTCTTGTAAGGATCTACATATTCAACATCCTTGGGTTTTGGTCGAGGTCGGGAACCTCTTCTACCACCACTTCTTCCTCTTCCTCTGGGTGTGTCTTTGCACGAGAGTCTTACGCTTACCGGTGAGTGACACTGAAGATCTACTTTTTTTTACTTCTTCACACAATGCTAGACCTTTCTCCCAGTACAAATTCCAGGCTTGGGCTAGTGTCATTCCTTGGAACTAGCCTTCTGATTCAAAGGTTTTCAACTCTTCAACCGATCTAGGCTCAGATCCATTATCAGGAATCGCATCCTGATATTTTCCAACTGGAAGACCACCATACTGTTCCAGCACTTCCTGAGCGCGGGCATCATGTTTTTTAGAGAACTCCTCAAACCCTGCTTTAATGATCTTCCTTTTCTCCGACATTGGCACAACAGAGTGCTTAATGGGTAGGGTTACGGGGAGTTTGCTCAAGATGTAGGCACTAACATGACCTTCCTGGGGGTTTCGGCTAACATCAGCATCAAATCCTTCGAACATTCCCCCTCTGCTGCTTTACCTTTCTTCACAAACAAGTCTTTCTTCAATTTTTCTTATTTCAATCCCTTTAGGGACTCCTCTTTCCCCTTTTTGGCATCATCAAAGAAGAGAGGGACCCCGGGGAACATGCTTCCAAGAAGAAAGTCCAGTCTGTTAATCGTTGAATCGTGCTTGGAGTCTATTGCATCTGATACATTTCAAATCTCCGATTGATTCCCTTTAGACTCAGCTTTCAGTATCTTCATTTCAGCCAATAGTAGGTTGAATTTGTCATTCATCGCATTTTCAAGTCTTAGGATCTAATTCTTATGAAAATGTCGCAGCAGCTCCATATCATTTTTTTGAGACTGGCTATTCTTTCAATATATTCCTTCATCCGCTGCCTGATCATGGAGTTATCTGCACTCCATACGAGCATTCTACCATATAGGGCTTTGAAGTATCGTACTTGCTCACTTCGCATAGCAGTCTGCTGTTCGAACCATTCCCGAATTCGCACCACGATTCCTCTCAAGTCTGCTGTGAGAGTGGCATCGCGATTGTCCAGACGTAAGTCGAGTGAGGCCTGGTGTAGTTCAATCTTCTCAATCTCCTCGCAGATCTTATTGAAGACTTCACGAATTTCAGTTGTCTCGCCTGAATCAGTTGCCGGCCATTCTTTGTCAAAAACAAAGTCTGCTGGCACAATCGTGTCGGTGGGAATGATGGGATCTTCTCTGACAGTATATTTTCTTTGTTCAGCAGCTGTCTCTTCCTCAGATGCAGGCAGGTCCTGGGTGAATGGAAACATATCCTGAAAGACATCATCATGAACATAGGGAATGTCTGGGTCTCGACCCTTCAAAGCCTTCCCTTTTAGTAGAGTGGAGTCAACTTTCGATGCCTTTGCTGTGGTAGCTTCATCGGCAATATTCACAGTTGTGTGAGCCTGTGACGGAGCTGACGGAGTCGTTACTGTTGCAGCTGTGGAAACCTAAACAGATGACTCGGTTTTAGTTGGGGCTTTTGGATTGTCTTGCCCAGCTGACTGAGCCTCAGCTGTCTTAACAGCTTCCTCGGTCTCAGTAGACTTTGCTAAATGAATAAACTGTTCCTCGGCTGTATCATCAACGTCATCAGATGATGATAAGACTTGGGGAGTCGGCTCATCATCAAAATTGAACTTTGTACGAGCCGCTTTGTCACTTAGTTTTCAGAACATCCTCATCTGGGTCCGTAGAATTTGCAACTGGAGTGGACTCAACTTTATCTTTTGCTCTGGAAAAAGATGTGTCTATGTTCTTGGGAATCATGAAGTGCACTTATCTCTTTTTCTGCATCAGCGCTGTCTAGAGGAGGAATGTTCTGTGCATCTTGATCTTTACCTGGGGAAGTCTCAACCTCCCTTAGGCCTTCAACACCCCCAGCAGATCAACTACTGCGAGGCCTTCAGTGTTCCCTTCGACAGTCTCAACTATCTTAGGGTCTTCAACATTCCCTTCGACAGTCGCAGCTTTCTTAGGGTCTTTGACCATGGCATCCATAGGAGTCTCAACTCCTTGGATTACACTTTCACTGCCAAGAGTGTTTAACTCCCAGGCATCACCATCCTGTGCCTTGACTGTGATAACAGCGTCCTTGGCCTGCAAAGGAGTGGACATTTCAGCTGAGATAGAATCAATTGTCCGAGCTTCATCAATGCCACTCTTCTATTGTTCACTCTCTTTTTCTACTTCGCCTCCTAACTTCATTTGGATGTCTCCCACAGTGACCTCCAACCCTGATGTGGTGGAGAGAGCTTTCCCCTCAGCTGACTCTCCAACTGAGTGACTGATTGTGGGGTCACTCTTCTCTTGAGACGCGGCCTTTTCTGTTGAGTGCTCAGCCACCGGGCCAGGTGTGAGAAACCTTCTTCAGGGGTTGGCTCAGCTTGGGTGCCCAATTTCCAAGCTTCATCGCCAATCTCCTTGAATCCATCCTCGGATTGTACAGGGGGATGTGGGTCAGCAGCAATATCCAAGCAACTGTTGTACCACTCCTAGAGGATCAATTTGCATGAGAGATTGTGAGGACTCTCCGGCCTTCTAACAATTGCTTCTCATGGATGGCTCTGGATTCCCTCATAGTCTGCTGCATATCTGACTTCTCTTCTGCAGCAGTGGGATCCTCATCACTTTTGGAGAATACATCAAGATGTTTATGAGTGTGACCTGAGGATATCCATGCAGTTGTCTTTGTCAAAGGCCCATGCGATTGTCTTTGAAACGCAGTTGCAATACCAAGAAAATGGAGCAACTCTTCTTCCTCTTCTATGAACTCGGGTGTGTGCGAATCGCACCTTGAGTGATCCAGCTTCCATGCTCACCATTCTCGTAGACGTCGTTGGATGTTTGGATACAGTGGGGAGTACATGATTACATCATCATCAGCATCTTCACCTTTTCCTCCAGTTTCTTGAATTGGAGGCAATAGACCTTCATCTTCCTCAGAAACAGCAGCATCAGTTGTAGGAGGAGAGACAACATTTTCGATAGAAGGCTCGGTTGTCTCTACTGCTTCACTCTTCTCGATTGTTTCTCGCACAACCGGGTCTTCAACAGTCTATGATGATCGCCCTCGGCAGACTTTTTGCGAATTCATCAATGACTTGATGATCGCTTTTCCGAGTGACAATAGTCTCAACTTCTTTTTCTGGCTGGTTAGAGGATTCAGCCTTCTTCTTCTCAAGTTCGGATCGCCTAAACAATCTCTTTTTCCTTAGAGGAACTTCTCTGGTTCAACATCCTCTAGTTCCTCAAAAGTAAAAGCTTCTAGTTTGTTCTTAGAGACACCGCTTTACGTGGCTTGGCAGTCCTCTTCTTTTTAACGATAGGAGAGGAAATATGGTGTTCCTCCTCCATCTCGGCTGTGGGGGCAGGTGATCTGGCTGCAGGGGAAGGAGTCTCAGCTGCTCGGGCAGGGGACTCGGTTGCAGGGGCAGGTGCTTAGGATCGTGCAGGGGAGCAATTGCTTTCTTGGAGTTAGTCATGGGGGACAACTCTCTTCTTCTTCTGATGAGGGGGGTGTCGGCTTCACATCTTCCGAGTTAGCCGATTCCCCCACCGTAT
The DNA here is from genome assembly GCA_016081115.2 of Rehmannia glutinosa. Taxonomy (NCBI): domain Eukaryota; kingdom Viridiplantae; phylum Streptophyta; class Magnoliopsida; order Lamiales; family Orobanchaceae; genus Rehmannia; species Rehmannia glutinosa. Next base: position 45,172,311 of record CM071926.1, read on the forward strand.
CGCCTTTCTTCGCGTGAGCTATTTTCCGGCACCGAATGGTTTGCCCTAAACATTCTCTTATTCACGTGAAAGGCCTTACCATGACGAAGGTTGACACCTTTCACTTTTAGCAGATGGCCAATCACAAGGCCATATCCAAGTGAGCTTCCGAAGGACCCATCCTTCTTATATGTCCTGTTCAGCACATTCTGGCAAAGTTTGCTGTAAACAAACTCAGCCCAGTTAACCTTCTTCCATTGCATGATCGCAGCCTTTTGATGATCAACTTTGTCTTGACAACCGATTAAAGATTCCAAACTTCATGTCGACACATTTCGAGATAACATCCATCGCTTGTGATAGTCGCCCTTTAGCGGCTTATTGTCACCGTATAGATCATTCTCGCAAAGACACTGGTTTGGCCACTTCTTCCATGCAATGACCAAGTCGACATCACCTCATAGATATCCTTTGAGCCCTCCGAGGAAATAGGCAATGCTCGGCAAGGTCTTTTGACGAGTTTTATGACCTTCTGTGGGACGAAAGATTTGATTTCTTCGCCCCGCACCTCGGCGTTAACATAGAACCGAGCTACATCCTCAAGGTAGGTATGAGAGTACTCCATAGTTAGAAAAGCCTTTAGCCGACTTTTCTAACATATCGGCGATCTTGAACTGGGTTTCATCAACACCGCTTTATCATTCCATCAAAATCCACGGAAGAGCCAAGTGTGGATTTGCTTCAAGAGTTTCACAAAGTCGTGCTTCCGAGCCCTTTTGGAGAGTTTCACCGATCGAAAAGTGTAGAACTTACTTTGAGATAACTTAGAGTTTCGAGAGAAAAATTTGCTTTGCTTGAAGATAAACAAGCGTAGTAAGAGAAATGAAAATTTCCGTATATAAGGGAAGTGAAAGGACACATTTCGATTTTGAAATTTTTGATCAAAATCAACGGCTCGATTAGAACGTCAAAAACCGCAATTAATTCCTCGCATTTAATGCATCAACATTATATCCAATCATATGGGTTCATGTGCGCTTTTATCGGATCATTATTATTGCTGACGTCATCCTTAAAAACATTTCTGCTCATTAAAAATGACTACGTTTTGTCCTTAAAAACATAAATGATTCAAACATATCCAAAGTGACTTAACTCGCTTCTCTCTTCTCATGAAGTGACTCAGCTGTCAGCTAACTCGATACAGTTGATTTATCGATAAAACTGTTTCACTTGGCTGAAGTGTAAAACTTGCTCTACTCTTATTTTCTCATCTTCTTTCTCTACTGATTGAGTCTTCTGGGTTTCAACTTAGCTCAATAAATCCTAACTCATTCTTGAGTTCTTCAAATGTTGATTCACATAGAGGTTTTTTGAATATGTTAGCTAATTGCTTATCTGTTGAGATGTATTCCAAGGTGATGTCCTTCTTTTCAACATGATCTCTTATGTAATGATACCTGACATCAATATGTTTTGTTCTTGAATGCAACACAAGATTTTGAGTGATTGCAATAGCACTAGTGTAATCACACATAATTGGAATCTCTTTTTCTTCAATCTCATAGTCTCTCAGCTGCTGTCTCATCCATTAGACTTGGGCACAACAACTGCCCGCAGCTATGTACTCTGCTTCAGCTGTGGATGTTGATATTGAGTTTTTTCTGATTGAACCAAGAAATCAGTCTATTTCAAAGCATTTGACATGTACCTGAAGTGCTCTTCCTGTCAACTCTACATCCAACATAGTCTGAGTCTGAGTAACCAATAAGCTTGAATCCACCTTCCTTTGGATACCATAAGAACACTTCTTGGCATCCCTTCAAATATCTTAGGATTCTCTTAGCTACAGTCATGTGGCTCTCCTTTGGTGCAGATTGAAATCTTGCACATACACCTACTGTAAAGGTGATGTCTGGCCTATTGGATGTTTAATAGAGCAATGATCCAATGAGTGCTCTATATCTGGTTTGATCTACAACCTTGCCATCTGCATCCATGTCCATCTTGACTGATGTGTTCATTGGTATTTTCACAGAAGACTTCTCTTCCATTCCAAATTTCTTCATTAAATCTCTGGTATACTTCGTTTGACCTATGAAGGTTCCATCCTTCAATTGTTTAACTTTAAGTCCTAGAAAGAAAGTCGCTCTCCCATCATGCTCATTTCAAATTTTCCTTGCATGAGGTTTGAGAACTTATCACACACTCTTTGTTTGTGGGTCCAAAAATGATGTCATGACTTGAATCCAATCTTGTGTGTCATCTAATGCTTTGAGACACATCTTTGAGACAATGTATCTATTTGGGAAATAAAATGCTTTTCTGAGATTGTAACATTGCTTCAAAACCTGTTGTTCAACATAGACTTCTTCCTCTAGTGATCCGTTCGTTCTTATGCCATCTCTAACATCTCCAATGATTAATTTGCAACAGGAGCATGGTTTCATCAAAATCTATCTCACATCTTGGCAATACCCTTGAAATTTTGCTTTGTTTCTCACAAATGATCTTTCTTCATTCATCTTGTTCTTGAAAACCCATTTTGTGCCAATTACATTTAGATTATCTTGATACTTTGTTTCTTTCAAACCGATTGACTCTTTCATCTTCATTTAATGCTTGAGACACATCTTTAGACTTTTGGGAAATAAAACTTGTCTTTGAGATCTCTAACATCTCCAATGATTAATCATCTTTCGCTCACACCCGGTTGCTTGCTCTTACTAAGTTATCTTGAACAGCTCTTTCATCTTCAATTAAGGACTTTTCTTGTCTTTGATATAGTTGGATGATTCACTTCAATATAAGGACTCTTCTATATAGTTGATGATTAACTCTTTCAATGTTTTCTCCATTTACATTAGGTTCATCAAAAACCACACGAATAGAATCTTTTGTGACCATAGTCCTCTTGTTCAAGACTCTATAGGCTTTTCTCTCACCGAGTATCCCAAAAAGATACCTTCATCCTTTAGCATCAAAAGCTTTCAAATTATCTTTGCCATTGTTATGGATGAAACATTTACATCCAAATATTCAAGTATCCAACATTTGGCTTTGTCCTCGTCAAGTCTCATAGGGAGTATTGGTCAATTGCCTATTTATCGTGCATCTATTTTGAGTATAGCATGATGTGTTAATGGCTTCACCAAAATCTCTTAGTAATCCAACTTGACTAACATGGTCTTTGTAGCTTCCTTGAGAGTTTTGTTCCTTCTTTCAGCTACTCCATTATGCTGTGGAGTTCTTGTTGTAGATAACTCATGAGCAATACCATTTTCAACACAATACTGAGTTATTATCCCATTGACAAGCTCAGTTCCTCTGTCAGACCTTATTTTTATAATGGTTTGGCTCTTTTCATTTTGAACTTTTTCCATCAGCTGAGGTAACAACTGCAAGGTTTCCTTCTTTTTACACATGAAAATTGTCCATGTATATCTTGAATAGTCATCTACCACCACTAAGGTGTATTTCTTTCCACTTATGTTGGCTGGTTCAACTGGACCAAATAGATCCATATGCAACAGATGTAATATCCTTGTTTAAGAAGGACTTGGCTTATCTTTGAATGAAGACTTTATTTGCTTTCCCATCCGTATGCATCACTACACTTTCTTTCTTGTTGATTGTCTTAAAAGATGACTCCTTGATGACTTGTTGATTGTCTTAAAATTCGTATGACTCTCTTGTGCCACCGCCAACTTGATTCGGCCAGTGCTCTTTCCTAGCAGACAAGTACTTGGTGTAGCAGTAGACCAATCTACCACATACATATTCTTCTGTCTTGATCCTTGCAACACTATTTCATTTGATTCAGAATCTTTGATCTGGCACACTCCCATATTGAATCCAACATTGTAGCCCTTGTCACAGAGTTGACTGATGCTTAACAGGTTGAAGTTTAGGCCTTCAACATAAGCAACATCTGTGATTTCCAATCCATTCTTCTTGATGGATCCTGTGCCTTTGATTTCCCCTGGAGCTTCATTTCCTCCAAATATGACTTTTGCACCTCTAATCTCCTTGAATCTTGACAGGTTTTTCTTGTTTCCTGTCATATGTATGGAACAACCACTATCCATGTACCAGGTTCCTTGGCACTCAGTTGTTCCTTGAACCTTCAATCAAGGAAATTAGTTTTTAGGTACCCATATTTGTCTGGGTCCTGAGGGGTTAGTGCTATAAGATGATCCAACCAACATATAGCCAAAGGACTTGACTCTAAGAGTTTGCCATCTATCAATGCCATAATCATAATGCACATTAGCAAATTGCTTGGGTGTTTTAGGTTCATACAGCTGTCTCTTTTGTCTGTATGCATGTGTGTTTGTTTTAACAATTGCTTTCTTGGGATAATTGTGATAATTCTGAGTGTAGTGCTTGGGTGTATATATGTGCTGATAATAGCTCTTTTGCCTTTGGAATGACCTTTTCTGAGTTTTAGGTCTTTGCCATCCTGGCTTGTCTTCAATAGGTATTTGTTGATGCTTCACATTATTCCAATCAGCATAGTTTGAATAGTTTCTACCATTCCCATCATGTGTGTTTCTCTGATGAAACTTCGGGGTTTTTGTTAGCTCTGTTTGCTTTTCACAGTGTATTTTCTGTTTGGAGTTTGCTGAGGAACTCGGATGGATTTCTTCTCAGCTGTCCTCTCAGCATATTCAACTGGCTGTTTTCCTTTCCCTTTATATCCAAGGCCAGTTTGTTTGTGATTGTGCTTAGGAGTGAATGTGGGTGCAACATTTGGTGTTTTGGATTTGTGAGATGCTTCATTGTTTGAAGATCCTTTTTCCAAAATCACTCTTGGAGTTTGACTATGCACAAAGGAATTAAATCCTATGCCCGTCTTATCTCCACATTCTTTTTGACTCATGATAAGATCATCCAATGATTTGGATGCCTTTGTAAATGAGGCAATCACATTTTTTAGATCTTTTTCCCTCTTTTCTATAGCAGCTAACTCTGCTATAATCTTGACATTTTCAGCCTTCACTTAGTGTTCTCATCAGCTATGTGACTTAGAGTACTCAGCTCTTTAGTTAGTTGTGAGTTTTGGCTTTTAGTTAGGCTATTTTCCTCATTTAGAATCGTGTGTGAGGATTTTATGTGTTCAAAATCTTTCATCATTTTGCCTAATGAATCATAAAGATCAGTGGGTGATGAAGTGTGTGTATCACAGCCTCTTTCGTTAGAGTGTACCTCATATTCTTGATCTGGTTGATCTTGTTCTTTAGACATAAGGCAGATCATAGCCTCTTCCTCGAGTCACTTGAGTAGTCGGCTTCACTACTCTCTCGAGTCTCCGCTTTTTAGACTTTGTTGTCTCAAAGATCTCGGCACCAACATGGCTTTCTTCTTTTCCTCTTCTTTTTCGTGAAGACTTTTCTTTCTTCTTCATTCCTATATTTGTTGATCGTAGATAGGAACAATCAATCATAAATGTCCTGGTTGTCTCCGGTTCAACACGGGTTCTCGCTCTTTTGTTCTTGGGTTATCGGCTCTCGATATTCAACCCTTTGATGCTCGACTCTCTTGGGTGGCCTATCTTCCCTTGACTTAGAGGGAGTTGAATGTCTCTGGAGGTTTCACCCTTGTTTCTTTTATAGTTTTTATTGAAGAACTTGTTGAATCTTTTAACCATTAGGGCAATCTCCTCCTAGTCTATGGCTTCCTTGGGTTCACTCTCTTTCCATCTTTGGCTATCTCAGGCAACTTCTTGGGTACATGAGATCCTCTTGTTCTTTTCTTCTCACTCAAACTCATAGGCTTTGAGGTCTCGAGAATAGCTCGTGGTTAGATGTTTTTGAGAGGTCCACTTTGAATGTCTCATTTCCCATTCAAATGGGAGGCTCCTCAATATCTTCATATTCATATTTCCTTTTGTGTATATTCTTTCCGAAGAGTTGAAAGTTCATTTGTGATTTCAGTGAATGCGGAATCCAATTGATCCATGGTTTCACCTGCAAGCATTTTGAAATTTTTAAATTTTTGAACAACAAACAATTTATTTTCTTTAATTTGTTCTGATCCTTCACAAATTAAAGTTAATTTATTCCAGTTTCTTTTGCAGATTTGCAAGATTTGATTTTGTTGAACATTGCTTTGTCCAGAGTCTAGTAGAGTATTTCCTTGGCCACATTGCACAAGTTGTGTCTCTTCCTATCTTCATTAGTCCACTCCGTTCTTAGTTTTTCAACCATGGTTGGTCTTGCTTTCAAAGACTTCCTCTCTGTAGGTCCCCAGGGGTGTGAGTAAGGTTTAGAAGGGGGGTTAAATAAACCTTACCAACTTTTCGATTTTAGTCCTTTTAAAATAATATAGAGTTAATTCCATGACTAAGTCCTTGATGGACACTAAGTTAGTTAATTAGCAGAGTTAGCCACTCAACAGACTCGAAAGAGTTTGATAGAATAACTCAATTTTTAGACTAAACCTTAACTTGGGTCGTGATGAGATTTTCAATGAAAGACTTAACACCTTTAAATTTGATTTAACTTTGTTTTAACACTTGGTTTTATCGAATTATTAGTTGGATAGCAAATTATCGTGAGATATAAAGTGATATGCGAAATAAAATCTTTGAAATGTAAATGACACAATAATTTTTATGGAGGTTCAAGATTGAGTAATTCTTCTACTCTTCTCTTCTCAAACTCCTGGAGGAATCCACTAAGTAATGATAAATTTACAAAGTGGTTATCGATCTAGATACAAGTCTTGGTCACACAATCAAGCTTGCTCCTTTAGGACTCGATCCGAGATGCCTTGATCACACAGTGGCTTCTCGTCCGACTCGGCTTCTTCCTTTTTGTTAATTCAACTTACTTTCTCAAGCTTCTTGGATTTGATCTCAAGCCCTCCAATAACTTGAGATTGGTTCGACCTTGAACCTTCCTAATCCTCCTTGGAAAGTAGACCCCACTTTGATTCTTCAAAAGTTTCCTCTTCAACATTTGAAGTTGTCTTTCCTTCACAACTTAGTGTTGGATCAATTTCCTTCGAGATTTAGGCTTGAGGATTTTGCTTGAATAACTTGAGAATATTTTGAAGGTTACAGTATGAATAATGCTTGTTTGTTCGTGGTTCAGGTAACCTTTTCTCAAAGTGATTCCTCAGCCTTTTATGGTGACCTTTCAAAAATCTGCCTGTTGAAGAGATAGGCTGATTTTCAAAAGTCACTTATGTTCGTTGGCTTGTCTTTTCTTGGTCTTCAATCTTGAGATGTAGACCTTTCCTCGTATTAAATGAATGTTCACCTTTTCGAGATCGACACGAGGTGCAAGTGTTTCCCATTTGTTTATTCCTTTTGCACGCTTCGAATCGAGCACTTTAAGACATGGCAACATGGAAGTATTACTTATTTAAGTAATGTTCTTGACTTTTGTGCAATGGATTCTTTTCGCTTAACTCCTCTTTGCACTGCTTTTCCCCAGGTGACTTGAGTCGCTCCAATGATTGAAAGACTCATCTCACTTCAACTTGACTTGGCTTCTTGGGTTGACTTAATCGACTCATCTCACACTGTCTCTCACAACCGATACTCCTTGATCGAGTCCTTGGTCTTCTTCCTTGGCCATACTCGATTGTTCCTCAGTGGAACCTTCTCTTCACATCTTGATTGACTTCTTGTATTTCCAGGGCATAGCTTGACTCACTCACTTATTCAAATTTATCTATTACAATAAGAATTACAAGAAAAATGGGGTGCCAACTTTCTAGTCTAAGTTTTACATGGCATTCATCAAAATCTAAACAATAAATTTCCCAACAATTTTCCCCTTTTGATGATGCCAAAATCAACAAGATTAAGTAAAATGTAAACATCAGATGATACATACGACAATGCGAAACAAAGAATATATGTGTTGAATAGATCGTTTTATTGATCATAACATTCTTGTTCTTTACACAAAATTGTTTACAATGTGTATCGAGCAATCACAAGATATACTTATATCTACGCAAATTACAACTTTTTCATTAAATGTACAGAAGACTTACATACATATGTATTTACAAAAGTAAAATACATGAAGGGGTTAGCAACAATACTTCATCGCCTTCGCTGCCTCCTTCTTTCTTCTTCAGCTCTGTCTTCGTCAGCTCTCTTTCTTTTCTTTTCATCTTCAGCTGCTTTCTTCTTTTCGTAATCTCTCTTCGCAGCTTCATCTTTTCTTTTTCTTTCCTGTCTTTCTTGCCACAGCTGAGTTTGTCTCTTATTTTCTTCCTCGATTCTTTTGACATACTCATCATTTTTCCTCTCCACTTCCAGATTGGCTATAACATCATATCCAGCCTAGTAGATCCTTCCTTTCTTGCCTGGATCTACATATTCAATATTTTTGGGTAGAGGTTTAGGTTTAAAACCTCCTCCTCTACCACTTCTTCCTTCTCTTCTGGGCGTATATTGTACCGGAGTCTTCTTCTTACCAACTGAGTGACTGCTAGTAGCTGCTGCCTATCAGCTTCTTCGCACAGCTTCAGACCTTTCTCCCAGTACAAGTCCCATGCTTGGGCTATGGACATGTTTTTGAAATATCCTTCGAACTCGAGCGTTTTGAATTCTTCAACAGATCTTGGCTCTTGTCCGTCATCTAGAATGACATCTTTATCTTTACTCGCTCGAAATCCTCCAATTGTTTCAACATTTCTTCAACACGGGCATCCGTTCTCTTGTCGAACTCTTCCATCTCTATTTCTACAATCTTTTTCTTATGAGACATAGGCATAGCAGTGTGATGGAGCGGCAGAGTCACAGGAAGTTTGCTGATTATTGATGCTGTGACATGACCTTGCTGAGGGGTTTCAGCAAGCATTAAGGTCACATCTTTTGACCTTTCCCCCTCAACAGCTTTTCCCTTTTCCTTCCTCTTTTCAACAATTTCTTCTCTTGTCTCTTTCTTCTCTACAACCGTCTCTTGTCTCATTTTCCTTCTTGACATCATCAAAGGAGAGTGGAACCCTGAAACATCCCATCAAGCATGAAGTCCAAAATCGGTGATAGTTTGGTCTGTTGAGTCTCTCTGAGACTATGCTGTTCGAAATTCTGAGCGGGTGGCTTTGGACTCGGCTGCCACCAATTTCATTTCAGCCATAAGAAGGCTGAATTTGGCATTCATATTCTCCTCAACGCCTTGGAGTTCCTTTCGATGAAATTCACGCAAAGAACTCCATCATCGGTTGTATGGGAGGCATGCAATCTCTCCATATAGGTCCGCATCCTCGCCTTCATGTCGGATTGTCGGCCTCCGGATCGCATTATGTTGTATAGTGCTTTGAAGTAGCGAACTTGCTCGAGACGCATGGCACTCTCTTTGAGACCATTCCCTTATCCCCGACCACCACTCCTCTCAAGTCTGTTGTGAGAGTGGAATCTCTGTTGTCCGGGCGCATGTCGAGAGAGGCTTGGCGCCGTTCAATCTTCTCAATCTCTTCACGGATCTTCTTGAAGATTTCACGCATCTCACTATCGACTTGAGTCACCGGTCGGCCACTCACACAGATCGGTTCAAATCACCGCACAATCAAATCGGTAGGAATTATGGGGTCTTCTTGGATGGTGTAGAGCTTTTGTTCTCTTGCGTCTCTTCTTCGAAAGCACGGCAGCTCGCAAGAAAAAGGAAATACTTCTTCATATGCATAGTCTCGCACTTGAGATATTGTGCGCGAGGTGGTCTCTCTGTAGAGCTCGTAGCCTCTTGCGATTGAAGTTGTGGCAATTGGGGCGGTGGAATGTTTTTGCCACCGATCGAGCCTCACTGTCTTAACAGCTTCTTCGGGTCTCGAGGGTTTTTCCATTTGAGTAGATTGGTCCTTGGTTGTATCAACAAATATTCATCGGATGATGATGGAACCTGGGGGCTTGTTCATCATCAAAGTTCAATGTTTGACGAAAGCACTTTGAAACTTGATCGACTTCGTCACGGAAGAACATCCTCACCGGGTCCTTGTGAAGTGCAATAGGGGTGGACTCAACTTCATCTTCGGATCCTAAATGATATATCGGGGTTGTCTTGGGAATCATGAAGTGCACTAATCTCCTTCTCGGATTCTTCAATGTGAACAGGAGGGATGTTCTCGTGTTTCTTTCTCTTTACCTAGGAAGTTTCAACCTCCTCGGGCCTTCAATACCTTTAGCGACTCAACCTACAGAAGGCCTTCTTCATCCCTTTCGACGAAAATAGTTGTCTTAGGGTCTTGGACCATGGCATCCGAAGGAGTCTCAACCCCTTGGATTGCACTTTTCGATTGCCCGCAGTGTTAACTCCCGGGCATTTCCATCCTATGCCTCGACTACATCAACGTGTCCTCACCGCAAAGTTGTTGGCACTTCAAATGGGATGGACTCAATCGTCCGAGCTTCGTCAGTGGCAACTTGTTGTTCTTCTTTTTCTTTCTCTTTCTCCACTTCGCCTCCTTCCTTCATAGTGGAGTCATCTGCAGATCCTCCTCGACCTAGCCGCAGGTGAGTGAGTTTCCCCTCGGGGCGCACACCGGTGAGTGACTGATGGTGGGGTCATTCTCGCCGGACTCCGGATATTTCCATTGAGTGTTCACCGGGGGCGGTGGTAAGACACCTTCAACAGGGTTGGCTCCCAAGTTCCCAGTGTCGATCTCCAAGTCCCTTAGATCTGTCCTCTGAGTGAACTGGGGAAGTGGTTGCAGCAATAACTATGGCAATCTGTTGTACCACTCCCAACGGATCAATCTCCAGCTGAGATTTAGAAGACTCTCCTGGTCCTTCCCTCATCACCGCTCATGCATTAATTTGGATTCCAAAGCATGGCTTGCTAAATGTCCAACTTCTCCTTTGCGAAACCAGGATCCATGTCCTCATCACTTTCCGAGAGCATATCAATGTGAGGATGAGTGTGGTCGGTTTCTAGTGAGAGGACAAATCGGCTTTCTCACGAGCTTGACTTTCCTCTGCTAACCTCTCCTTTTCTTTATCCTTGAAGATATGCAAGATATCCAGGCGATTATCTTCATTAAGTGCACTGAAGCACGGTGGTCAATCCGAGGAATTTCAGACAATTCTTCATCTTCCTCAATGAATTCGGGCGTTCATATTGTACCCTCGAGCGACTCATCTTCCATGCTCGCCATTCACGCAAACGACGCGAATGAATGTATGGGAACACAGGAGAAACAACTATCACATCATCGTCTTCATCCTCCTCATGTCTTTCTGTTTCAGGAATGGATGGTAGCAAACTCTGCTCTTCTTTACCTTCAAGAGCGAGATCGGGGTATGTGGAGACACAACCCTTTCATCAGGAGATTCTTTGTCTCTGCTTGCCTCTTCTTCCTCACCGTTCTATCCACATCCGGGTCTTCTATTTGCCTCTCCGATCGTCCTCGGCAGACTTGTCGCTTTTTCATCAACAACTTCGAGACCGGACTTCTTTAGTAGTCTCAGAGATTTTCTCCAGTTGAGTGGCAGACTTAGTTGTCTTCTCAAGCTCCGAGAGCTTGGTGAGTCTTCTTCTTCTTTTTGTCCTTACCAGAGGAAGTTCTGGTTCGGATACTTCTTCCTCGATTCCTTGGCGGCGAGGCAGTGCATCTTTCTTTGACGAGGAGCCGCCTTTCTTGGCTTGCGCCCTCTTCCTTTGATGGTCGGAGAAGGTATTTGGGCTTCCTTCTCCACCTCGGCCGAGTGGGCGGGAGACACGGCCGCTCGGGCGGTGACACGACTACGGGGCAGTGCATCTTTTGTGTCTTCTTTGTAGGGCATTTTCCTCTTTTGCAAATTTGGGCAGGGCAGCTTTCTTCTTTGGAGGGAGGCAATAATGCTTTCCTCGGGTCACCGATTCCCCTCATTGGTGTCCGCCTTCTTTTCGGGCTCTGAAGGTTAGCCCTAAACATCTTCTTGTTTACATGGAAAGGTTTTCCATCTTTGAAGGGAATGCCCTTCACTCCCATCAAGTGGCCAATAACTAGGCCATAGCCGAGTGATCCTCCAAAGGATCCATCTTCCTTGAAAGACTTGTTCGCAACGTTAATAGAGTCATTGTATACGAACACACCAGTTAACTTTCTTCCCTTGCATGATCGCAGCCATGATGATCGACTTAGTCTTTGACAGTTGATCGAAACTGCCAAACTTCATATCCACGCATTTTGAGATGACATCCATCAGCTTGTGATAGTCGTCCTTCAGCAATTTCTTGTCAGCTGTGTAGACTACTTTCGCAGCACACTCGGGTTTGGCTACTTCTTTCCATGCAAAGCACCAGTCCACATCACCGATATTTCCGCATACCCTGGGCGGTAATAAGCGTGCCGCAAGGTCTTTAGTAGTGATCATGATGTACTTGCGGTGGACGGAGGACTTAATCCCTTCGTCCTGCACCTCAGCGTTCACATAGAACTGCGCCACCTCTTCCAGATAGGTGTGCGAGTATTATATCGTCAAAAAGGCTTTAAGCCCAGATTTTTCCAACATATCTGTGATTTTCTTCACAAGGGTTGCATCCGAACCCTGCTTAAACATGCCTTCGAAATCCACCGAGGAACCCGAGTGGATTTTCTTTGATAACTTGATGAAATCAGTCTTTGGTGCCATTTCTAGAAGATTCTACCGATTAAATCTTGATGAACTTGCTTTGAGAACAGGTAGGGTTTTCGAGAGAGAAAAACTGGCTTTCGTATGCTTGAAGATGGACAGTTTTTAAGTGTGAGAGAGAAAGACTGAGAAAATGGATATATAAGGGTTATGAAAGGGCGTGTTTTGGTTTTGAATTTTGATCAAAATCAACGGCTCAGTTTAGCACGTCACATTGCATTTAATTGCTCGCATTTAATGCGGCAAAAGATTTATATCCAATCATATGCTTATTGTGCGATTTTGATGCCCGTCATAATTACGCTGATGTCATCCTTAAAAACATTTCCGCTCATTAAAACGATCGCATTTTTGTCACTTAGCTCATAAATGACTCATCTCACTGCACAAATGACTCAACTCTTCTTCTCTCCTTTCGTATAGTGACTCAGCTGTCAGCTAACTCGATACAACTGGCTTTCTGACACGGCTGATTCACTTGGCTGATTTGTGAGATTTGATCTGTTTTCATCTTTTCACATTCCATCTCTTCTCATTGAGTCTTCTGAGTGTCAACTCAGCTCAATTAACCCTATCTCATGCTTAAGCTCTTGAAATCTTGATTCATATAGGGGTTTGGTGAATATGTTAGCTAACTGTTTATCAGTTGAGATATATTCCAAAATGATGTCTTTATTTTAAACGTGATCTCTTATAAAGTGATATCTGACATCAATGTGCTTTGTTCTTGAATGCAACACAGGATTCTGAGTGATTGCAATAGCACTTGTGTTATCACACATAATTGGAATCTCTTTTTCTTCAATTTCATAATCTCTCAGTTGTTGTCTCATCCATAAGACTTGGGCACAACAACTGCCCGCAGCTATGTACTTTGCTTCAGCTGTGGATGTGGCTATTGAGTTTTGCTTCTTGCTAAACCAGGTAACCAATCTGTTTCCAAGCATTTGACAAGTTCCTGAAGAACTCTTCCTGTCAACTCTATATCCAGCATAGTCAGAGTCTGAGTAACCAATAAGCTTGAATCCACATTCCTTTGGAAACCATAAGCCAACTTCTTGGCATCCCTTCAAATATCTTAGGATTCTCTTAGCTGCAGTCATATGACATTCTTTTGCAGCAGATTGGAATCTTACACATACACCTACTGCAAAGGTGATATCTGGCCTGCTTGCTGTTAAATAGAGCAGTGATCTAATAAGTGCTCTGTATCTTGTTTGATCCATAGGCTTGCCATCTGCATCCATGTCCATCTTGACTGATGTGTTCATTGGTATTTTCACAGAAGACTTCTCTTCCATACCAAATTTCTTCATTAAATCTCTGGTGTACTTTGTTAGACTTATGAAGGTTCCATCCTTCAGCTGTTTAACTTTAAGTCCTAGAAAGAAAGTCAGCTCTCCCATCATGCTCATTTCAAATTTTCCTTGCATGAGGTTTGAGAACTTATCACACAGCTCTTTGTTTGTGGATCCAAAAATGATATCATCCACATATATTTGAACAAGCAGTATACTCTCCCCATCTTGAATTCTGAAGAGTGTTCTGTCCACTTTGCCTTTGGTGAATCCATTATCTGTCAGAAATTGAGATAATGTATCATACCAAGCTCTTGGTGCTTGTTTCAATCCATATAGAACTTTCTTGAGCTTGAACACCTTATCTCCAATAGTCTTCTGCTCAAAACCTGGAGGTTGCTCAACATAGACTTCTTCTTCCAACAATCCATTTAAAAATTCACTTTTCACATCCATTTGATATACAATGAAGTTTTTGTGTGCAGCATAGGCAAGAAACATTCTTATTGCTTCTAATCTTGCAATAGAGCAAATGTTTCATCAAAATCTATTCCCTCTTCTTGGCAATATCCTTTGGCTACCAATCTTGCTTTGTTTCTTACCACGTAACCTTCTTCATTCATCTTGTTTTTAAAAAACCCATTTTGTGCCAATAACATTTTGGTGATTTGGCCTTTGCACCAATTCCCATACTTTGTTCCTTTCAAATTGATTCGACTCTTCTGCATGGCTTGAATCCAATGTGTGTCTTCCAATGCTTGAGACACATCTTTTGGCTCAATTTGGGAAATAAAACAAGTGAACATTGCTTCTTGTTGAGCTCTGGATTGGGTTCTTACACCATCTCTGACATTTCCAATGACTAGCTCTGGTGGATGGTCTCTCAGCCATCTCACATCAGGTTGGAGTAAATCAGATGGGTTCAATCGTCTTGCAGCTGTGTTGTCTTGAGCAGCTCTTTCATTATCATTCAGCTGCAGATTTTCCAGCTGTCTTTAAGACTCAACAGTCTCATCTTCATCTTAATTGATTGCTCGGCTTGCTTCAACATAAGGACTCTTCTGCAAAGTTGGTTGATTCAGCTTATCAGCTAACTCTTCAAAGTCTTCTCCATTTACATTAGGTTCATCAAAAACCACATAGATAGACTCTTCTGTGACCATAGTCCTCTTGTTCAGCACTCTATAGGCTTTACTTTCAGCTGAGTATCCCAAAAAGATACCTTCATCAACTTTAGCATCAAAAGCCTTTAGATTATCCTTGCCATTGTTGTGGATGAAGCATTTACATCCAAATATTCTAAAGTACCCAACATTTGGCTTTCTCCTGTCCCGATTTCATAGGGAGTCTTTGTTAGTTGTCTATTAATCATGCATCTATTTTGAGTATAGCATGCGGTGTTGATGGCTTTCTCAAAATCTTTTAAGCGATCCGGGAATAACATGGTCCTTGCAACTTCCTTGAGAGTTATGTTTCTCCTTTCTACGCTACTCCATTCTCTTTGTGGGGTCCTTGCATGAGATAATTCATGAGCAATACCATTTTCAACATAATCTTTGAGTTATTATCCCATTGACAAACTCGGTTCCTCTATCGGACCTTATCTTTATAATGGTTTGACTCTTCTCACTAAAGTGTATTTCTTTCCACTTATACTAGCTGCTCAAGTGGGCCAAATAAATCCATATGCAACGGATGCAATATTCTTGTTGAAGATGGACTAGATTTCTCTTTGAATGATGATTTTATCTCGCTTTCCCATCGGCATGCATCACAAACACTTTCCTTTTTGTACACTCGAGCGTCGGCTTCTTCTACAAGATGACTCCTTGCAAGCTTGTTGATTGTCTTGAAGTTCGATGACTCGACTTCTTGTTCCACAACCAACTTGATTCGGATGTACTTTTTGCTAACAAACAAGTACTTGGTGTGGCGACGAGTCTACCACATACATGTTCTTCTGTGCGGATCCTTGCAACACTATTTCATTTGATTCGTGTCTTTAATTTGGCACACTCCATATTGAATCCAACATTATATCCCTTGTCACGAGTTGGGCGATGCTTAACGAGTTGAAGTTGAGACCTTCAACATATGCAACATCTGTGATTTCTAATCCATTTTTCTTGATGGATCCAGTGCCTCTTATTTCCCCGGAGCTTCATTTCCTCCAAATATAACTTTTGCGCCTCTAATCTCCTTTAATTTTGATGATGTTTCTTGTTTCTGTCATGTGTATGGAACAACCACTATCCATGTGCCAGGTTCCTTGGCACTTTCATTTGTTTGAACCCGTAATCAAGGAAATTAGTTTTTAGGTACCCATGCTTGCAGGTCTGAGGGGTTAGTCTGTAAGATGATCCAACCAACCTATAGCCAAATGATCGACTACGAGAGGTTGCGGTACCCGTGCTTTGGTTCATATCTGTTGTCTCTTTTGTCTGTATGCTTGTGTGTGTGTTTTAGCAATTGCCTTCTTTGAGTAGTTGTGATATTTCTGAGTGTAGTGTCTGGGTGCATATGTGTGCAGATGATAGCTCTTTTGCCTTTGGAATGGCCTTTGCTGAGTTCTAGGCCTTTCCCATTTGGGCTTATATTCCATAGGTCTTTCTTTGATATTTCACATTATTCCAATCGATCTTGGCTTGGGTAGTTTCTACCATTCCCGTCATATGTGTTTCTTTGATAAAACTTACGGGGTTTTTGGTAGCTTTGTTTACTTTTCACAGTACTTCCTATTTGGAGTTTCTTTGAGGAACTCTGTTGGATTTCTTCTCACTTGTCCTCTCGGCATACTCAACAAGTTTTTTCCTTTTCCTTTATATCCAGCCGTCTGTTTGTGATTGTGCTTTGGAGTGAATGTGGGTGCAACATTTGGTGTCTTGGATTTTGAGATGCTTCATTACTTGAAGATCCTTTTTCCAAGAGCACTGCAGGAGTTTGACTCTGCACAAAGGAATTGAATCACATGCCTGTCTTATCTCCACACTCTTTTTGGCTCATAATAAGGTCATCCAATGATTTGGATGCCTTTGTAAATGATGCAATCACATTTTTGAGATCATTTTCCCTCTTTTCTATAGCAGCTATCTCTGCTATTAGTTTAGCATTCTCAGCCTTCAACTCTTTGTTCTCATCAGCTATGTGACTTAGAGTACTCATCTCCTTAGTCAGTTGTGAGTTTTGGCTTTTGAGCTGGCTGTTTTCCTCGTTTAATAGTGTGTGAGGATTTAATGTGCTCAAAATCTTTCATCATTTTTCCTAATGAATCATAAAGATCAGTTGGTGATGAAGTGTGTGTGTCACAGTCACTATCACTAGATTATGAGTGAGATGAGTTAGAGTGCACCTCATCTTCTTGGTCAGGTTGATCTTGTTCTTTAGCCATTAGACAGATCATTGCTTCTTCTTCAAAATGTACTTGAGTAGTCAGCTTCACTACTCTCTGAGCTGCTGCTTCTTTAGACTTAGTTGTCTCAGCAGTCTCTGCAGCCAACATATCCTTTTTCTTTTCCTGTCTTCTTTCTCTGAAGACTCTTATTTCTTCTTCATTCCTGTATTTATTGGCTACATGATATGGACTGTCAATAGCAAAGTGTCCTGGTTGTCTACAGTTCCAACACAGGTTTTTAGCTCTTTGATCAGTTCTTTCCGTTCTTGGGTTATCAACTCTCTGATATTCAACCTTTTGATGCTCAGCTCTCTTGGGTGGCCTATCTTCCCTTGACTTGGAGGGAGCTAAATGTTTCCTGGAGGACTCACCCTTGTTTCTTTTATAGTTCTTGTTGAAGAACTTGTTGAATCTTTTAACCATCAGGGCAATCTCCTCCTGGTCAGTGACTTCTTTGACCTCAACTCTCTTCCCATCCTTGACTATAAGTGCAGCTGTTTTGGGTACAACTGTTTCCTCTTGATATTTTCTTCTCAGCTCAAACTCGTAGGCTTTGAGGTCTGAGAATAGTTCATGATTGGATGTTGTTGTGAGATTCATTGAATGTCTCAGGGCCATGACCTTCATTTCCCATTCAGCTGGGAGGCTTCTCAGAATCATCATACACATTTCCTTCTGTTTGTATTCTTTCCCAAGTGCTGATAGTTCATTAGTAATTTCAGTGAATCGAGCATCCAGCTGATCCAAGGTTTCACCTGCAAGCATTTTAAAATTTTCAAATTTTTGTACAGCAACGGATAATTTGTTTTCTTTAATTTGCTCAGATCCTTCACAAATTAAAGTTAATTTATCCCAGATTTGTTTTGCAGTTTGACAAGATTTGACTTTGTTGAACATTGCTTTGTCCAAGGTTTTGTAAAGTATGTCCTTGGCCACATTGTCCAAGTTGTATCTTTTTCTGTCCTCGTTTGTCCATTCAGTCCTTGGTTTCTCAACCAGGGCTGGTCTTTCTTCAATGACTTCTTCTCATTTAGATGCGGTTGCTCTCTCCGTCTGTTTGTGTTCACTTTCGATTTTGCGTGGCCCGTCCTCAATCACTATCCACATTTTATCATGTAAAGCTGATAGATGAGCCTGCATGCGAATCTTCCAGTCATCAAATTCCTCAATAGTGGATATAGGAATGCATGCCAAATTTGCTTCCATGATAAAAATTTTGCTGACAAAAAAAAACTTTTGAAAGGGCAAGTGTTAAAAATTTCTTTGAAAGATTGGAGATCTAGTTCGATAACCAAGTGGGAAGGCTCAATGAACCAACCGCTCACGATACCACTTATAGGTCCCAAAGGGTGTGAGTAAGGTTTAGAAGGGGGGGTTGAATAAACCTTACCAACTTTTCGATTTTAGTCCTTTTAAAATAATACGAGTTAATTCCATAGCTAAGTCCTTGATGGACAACTAAGTTAGTTAATCGTGAGTTAGCCACTCAAGACTTCGAAAGAGTGTTGATAGAATAACTTCAAATTGTTTAGACTAAACCTTAACTTGGTTGTGATGAGATTTTCAGTAGAAGACTTAACACCCTTAAATTTGATTTAACTTTGTTTTAACACTTGGTTTTATCAGTCTATTAATTATCAGTTGGATAGCAAATTATCAGTAGATATAAAGTGATATGCAGAAATAAAATGTTGAAATGTAAATGACATAATAATTTTTATAGAGGTTCGAAGATGGGATAATTCTTCTACTCCTCTCTTCTCCAACTCCTGAAGGAATCCACTAAGTAATGATCAATTTACAAAGTGGTTATCACTCCAGATACAAGTCTTGGTCACCACAGTGACTTGCTCATTTGGGGGACTCGGTCTGAGATGCCTTGATCACCACAATGGCTTCTCGTCCGACTCACTTCTTCACGGGCGGTTGCCTTGTTACTTCAGCTTACTTTCTCAAGCTTCTTGGATTTGATCACGAAGCCCTCCAATAACTTGAGATTGGTTCGACCTTGAACCTTCCTACAATCCTCTTGGAAAATAGACCCTTTTGATTCTTCAAAAGTTTCCTCTTCAACAGTTTGAAGTTGTCTTTCCTTCACAACTTAGTGTTGGATCGATTTCCTTGAGATTTAGGCTTGAGGATTTTGCTTTAATAACTTGAGAATATTTTGCAGGTTACAGTATGAATAATGCTTGTTTGTTCGTGGTTCAGGTAACCTTTTCTCAAAGTGATTCCTCAACCTTTTATAGTGACATTTCAAAAATCTCTTATGTTCGTTGGCTTGTCTTTTCTTGGTCTTCAATCTTGAGATGTAGACCTTTCCTCGTATTAAATGAATGTTCAGCTTTTCAGAATCTGACACGAGGTGCAGTGCTTCCCATTGGTTTATTCCTTTTGCACGCTTCTGGGACTGAGCACTTTAAGACATGGCAGCATGGAAGTATTACTTATTTAAGTAATGTTCTTGACTTTTGTGCAACGGATTCTTTTCAGTTAACTCCTCTTTGCAGCTGCCTTTTCCCCAGGTGACTTGAGTCTGCTCCAATGATTGAAAGACTCATCTGTCACTTCAACTTGACTTGGCTTCTTGGGTTGACTTAACTGACTCCTCTACAGCTGTCTCACAGCCGATACTCCTTCAGTCGAGTCCTTGGTCTTCTTCCTTGGCCATACTCAGTTGTTCCTCAGCGGAGTCTTCTCTTCACATCTTAAGTTAACTTCTTGTATTTCCAGGCATAGCTGACTTGACTCAGCTTATTCAGCCATATCTATTACAATAAGAATTTCAAGAAAAATGGGGTGCCAACTTTCTAGTCTAAGTTTTACATGGCATTCATCAAAATCTACACAATAAATTTCCCAACAATCTCCTTCAATTGCAGCTGCTCTTATTGCAGCCGTGTTCACTTTAAGTATTTGCAGTGGCCCATCCTCTATCACAAGCCACATTTCATCATGTAATGCAGATAGATGAGCCTGTATAAGGATTTTCCAAACATCAAATTCTTCAATAGTAAACATAGGAATGTGTGTCATATATGCTTCCATGATAATAACTTTGCATAAAATGAATGATTTTTGAAAATGCAAGTGTTTAAAACCTTTTTCGAAAAGATAGAGATCAAGTTCGATCGCCAACATCTCCTTCTGTGTGGAAGGCTCAATGAACCAATTTTTCCGCTCTTGGACGATACCACTTGTCAGGTCCCAAGGGGAGTGTGAGTAAGGTTTAGAAGGGGGGTTGAATAAATCTTACCAACTTTTTGATTTTAGTCCTTTTAAAGAATAACGAAAAGTCACCTAAACAAGCTATAAAATGTGTCCTTGAGGGGCTTTTTCTAAGTGATGGTTATTCGATTGAGTTAGCCACTCAAACCTCGACTCGACTCAGTTGTTGATAGAATATAATCGGTTGTTTAACCAATTTGAACTTTAACTTGGTTGTATTGGTTTTATCGGGAAGACTAAACACCCTTGATTTGTTTTAAGCTAGTTTTAACACTTGATTTTTAGCACTTGATTATTAGTCATTGGATAGCAAATATGAGTTTTATCATCGGATATGATGTAAGTATGTAGAGATGTAAATGTGCGGAAAAATAAATGACACAAATAATTTTTATAGAGGTTTGAAGATGGGGTAATTCTTCTAATCCTCTCTTCTCCAACTCGTGGAGGAATCCACTATGTAACACACCAGTTTACAACATGGTGAACAGTCTAGAGACGGCCTGGTCACACAGCCGGTTTCTCTTGCGACTCGGCTTCTTCACGCTGGCACCTTGCTACTTGACTCACTTCTCAAGCTATTGGATTTGATCACGAAGCCTCCAATAACTCTTTGGTTCGACCTTGAACCTTCAATCCTCCTTGGAAAGTAGACCCCTTTTGATTCTTCAAAAGTTTCCTCTTCAACAGATTTGAAGCTGTCTTTCCTTCACAACTTTGTGTTGGATCAATTTCTTTCGAGTTTTAGGCTTGAGGATTTGGTTGAATATACTTCAGAATATTTTATATTACTTGCTTGAATAATGCTTGCTTTTTCGTGGTTCGGAGTAACCTTTTCTCGATAAATTCCTCGGCCTTTTATAGTGCACTTTTGAAATTTTGCCCGTTGAAGAGATATGCTAATTTCAAAAGTCACTTATAATCGTTGGCTTGTCTTATGCGCAATCCTTGATGTTGACGTTCGTATTAAATATCTTGCGACATTTTAGACTTTCGACACACGTGCAATGCTTCTCATTGGTTTTATTCCTTTTGCACAATTTTGGGACTAACACTTTACACCTGACAGCTTTGACATGTTACTATTCTGAGTAACATTCTTGACTTTTAATCAATATATCTAAGTCAGTTGTCTTGACTAGACTGTTGTCTTAACCCCAGGTGACTTGAGTCAACTTCGGTCAATGGATGACTCAACTATCACTTCAACCTTGAACTAACTTGGTAAACACTTCTTATAGTTGTTCCTCGGTGACACACCTTTAGTGAGTCCTTGACTTCCTTCTTGGCCATACTCGGTGACACACAACGTAGTCTTCAATCCGATCCGCGATTGACTTCTTGTATTCCTTGGCGTAGCTGACTTGACTCAGCCCTCTCAGCCCTAACTATTACAATACAAATAACAAGGAAAATGGGGTGCCAACTTCCTAGTTTAAGTTTTACATGGTATCATCAAAATCTACAAAATAAATTTCCTAACAAAGGTAGAGCAGGGAATTTACGGTGACCGATCAAGAGTTAGTTGTTTAGTCCCTTGGCGATGCACGGACACACGAGGAGGAACATGCTCCACTTGCACATGTGCGGGGAGGAAGAAGGAGATGATGATGATCTTGTGATATTATCTCCTGGAGATTTGAGAAAGGTTGCGGATATGGAGATCGTGGAAGCTCATCAAGCCAGGATCCCAATTTCAATAGCTTTGAATTCATTGAAGAGGAAGAATATCTCCTATCATTCTTGGGAGTTGATGTTCGATCTACACTTTGGATGATGATAGTTGTGCAACATGTTGACCAATCAAGGGCGTTGCAAAAATAAAGGAGGTTGAAAAGGAAACTCTTGTTGAATCACAAAAACCCCATTCTCGCCCGTTCACGGATGCTCCCCACATGCCTGGAATCGGTGATAGCGCGATGTGGAAGAATCGGACCTGCTGCTGAAGTCGAAAGAGAGCTGAGCTAAGGCAAGCTATAAGGGAATCAAATGAGATGCACGAGCAACAAATGAATAGGCCACAGGGAATCCTCGTTTTCCCGATAACACCTAGCCCGACATAATGGAGGTGGTGAAAAACATTCAAGAAACCACATCTCCCGTGCACTCACGAGGAAGAAAATGCAGGAAGAATGGCGATGAACCTAAGGGTGGTGATGACGCGGGCACACTTAGCTAAGCCACTTCTTCCGAGGAATGTGTTGAGACACCTACTGCACGGCCGGTGAACGCTCTTGGAATAACAGTCGGGTCTTAGACTCTGAGTAAACCCATTACTCAATACTCAGTTGGTGCGCCAGCTGAGGGAGAAACTCAAGCCACCACATCCAGGTCGGGGGAGGCTGTGAGAGACCAACAACAAATGAAGTTTGGAGGCAATGGAGAGAATGCTAAGATTCAGCAGACTGAAGTTGACGAAGCTCAGATGGTTCAGACTGTCTCAGCTGAAACTTCAACTGCAATGCAGGCTGATGACGCTCTTGAAGCAACTAAGGCAAATGATGGAGCAAATGATGGAAATGAGGCCATGGGAGTTGACACTCCTGGCCCTGAAAGTTTAATCCAAGGAGTTGAGACTCCAACGGATGCCATTGAAGACCCTAAAGAAGCTCCGTCTGCTAAAGGAATAATTGTCAAAGACCCTGCTGCAGTTGAGACTGCAAAAGGGAATATACAAGGCCCATCATCGGTTAAGACTGCTGAGGGTAATGAAGGCCTAGAGGAGGTTGAGACCTCCCTGGGTACGCAAGTTGTTAAGGAAGTGCATGCTCTTCATGTGGAGGTTACTGAGGAAGAAGAAGAGATCAACGCCTTTCACGATTCTCAGGAAAATATTGACACTGATTCCTGGAATCTGAAAATGAAGCTGAGTACAGCCCCATTGATCAATCTAACAAGGACAAAGATGATGAGGAAGCACAGGAAACACGGAGTCATGCCAGAGATAAGGCTGCTCCAATGAAATTTACAATGGTTGATGGCCCACCTCCTATGGCGCCATCACCCTCCGATGAAGTTGATAAGTCAGCCGAGGAATAGACAACTCAATAGGAAGAAACAAGCGTGCAGGAAGTTGTGAAGATGCAGTGAGGATCATCGATTCAATGAGCTAACACAACTGCTCAAGATGCCGATGACACTAAAACAACTGAGGCACATAGAGCTGAGGAAATCTTGAAAGAAAATGGAAAGGCTCCACAGGTCGAGGACGTGGAGATTCAAATTTTCCTTGAGGATTTCATGGTGGAATATTTTTCGCTTGAAGCCCACATTCCTTTCGAAGCTGGCCGTAGAAGAGAAAACTGAAATGGCCATCAAACAATCAAGAAAAGCCATGGAAGTTGAGTTCAATAAGGTATCTGAGAAGCACTCCAAGAGAATAAAACATATTAAAGCAAGGTTCGAAGGCCCCCCAGTTGGTTTATTAAGAGATTAACCAGCTATAAGACCCCCTCGAGAAATCACAATGCCCGATAAAGGATCTGAACCAAGATCACTAGAGGAGTTTCAAACTCTAGATGCTGACGGCTATTTCAAGAATATGACTCTACCCCAGGCGTTGGACTTGTATTGGGAGAAAGGACTCGAGTTATGCAAATCAACTAAGAAACACCAGAGTTCTAGCAGTCACTCGACTGGAAAAGGCACACATAAAATACACTCCTAGAGAAGGAGTCATACCGAGGGAGGGGAAGGTTTTGAAGTGGTGGAAGAGACAGAGGCACTCCACCATAGCCAGGACCTAAAGATGTAAGATTCATTGATCCGCAGAAGAAAGGAATCAACTACTGAGCTGGGTTCGACAGTCTTGCAAATCTAGAAGCGGAGTGCAAAATGAGAAGGCTAGAAGGAGACAACAAGCTGAGAATGAGAAAGTGAATCGAGAATAGGAAGAAAGGCAGGGAAGGGAAGACCCTGCTGCAAAAAGAGCTTATGAGAATAAGAGAAGAGAAAGAGCTGAAGAAGATGAGAGAAGAAGAAAATAGCCGAGGCGTTGAAGACATGCTCAAACTCGTGACATTGTAAATACATGTTTTGTAAGTATTCTTGTAACATCATATTGCTCAAACTCGTGACATGCTCACGATCTTGTTGTACTTTTTGTCTAATAATAAACTACGATACAATTGTAATACATAGTGGCTCGGATACGATGTATAAGGTATACTTTATATGACTTTGTAAGTGCATTTGTAAAAAAGAATGATATGATCAATAAAATTGACATATTCTACTCATACATTATTTATTCTTGAATCGTTTATTTTACTATAATTTTTAAGTTTTGGCATCACATCAAAAAAGGAAATTGTTAGATAAATTTATATTTAGATTTTGATGATGCCATGTAAACTTAGAATAGGAAGTTAGCACCCCATTTTCCTTGTAATTCAACTTGTAATAGATAGGACTACATGAGCTGAGTTAGAGTCGACTAAGTTGAACAATATAAGAATCATTGAAGATTAAAGTGAAGACCAAATGTGTGAAGCCAAGTGAAGAATCAACTGTTTGGAAATTTATTTTATAGATTTTTGACTGATGCCATGTAAAACTTAAACTAGAAAGTTGGCACCCCATTTTCCTTGTAATTTGTATTGTAATAGATAGGGCTCAAGAGCTGAGTCAAATCAGCTGCGCGAAGAAAATACAAGAAGTCGATTGAAGGCGAAGTGAAGACTCATTGGAAGACAAATGAGTATGGAAAGAAGAAAGTCAAGAACTTCCATTGAAGGTGTGTCACCCGTAGAGCATTTGTGTGAAGAGCGGTCAAGTCAACTCCAAAAGCTGGTTTGAAATTGAAGTGACAGATGAGTCATCAAAAGATTGGAAGCTAACTCAAGTCACTCCGAGGAATAAAAGATCGCTGTGATCCCGAAGTCAGGACAATTGAATTCAGAGATCCGTTGATGAAAGTCAAGAATGTTTTCGGAATGTGGTAACATGTTAAAGTTATCGAGAGATAAAGTGTTAGTTCCATTGTGTGCAAAAGGAACAAACCAATGGGAAGCATGACTGCCATTGCAGATGTCGCTATCTGTTACAATCTTTAAGATATTAAATACGAAATGTC